>MU158837.1:764828-895427 GCA_015888305.1 Antheraea pernyi | reverse complement strand
TCGTTTGCCTCCTATGATATATATAACAAATGTAGTATAACGGATATTATATTTGCGTACTTTTCGTTTCAAACATACACATTTTCATAGCGGTTGGTTAAACGATGTACAATTTGATGTCCTATAGCGTTATCTGGTGACAAGTTATATTAAAATGAATATCATAAAATCTTCTCCACAAAAGCACTTAGGTGTGCCAATTATGCCACATCAGCCACACGGTATTGTTGTTTCATCATCATCATCATAGCGGAAGACCGAAAAAGGTATGGATGGATTGTGTGAAAAATGATATGTGTGTAAAAGGTGTGATGACTGAGATGACATCTGATAAGCGAACGTGGAAAAGGAAAACATGTTGTACGAACCCTACTTAGGTGGGATAAGGGTAATAAAAATAATTTGCCAAGCACACACGCGCATGGCTTCAGAACCGTTGCGCCTCTTTGGCTAATTTTCTTTTTGCCTAATGTTTATTTGTCAGGGCAAGGTTTGTATGAATGGAAATGTATGAAAGACCGACCGAAAAAATTTGGTTAATAAATTTCCATACAAAATAATGAGTGACTGAGTGAAACAGAAGGGTGTAGGGAGATTTTCAAAAATCTTGACAGATTGGCCTTCATTCTCTATTTTATATACATGGTAGTACTGTAAAGGCAAGATTTATTATTTATTTAAGATAAATTTCCATGTATGTAGTCATAAAAGGACGCAAAAATAGTCAACAAATTTGAACAGTTAATTAGACGCACATTATTGTCTGTAGGTAAATAGGTACAATAAATAGGTACTTAAATAATTATATTTTAACTGTGAAACGCCCCATTACTTTGTTATTAGATTAACTTCACTTAAGCTTGAAAGCCGACAGTAAAGAAAGCCGAAGTAAACACGAAAATGTATTTCTATATTCAAAAATCTCCTTATAAAGTTATATATTTTTGTAATATTACGTTTTCTTGTTAAGTTTATTGGCAAAAATAAAATTACAACATTTCGTATCTGTCCTTTACATCTTCAGAAACACAAATTCACTTGACTTACATCTTCAGAAACACAAATTCACTTGACTGTTAAAGACAATTCATCCATGTAATCTTTTTGAACTTCCTCAAGCGATAAATTTCCTCTTTTATTCACCCTATTTTACTATACATGAGTACCGAATTTATTTGTATAAGGTTCTTAGAAGAATACTTATTTACATTTATACTCGTCAGTAAATATTATCAGAACGTTCGTGAAAGTGTAGGTACCTTTCGTGTTTTTTTTCTCAGAAAGCATAACAGAAAGGGTAACATGAATGGCAAATAAATGATATTAGTTCATCCGATTATCAATTTTGTTCAAAAACAAAAATCTAAGGTCTAAACAATGATATCGACATCGCCTTGTTAAAACTTGCCTAGGTAGCCAATTTTTGACATTTTTGTATCTAAGCAACATGTAACTTTCTTTTTCACCACCGATATTGAGAATATGCCATCGTACTTCCACATTTTATCTATGGTAGTGTGGAATTACAATATTACTTTACGTATGTGTGCGCTATCGTGCCATTTGTTTTGTTAAAATATCATGTAGGTAATGTATCTACAGCTTTCTTGTTATAATATCATTGGGTCTAAATAATAAAAATATTAAAAAAAACCCGAGGCGACGATAAATATTGCTTTGAGGAATCAAATGGAAAAGGTTAATGAAGCATACACACAAAATGAAATCATATTTCACATTCGATATTATAAATGCAATGTTATTTAAGATTAAGGGTTAGGTTAAGTTAAAGTTCAAATTAAAACTCCGATTATCTTTTGTTACAGCAATGTCTCGGAGTTGCGTTTTTGCGCTTGCCCTGTGTGGGATGGCCGCCATGTGCTCATTGCCCGTAACCAACGCACAGGCGCTCTCCGCCTACGACTGTAAGTATAAATATTCTTAAAATAAAAATAAGCCCACTACTTATTTTAGGAATATCATTTATATATAATATTATAAAATAACAAATATATCAATTACTATTCTTGACTATTATTACCGATTGTTCACAATAACAATTACATGATTCTCATTGATTTATTATCTTTAAAATGTAATTGTTCACTTTTTATTTTTATAATTGTTTGAATTTCAATCATCGGTCAAATTGAATTACTCGTGAAATACGGAAGTTTAATGTGTAAATTGACATTATTATTCCGAACCGATCCGCGTTGAGTTGCAAGAATCATGTTTATTAATATTTCTCTCCATAATAATCTTTTCGAAACGCGGGCAAAATAATTAAGGACGCCGTGTTTTGTTTAATGCTCGTAATCAAATTAAAAAGTTTTTAATAAGCGAATACATTGTATAAAAATATATTAATTGCTCATTTATGTACTTAATAGTTATTAACATTATATAATAATAGTTATTATACGTGCCCTTCGGTGTACAAATATGGGAAGAGTTCATTGGAAGTCGACTATCATCTGGCTGACTTTACATATATTTTCTTATATTTAGACTAACGGGCTCAGTGGATGTTATAATATAAAATGTAGCCCTAATAAAAAAAAACCTTGATAAATTATATAACTAAACCTTCCTCATGAATCACTTCATCTACTGGTGAAAACTGCATGAATATACGTTCAGTAGTCGTTGAGTTTATCGTGTACAAACAGACAGACGTGGCAGAGGATTTTGTTTTATAATATGTAGCGATAACTGTTATATCCATAATTTGTGGAGAAATGTTAAATATGTCTATAAAACTTTAGAATTTTGTAAAATTATATAATAAATATTAATTAAGTACCCTTGACATCCGCGAGTCAACTGTATCATAGTATAGAATAATCCTGTAAAGCTTTACACAACAATGTAATCGCGTTGTAAACATCTAAACAGTAACTCTAAACGTCGTATCGACGTCACGTAGTCTATTAGCTATCAAGTTACCCTATTGTGATAGTAACAGTAGCCGGGAGCGAATTAGTAATTATTAGTTCAGTTTACAATTACACACAATATCGCGTATAATTCGTGTCTTAGATAAATATTGTATTTGTAGTAATAAACATTAAAAGCATTTAGGTCACTTGGCCTTTTTTCCAGATAAAGAAATAGAATGCTCGTCTTAATTAACAGAGTTATGTTGTCGAATTAAATAATTTATCCAAAGAGGTTTCATGAAAATATTCCAATGTCAAATAATTCCTTTTTAAAGTCGTTAAATAAAACCTTCTTGATGCGGCGTCTTTTTTAATTATTGAATTTAGTAAACAATTGCCAACAGTATATTATATATTAAATCTACGATACCAATATTAAAAAAGAATAAGTAATTAAGTGCTTTATACAAATCGCTACAAATCCTACGTGATATATTGTACTATCAAACAAATGCGTAGATATTAAAATGTTAATACAATTTTCTAATGAAATACGTGACGCTTATATCAAAATTCATATGAGAGGAGATTTATAAATATAATATCGGACGGATTATGTATGGGGTTACAAAGGTTTCTGTTACAAGTGAAATTTAAATCGAATAAAACAGGTTGCCTGAATATGTATATGAAATGACTCATAGGGTTTTATATGGATTTATTAAAACACAATAAAAGCCCTGTATATTGATATGAATCCCTTAATCACAAATTATATTAAACACATTAAAATTAGTATTAAAATATGAGTTCGAAACGTGATTAAATAGTTAGAATAAAAATCTGCCCTAAAAGGTCTAGTTAGCGGTCGAGGTATAAGCAAATAGTAGAATCCTAGTCTAAAATGTGACCAACGATGTAACTGTGACCGAATAGTAATGTCTAATAAGTGAATGTGCTGTAATAGATATAAGCAATGTTTCAATTTTCCATGCATTATGACAGTCTAACCCCTATATAAAGTAGCATTAAATATTCTTAACATTCTTGTTTCTTTACTTGTTTAACTGTTATCTATACAATATTATAACAGTATTATAAATTGTTCCGTGAAGTCACATCTCTCATCAAACAATAATCCTTTGGGACGGCCAGTTCGATAGTTTATCCTCAAGTTTTGCTGAAAATCCAACAGACTTCCGACAATCAAACAATGAACTTCGTAACAAGGATTTCCTGAGAACATATTTTTAATGGCTTTAAAATTCCTTTACACTCACGTTAATATTTATATTTTCCGCTCTACTCTACCAACACTCTTTGGGTAAATCTTTGAATAATATCTTTGAAGTTCATGGTGGTAGGGCTTTTTATAAGCCCACCTGGCTAGCGACCACCCTCAACTTGAAATCTGTCGCCTAGCACCTGTTAGTGTACTCCGGCAGCTGCACTTGGGAACCACTCACTTCTAGGCTTTATATAAATATATTAGAATATATAAGACTACATAGTCATTTAAAATCAGATGAGATTATGATCAGACGTTAAACCCTAAAATATAGAAAAAAAGTTAAATTTAAGAAATATCGATAATATAATATATTATTTTATGATGAAAGTACATAAAGACAATTAAAATATTCCCATATCGAACTGTTTTCATAGACAATAATATATTACTAAATCCTTACACATATTAATTACCTTAAACTATATCCCAACTCTCGCTACGTAGTCGAACCAACCAAACTACCAATCAACATTGACAACTCGGTGCATAAACTTGTTATTTGTTCGATATTGCTAATTTAGAACTTCTGCTTAGGAACTTCTTCCTTAAGTACACGTAAACCTATCTGTCATTAACATGTATATATACTCTATAATATATAAAGCTGAAATTCGATGAGGTTTGAATTAGTCTACACCACAGATTATAATGAGGATACTACCTACGTATTTCTACACGTTCATTTGTCATTCTCCAGGTATGTTGCTGATGATAAATCCCATCCCATTCGATATACTATTAGTATTCATATATCTAATGTACACGTTACAATGTTACAGTAGATGGCGTTCGTATCGTAGTTACAAATGTTTTTGAAAAAGCGTTTCTGTATGTACACACTCACAATTTTACATTTGTTTAATACATTTTTAAAAAGCGCGTGCGGAGCCGCGGGTTACAGCTAGTACTCTATAATATAATACGTGAATATTCGATGAGGTTTAAATTAGTCTACACCACAGATTATAATGAGGATACTACCTACGTATTTCTACACGTTCATTTGTCATTCATTGAAATTATACGTAACTATTTGTGTTAGATTTGTGATTGATTACACTGAAAATGTGACTTACAGACAAGTAACAATATAAACACAGAATAAGGTAACTTATACTATATTTATTATTATAAAAATAAAAGATGTGATTACTTCTTTGTAATGGAATAAATTCAAGAAATATAGAACAAATCTTAAAACTTTTTTCACATGTAGAGATTAGCGAGTGATTAGCAAGTAACATGAGTAGTAGATAATTATCAAAATCTCGGTTTCTCAAGCATTTGTTGTCATTTGTTTCTATTAGTATTTGTTCTAATTACAATTTATTGTAATGGCTGTTTGAGATATAGAAAATTTGATATTCTCTGTGTTCAGATATCTATAAATACAATCTTTTTATAGCGATCACTTGAACGCTACATATTTTGATGTATCGCATCACCACCTAGCGGCTTTTTTTTACTCGAACTGACTACGCTATTGACCTTGCAAGGTCTTAACAGCTTCACCAGACTACTAAGGCGAGTGCTTAAGGCACTCAGCCGATTTTATTTGACAACTAGCTCAAGGGTGCACGGCACACCTCGGTTCGGGCTGTTTGTCTGATACATGCAATTCGCGATCTATCTGAGCTAACCTAAGCTAAATTGTATATTCATAATTATGAGTTATTGAAACATATATATGTACCAAGCGTACATACCTCGATGACTCTTATATGTATTTTGCGTCGGATAATCTTCCACCTAGTGGCAAGTTGTAGTAAAATCTCTATGTGTTTCAAATTTAATAATTTAATTGTAATCGGTAAAACGAGTCCCACTCACAATATCATATACATACCAACATACATTTTTTATATATAGATTATAACAACAAATCTATTTAAAAAAATGTCGGTGGCTTGTCGTTGTTCGTGCTTCGGTTAAAAAGTACAGAATATATTTGAATCAATTATTTTTATTTTTACTTCTTAGACACTTAGCCCTTATCTAAAATGGAATTAGGACGATATCGTCATCTATACTAATATTATAAAGAGGTAAGTTTTGTGAGTTTGTGACATTGTAGGGGATAATCTCAAGAACTACTGGTCCGATTAGAATTTTTTTTTCAGTGTTATATAGCTCATTTATTGAGGAAGGTTATATATATAAATATCATCACACTAAGACCAATAGGAGCGGAGCACCAATAAAGAATATTTCAAAATCGGGGTTTTATTCCTCTTGAGAGATTCCGCTGCGTGTTAGCGTTAGCTCAAAATAACTATTCCACGCGGACGAAGTCGCGGGCAGAGGATAGTTTAATATAAAGATATAAAAGTTTTCAGAAACTATGATTTTCCTAAGTACTACAAAAGACTAAAGAAATTTTTTGAGCAAACTATGGTATATCTTTGCTTTAAATTTTTCTTGTGTTTCCTTTTGTACGTATTGTTAAGATATATCAATGTAAACATATTCCCGAATATCAGATAGCGTTACAATATCATCGATTTGGAATGAGACTACTTAGTACTGTTGTAAATCTGATTTCACCTTTTTTCTGAGATACCTACCCACTGAAGTACGATTACGTTTCTATAAGAACGTCATGTCGTTGTCAAAGACACTCGTGACACGGTTCAGTGCTCATCGTTCTCCATAGATCTTCCCTTTCTCTAATTTATTTTACTCTAATCGTACACAAGTGGGTATTTTGATGAAAAGCTCATTCCTGTGTATGCCTTTTATGTATTCCTTGTATGACGATATGTACTTAGAAAGATAAGAGCGAGTTGGTTGAAGTTATAAAGGTACATAGTTATATTATACAAGTTAAATTATACTTTTGAGGTGCGTAAATTACACTTCAGTGTAATTTTCCAGACGTATAAGTTAACACAATACCTAATTAAATGTTTCTTTAGTAACAGAGATTGTTTGTTTTGGTTTTAGGATTTAATTAAAAATCTCATATTGTATTCGGCAATAAAATATTATATTTTAAGGTACAACTGAATTATGCCTCGCAATACCTCTTTCTCTAATTTATTTTACTCTAATCGTACACAAGTGGGTATTTTGATGAAAAGCTCATTCCTGTGTATGCCTTTTATGTATTCCTTGTATGACGATATGTACATTAAGATATGTACTTAGAAAGATAAGAGCGAGTTGGTTGAAGTTATAAAGGTAGTATTATACTTTTGAGGTGCATAAATTACACTTCAGTGTAATCTTCCATACGTATAAGTTAACAGAATACCTAATTAAATGTTTTAATAACAGAGATCGTTTGTTTTGGTTTTAGGATTTAAATAAAAAATCTCATATTGTATTTGGCAATAAAATTAAGGTACAACTGAATTATGCCTCACCATACCGAATAGCGCGAAGGAAATATATCCTACTATTTTACCGAGAAGTTGCTGTTTCGATGCCCACATCGATGCACTTTTGTGTGATGAGCATAATTGTAATTTCTATGTCTGGTTATGGAATACCTATATATAAAAGAATATCTCAGTGACATACATACTGACATTTGTTTACACTGAGGGTGTGCAATAAGAAAAAATCTTGGAAATGCAATCAGTACAAATTCTCGCTGCTTCGCTGGCCATTTTGTACGTGTTAATTTTTTTCGCCTCTTTATTTTATATAAAAAGATAACTGACTGACGGTATAGGTAATTACCTACACCTACCTACACCTAAAAAATTAATACGTACAAAATGGCCTGCGAACTTTTGTGTGATGAGCATAATTGTAATTTCTGTGTCTGGTTATGGAATACCTATTTATAAAAGAATATCTCACTGACATACATACTGACATTTGTATGCGGGTTCTTTTTACACTGAGGGTGTGCAATAAGAAAAGATCTTGGAAATGCAATCAGTAATTACCTATACCGTCAGTCAGTTATCTTTTTATATAAAATAAAGATTCGAAAAAAATTAACACGTACAAAATGACCTACGAAGCAGCGAGAATTTGTTAATATATACATTTATCTGGTATCAAGTTACTACAATAAGCCAAGTTCAGTTTGGGAATAAAGGACCGAGTGTGAAATTTTGTCCTCTTCATATTTATAACTAAAGTTATTAAGTTAAGCTGTTAAGTCACCAAACAAAACATAATAGTTTATTATGTAATCAATAAAATCTCTAAAAAAATCTCTAAATAAAATCTCTAAAAAATCCTAGAACATTGATAGGCAGACTTATACATTTCCTATTCGGTTTTGAGGAGTTCCCTGGTGTGTCTTCGAAATCTAGAGTCCAAAAGTTATTAAGTTAAGCTGTTAGGTCACCAAAAAAAACATAATAGTTTATTATGTAATCAATAAAATCTCTAAAAAAATCTCTAAAAAATCTTAGAACATTGATAGGCAGACTAGAATAGGCGTTTTCAATTGTGATAAACTTATTACATTTCCTATTCGTTTTGAGGCGTTCCCTGGTGTGTCCTCGAAATTTAGAGTCCAGTGCTGATGAAATTAAAATGGGACTCCTTGAAAGTATCTCCTTTTTAATAACAAGAGTAGTTTCTAAATGAGTTTATAAATAACGAGGTTCTGAGGTAAGAAATATTTAAAAAATACGCCTGAATTGTGAATGTCCTCTTTTTTTAAGTCGATTAAAAACAATAAACAATTAGTTGACATTTCTTTATATTGATATGTATACATAAATTTAAAGATATATGTATATTTAATTATAGGAAGGGTATTAATTCCCTAATTGTTTGATTGTAAAAAATTTCTAGCATCGGCTTCAGCTACCGACAGTGGAAGCAACTGGGATGCGCTCGGAGGACTGTACGCTCTCCTTGCACAGCACGATGCTCTTGGTGGTCACGCTCTAGCACGAAAATCTGTGCGTTCCCCATCCAGACGTCTTCGCTTCGGCCGTCGCTCCGACCCTGACATGCCAGCCCAGGCTCCCGTGAGTAAAAATCATACTTAATAACATCAACATTTTTTATATTAGAGGGGGCAAACGAACAGGCGGTTCACCTGATAGTAAGTGATCATCACCGTCCATAGACACTAGCAACACCAAGACAGGCGCAAGTGTGTTGCCATCTAATTAAAAAGGTGTAAGCAACATGAATTTATTATTATTTTACAATATATTGGGCACAAGCTTACAATTATACAGACGTTTTGGTCAAGCAAGGCAATGTGTTGAAACCATAAGCTGTGGTCACTAGATTGCGCTACTCTCAAATTTTATTTTTCTTGCCAAGCATGTATTTTGGAGCATGTACCCCGTTAGGCTTAGTATTATCATTTAAGGCCCCGTTCATACTTAACATTGTATGAGATTGTATGAGAGTTTTGGTCAAATACTAAAACTATAAAATTTATTATATGTAATCAACAATTCTGTATTGTATTAGGTGTGTTCATAGAATTCGCTGTTATATGTTATGTTAAACTTCAGCCGCGATGATATAAATTTGTTTCAATTTAACAACTGAAATAATTTGAATACATCACAAATGTGAAGGTTACGTACAATAATTTCCATATACAGTCTAATGGCATTACAACTCGGGAAACAGAATTTAGACATGTATTTTATACATATGTACGTTTATCTAAGGATGCCAAATCATCTTATAGATTTCCTCCATCATGCCTTTAAGTTTGGGATTTAATATGATTGCAATATATTTATTTTCAGTTGCTTATAAAAGATGATAAATTTGAATACAGATCTTAGATATATTAGGAGTATGACGTAACCGTAATATATATTACTTCATCTTCCTATCGACATTATATAGATATTTTATATTCTGTGTTGAGTCTATTAGCCAACATTATTTTTTTATATATAGAGTAACTGACGATCAATCGTAACAGTGAATGTAAATTTTACTACATTGTATTTATCATCATCAGCCTATAAGAGATAAACTCTAGAGCCATAGGACTCTTCCGGCAAAAAGGTATGAGCATAGTCACCAACAAACCCACGACGTGTTGGCGATTTCAAATTTCAATAAATCTACAATTCTATATTACAAGAATACTATTCAGGTTCAGGTGTCCGTACGATGTCGTTTGCCTCCTATGATATACAAAAAAAACCATATCATTAATAAACGCTGTCAGTCAAAGAGACAGTGAGTAATAAAGGTTTTAACACATCCATATTCTAGAACACCCTCGAAAACAGCATCGCTTTTCTTGCGTAATGCACTAAGTGCTTCGAAAGTGGATAATGCATAATGCTGCAGATACACAAACAGTTTAACGACGCACACTATTTACATTCAGCAAGCGAACGTAACCTAAATTTCCAGTACACTATTCCTGGTTGTTTGTGATCTGGATTTCTTGTATTCTTGAGTGGATATTTACAAAAAAGTTTTAATTATTTTGTATATTACGTATATATTCATGATACATGTCTAAAAAAGGAAGTGTTTCCGAACTTCTCAAAATGCTCACGACTTATTTGAATTCGTAAATTAAACGTAGGATTCCGTTAAAATTAAGCCGTAACCCTAATTTCGTTAACGTGGTTGTGTACAATACACTGTAAAATACGTTCTCACGTTTTTTATTCATAGCCTTTTTCAAGGTAATTTTTTCGACAGACCCATTACGTTATATCTCACATAAAGATCTTAATTCCACCGCTGTCCCCAACATAGCTTCGAAAATAATCTTATTGGCCCTTTCAACAATCACCGTTTAATTTCATAAGGCGCTGAATTTGCTGAATTATTCTATTTTTGATAAACGACTCCGTATTATCAGTAAGCTGTTTATGTGGCTGTTCTAATATATTGGTACACGTAAATGATATCTAATTACATCTGATCTTTATTGCATTAACAATGAATACCCTTATCTCTGTACTTAAGAGAACAGTCATGAATAGCAGGCTTCCAATATCATAATAGAAAATTATATAAATAAGGATCATAATACATTGAAAATGTATCACATTAGCTTACATCAAATATGTTTTCATTATTCCCGGAAAAATTCTTTTAACCTTTTTTTTCCATATTTAGATAATGGTTTATCTAATAATAAATCTTTGCTACAGATCGTATAATAATAATAATTATTATTTATTTCATTCGGATATTACATCCATTTTTTTGTTAGTAAAAACTTAGTCTATGTTAATGGTATGGGGCATGTTTTAGTACTATTTACAAATTACGTCCTTCACCCACACTATCAAAGTTATTAACTTATATATGTGCATACACTTTTTAAAAACTTTGACCATTTGTGAACAAACAAACTATCAGGTCTACTTGATAACATCATCCAGGCATTAATTGAACAGCCACACAATCGACCCGTGAGGGAGTTTGCTTTTTTTCGAATGATTGCGTAAAAATCATCTACACGAGCTTCAGCAAACATGCACTACAATATCAAGGCAGCCTCAACGTAACATATTTCAATTTTATGAGTAGGTTATTGATTTAATGTACACTTATGAATGAAACCAAATATACTAAATTATAGAGTTTAGAAGATTATATACTACGCTTCGAGTATCGATAAAATATAAATCATATTTATTAACTCTCAACACCCTTTCATCCCCAATTTTATGACGACTCGTCTTATCCCTTATTCCATTAGAAGGGTTTTGTACACATATACGTGTACTCATGTGTTAGCTAATAGTTTTGCCCTTTAAGATAACTGTAAAATTAACGGTGGAATTATACAGAAGCGTCGTACAGCCTTCCAGACTCTTGTGTTTGGAGATTATATTGTGTATTATAAATGCACGTTTTATAACCTTAATTTTAATACCGCTTTTTGATACAAATATGTGGTTATTTTTAGCCTATTTTAGATTACACTAGCTATGTCCGTGGCGTTGATAGCTAATATTTTTTGTTACTGTAATAATATTATTTGTTATAATAAATAGTTGAGTATAACACTATCGACATTATATAGATATTTTATATTCTGTGTTGAGTCTATTAGCCAACATTATTTTTTTATATATAGAGTAACTGACGATCAATCGTAACAGTGAATGTAAATTTTACTACATTGTATTTATCATCATCAGCCTATAAGAGATAAACTCTAGAGCCATAGGACTCTTCCGGCAAAAAGGTATGAGCATAGTCACCAACAAACCCACGACGTGTTGGCGATTTCAAATTTCAATAAATCTACAATTCTATATTACAAGAATACTATTCAGGTTCAGGTTTCCGTACGATGTTTTCCCCGTCAGCCGATAGCGTTACCAATTTAAATAAGAAACTGTACGCGAATTTCGAAAAATTTGTTGGTATATGCTGGAACATCCCACCGGTCACACCACTCGACCACTGCGATTTAACGTTACGACTTGGGAGTCAGCCCCTTCGGGGAGAGCCAACGCCACTAAGCTGGTTCGAGTTAGGGGGCATTCAGATATATATGTGTTTATCGCCACAGAGTCCATACCACCCGAGAGTTCAAGAAACATTATATTATAATATGTAATTTATTTAGCAAATATTTAACAATAAAGTTTTAGATGAATCAACGCATGGAATTTTGCAATATGAAAAGCCAATGTAACAGCAAGTTCGATGTTCTATTCGCTGTGTATTTATAACGAAAGACGATGTTTTGTGCTTGTTATTAATGTTTTAGTGTGTACAATACACTGTAAAATACGTTCTCACGTTTTTTATTCATAGCCTTTTTCAAGGTAATTTTTTCGACAGACCCATTACGTTATATCTCACATAAAGATCTTAATTCCACCGCTGTCCCCAACATAGCTTCGAAAATAATCTTATTGGCCCTTTCAACAATCACCGTTTAATTTCATAAGTCGCTGAATTTGCTGAATAATTCTATTTCTGATAAACGACTCCGTATTATCAGTAAACTGTTTATGTGGCTGTTCTAATATATTGGTACACGTAAATGATATCTAATTACATCTGATCTTTATTGCATTAACAATGAATACCCTTATCTCTGTACTTAAGAGAACAGTCATGAATAGCAGGCTTCCAATATCATAATAGAAAATTATATAAATAAGGATCATAATACATTGAAAATGTATCACATTAGCTTACATCAAATATGTTTTCATTATTCCCGGAAAAATTCTTTTAACCTTTTTTTTCCATATTTAGATAATGGTTTATCTAATAATAAATCTTTGCTACAGAGCGTATAATAATAATAATTATTATTTATTTCATTCGGACGTAATTTGTAAATAGTACTAAAACATGCCCCATACCATTAACATAGACTAAGTTTTTACTAACAAAAAAATGGATGTAATATCCGAATGAAATAAATAATAATTATTATTATTATACGATCTGTAGCAAAGATTTACAAACATGCACTACAATATCAAGGCAGCCTCAACGTAACATATTTCAATTTTATGAGTAGGTTATTGATTTAATGTACACTTATGAATGAAACCAAATATACTAAATTATAGAGTTTAGAAGATTATATACTACGCTTCGAGTATCGATAAAATATAAATCATATTTATTAACTCTCAACACCCTTTCATCCCTAATTATATGACGACTCGTCTTATCCCTTATTCCATTAGAAGGGTTTTGTACACATATACGTGTACTCATGTGTTAGCTAATAGTTTTGCCCTTTAAGATAACTGTAAAATTAACGGTGGAATTATACAGAAGCGTCGTACAGCCTTCCAGACTCTTGTGTTTGGAGATTATATTGTGTATTATAAATGCACGTTTTATAACCTTAATTTTAATACCGCTTTTTGATACAAATATGTGGTTATTTTTAGCCTATTTTAGATTACACTAGCTATGTCCGTGGCGTTGATAGCTAATATTTTTTGTTACTGTAATAATATTATTTGTTATAATAAATAGTTGAGTATAACACTATCGACATTATATAGATATTTTATATTCTGTGTTGAGTCTATTAGCCAACATTATTTTTTTATATATAGAGTAACTGACGATCAATCGTAACAGTGAATGTAAATTTTACTACATTGTATTTATCATCATCAGCCTATAAGAGATAAACTCTAGAGCCATAGGACTCTTCCGGCAAAAAGGTATGAGCATAGTCACCAACAAACCCACGACGTGTTGGCGATTTCAAATTTCAATAAATCTACAATTCTATATTACAAGAATACTATTCAGGTTCAGGTGTCCGTACGATGTTTTCACCGTCAGCCGATAGCGTTACCAATTTAAATAAGAAACTGTACGCGAATTTCGAAAAATTTGTTGGTATATGCTGGAACATCCCACCGGTCACACCACTCGACCACTGCGATTTAACGTTACGACTTGGGAGTCAGCCCCTTCGGGGAGAGCCAACGCCACTAAGCTGGTTCGAGTTAGGGGGCATTCAGATATATATGTGTTTATCGCCACAGAGTCCATACCACCCGAGAGTTCAAGAAACATTATATTATAATATGTAATTTATTTAGCAAATATTTAACAATAAAGTTTTAGATGAATCAACGCATGGAATTTTGCAATATGAAAAGCCAATGTAACAGCAAGTTCGATGTTCTATTCGCTGTGTATTTATAACGAAAGACGATGTTTTGTGCTTGTTATTAATGTTTTAGTCATGCTATTTACATATTATCAAAACTTGGTTTAGAAAGATAACGAAATAGAATATAGCTTACAATGGCACAATAAAATCGCTCCAGCATCATAAAAAAATATTTTAGATATTTTTTTAATGCTATAGATTGACGAAATGGACGAGCTGTTGTCTCTCCGCGACCTGCGCACCCCTGTACGTCTACGTTTCGGTCGTCGCTCTGACGAACGCGCCGTTCCCCATGTCTTCCCTCAAGAGGTAAGGATGCTTTCTATTCAACCGCATATTTATTTGTTCTTTTCTCACAACGTATTCATTATTAATCTCTTTTCATACTAGAACGAGTATGGATTGTCGGATACAAGTCATGTATGTCAGGTTTTTTCTACATTTACATAAATAAAAATACTTTTGATAAGATAAAATATCATCAAGTGACGTATTCATCTTTTAGTGCCATTTAATGAGCCAATGCTGAATTTTTAGAAAAAATTCTATTAACCTTTTCTTTTCCATATTTAGATAATGGTTTATCTAATAATAAATCTTTGCTACAGAGCGTATAATAATAATAATTATTATTTATTTCATTCGGATATTACATCCATTTTTTTGTTAGTAAAAACTTAGCCTATGTTAATGGTATGGGACATGTTTTAGTAATATTTACAAATTACATCCTTCACCCACCCAATCAAATTTATTAACTTATATATGTGCATACACTTTTTAAAAACTTTGACACCACCATATTTACACAATATAGAATCAAGTAACAAACATTATGAGAAAAAAAAAATTCACTACATGACAGACCAAAATCCGGCCAAAAACTCCCGTATGTGGGTTTATGAATGTCATTTGTCATCAAAAGTGTTGCCAGGACCTGTGCACAGATAAAAAGTGTTCGAATCTTTTGATACCACTTATTATTATGATTATCTAAACAATACTAAGTGAGCCCGATTATTTAGTCCGTAAATCTAGGGTTAGTAAAAGAAATCGAGGTAGTCATAAGAACTGCCAAGAGAAGTGGAAACTCGGAACAAGGGAATAACTGTGTTCTTTTTTTAATTTTTAAATCTATCATAGTCGGAATCAATTAAATTGAAATGACTAACTTTAGGCTGGTTTTCATATCGATTGGCACTCCGAGCAATAATTATACACACTTTTGTACAGTCTATCAATTAATCAAACATACGGTGGGCTACACATGGTAAATACAAAATGTTAATATTACATGTACGCAAGCCGTTGTACTACTCATAGCTAGTCTAACGCAAGTGCGTACATCATAAGCATGTCGAGGTCATCGGTGGCGCAAACCCATACATTTTTCTTCTTCCAAAAATCGCTCAACGTGGATGTAAAGTTTTCACTTCAAAAATTACATATTACTATCAATGTATATTGCGTATTACCTAAAATAAAGGAAATATATATAGTTTTAATACCCATTATGTATAAACAATATAATTTATAATTAGTACATAGATAATAGTGTTAAATTTATATAGCAACACTTAAAGGACTGCGTATTTTATGGCGTTATTGAGAGTTGCCGTAAAATCGAGAGAAGACAAATTAATATTATTTTACTATTATAATATGTATTTACTAACAAATTATATAATTTACAAACAACATACATTTATGTTGATACTAATAACAACATTTATTGTGTATAGTCAACAAACTTCGTCGAAGATTACATTCTTCGTCTAGATTTTGAAGTTATATTTCTTTTGGATCGTTAGGGAAAAATGAAGAGAGTACATTTTTACGATGCGCGCACACACCGTCACGAAAAACCGACACCCTGATGTTAGCTATAGTCAACTTTTTCTATTGTTAGTATCGTTTTTTCTACAAACGTAGAATAAGGCAAAAGATAAAATTTTTGAAATTTTTTATCTTGTTACGCCAAAGAAGTGTAATTTCTAACGCGTGTACACACACACACTTTTTTTTTGCTGCTCCAGTGTTTTAATTATACTTCTCTATGTATTTTATTAATATCTTAGGATACTGTGTTATTAATTGGTTTATATAAACAGTATTTATTAATAATTTTCTGTAACGAGTGCTTACAAAGTACGCGTTCTATATGGAATGACTATGGGCTATCTATTATTTTTTTATTGTATTTTTATAATTACAAATTAATCTCCATCTATATATTTTAACAAAGATTTTTTTTATGCTGTAGATTGACGAAATGGACGAGCTGTTGTCTCTCCGCGACCTGCGCACCCCTGTACGTCTACGTTTCGGTCGTCGCTCTGACGAACGCGCCGTTCCCCATGTCTTCCCTCAAGAGGTAAGGATGCTTTCTATTCAACCGCATATTTATTTGTTCTTTTCTCACAACGTATTCATTATTAATCTCTTTTCATACTAGAACGAGTATGGATTGTCGGATACAAGTCATGTATGTCAGGTTTTTTCTACATTTACATAAATAAAAATACTTTTGATAAGATAAAATATCATCAAGTGACGTATTCATCTTTTAGTGCCATTTAATGAGCCAATGCTGAATTTTTAGATTTATCGGGTTTTAAAGTCGTGTATGCATTTGGTGGTGAGTAAGCCCCTGATTTTTGTCAGGTTACCTTTAATCTTATCTGGTACTCACCTAATCCACCGTAAATAAGTTGTATATCTAACGGTAAGCTCCAAGCGACGTGTTCATCTCTGATTCACACAAAAACCACTTCCTTTGGTCTATAGTACAAAGATTAAAAAAAGACAAAAGTAAATTGGCTTTAATATACAAATAAATACAGTTTAATGGAATACCAATATTTTACACAACTGTTATACCGAATTACCAATCCAATACTTTAAATGTATTTATTTATTTGAAATTAATTACTTAATTAATTCATACATCAAATTTATTTATTGCAAATGACGGTCAACTTTTTCATTATATGTTAATGGTATGGGACATGTTTTAGTAATATTTACAAATTACATCCTTCACCCACCCAATCAAATTTATTAACTTATATATGTGCATACACTTTTTAAAAACTTTGACCATTTGTGAACAAACAAACTATCAGGTCTACTTGATAATATCTTCCAGGCATTATTTGAGCAGCCACACATTCGACCCACCAGGGAGTTTGCTTTTTTTTGAATGATTGCGTAAAAATCATCTACATTAGCTTCAGCAAACATGCACTACAATATCAAGGCAGCCTCAACGTAACATATTTCAATTTTATTAGTAGGTTATTGATTTAATGTATACTTATGAATGAAACCAAATATACTAAATTATAGAGTTTAGAAGATTATATACTACGCTTCGAGTATCGATAAAATATAAATCATATTTATTAACTCTCAACACCCTTTCATCCCCAATTTTATGACGACTCGTCTTATCCCTTATTCCATTAGAAGGGTTTTGTACACATATACGTGTACTCATGTGTTAGCTAATAGTTTTGCCCTTTAAGATAACTGTAAAATTAACGGTGGAATTATACAGAAGCGTCGTACAGCCTTCCAGACTCTTGTGTTTGGAGATTATATTGTGTATTATAAATGCACGTTTTATAACCTTAATTTTAATACCGCTTTTTGATACAAATATGTGGTTATTTTTAGCCTATTTTAGATTACACTAGCTATGTCCGTGGCGTTGATAGCTAATATTTTTTGTTACTGTAATAATATTATTTGTTATAATAAATAGTTGAGTTATAACAATATGGGCATTATATAGATATTTTATATTCTGTGTTGAGTCTATTAGTCTGAGATATATCCAGATATAGACAACATAATTTTTTTATATATAGAGTAACTGACGATCAATCGTAACAGTGAATGTAAATTTTACTACATTGTATTTATCATCATCAGCCTATAAGAGATAAACTCTAGGGCCATAGGACTCTTCCCGAAGAAAGGTATGAGCATAGTCACCACGCCAACCCAGGATGTGTTGGCGATTTCAAATTCCAGTAAGTTACGACATTTTCGCTTTCTCCCGTCGATATCATCACCCTAAGACCAATAGGAGCGCAGCACTAGTGAATAATGTTTCAAAATTGGGGTGTTTCCTACTTTTGTTAGCTTCCGCTGCGTGTTATCGTTGGCTCAAAATAACTATTCCACGCGGGCGAAGTCGCGGGCAGAGGCTAGTATTAAGAGGTAATTTTTTATATCATTTTAGGCAAACGAACGGTTGGGTTACCTGATGTTAAGTGATCACCACCGTCCATAGACTTGTGTTTGAGGGACGGGGAGTGGAGAAAGGGTGAGGGAGAGGGGAGGTGGGTTATCCGGCGCTGTCACTAACCGGACGAAACGCGACAATGCAAGTACTGTTACTTCACAACGGTTTTCTGCGAGAGGATGGTACTACCCCGGACTAGCTAACCCAATCATGCTGAAACCAGTTATAGCTTCAGCGTGGCTCTACCACCTCTTGCTGCTCTTCTTACATGCTGGAACATCCCACCGGTCAAACCACGATTTAACATTACGACTTGGGAGTCAGCCGCGTCGTGGGAGTCAGTCCCACTAAGCTGGTCAGAGTTAGCGGGCATTCAGATATAAATATATGTTTATTGCCACAGAGTCCATATCATTTGAGAGTTCAAGAGACATTGTATTATAATATGTAAATTATTCAGCAAATATTTAACAATAAGTTTTAAGTTGAATCAACGCATGGAAATGTGAAAAACCAACGTAACAACAAGTTCGATGTTCTATTCGCTGTGTATTTAGAACGAAAGACGATGTTTTGTGCTTGTTATTAATGTTTTAGTCATGCTATTTACATATTATCAAAACTTGGTTTAGAAAGATAACGAAATAGAATATAGCTTACAATGGCACAATAAAATCGCTCCAGCATCATAAAAAAACATTTTAGATTTTTTTTATGCTGTAGATTGACGAAATGGACGAGCTGTTGTCTCTCCGCGACCTGCGCACCCCTGTACGTCTACGTTTCGGTCGTCGCTCTGACGAACGCGCCGTTCCCCATGTCTTCCCTCAAGAGGTAAGGATGATTTCTATTCAACCACATATTTATTTGTTATTGTCTCAAAACGTTTTAATTATTAATCCCTTTTCATACTAGGAAGAGTATGGATTGTCGGATACAAGTCATTTATGTCAGGATTTACCAATGGTTTTTTCTACATTTACATAAACTTTAATAAATAAAAATACTTTTTTTAAGATAAAACATCATCAAGTGACGTATTCATCTTTTAGTGACATTTAATGAGACAATGCTGAATTTTTAAATTTATCGGGTTTTAAAGTCGTGTATACATTTGGTGGTGAGTAAGCCCCTGATTTTTATCAGGTTACCTTTAACCAATATTAAGAACTGCTCTTATCAATATTAGGGTCTTATCTGGTACTCACCTAATCCACCGTAAATAAGTTGTATATCTAACGGTTGACATGTCTCTCAGTCTGTTAAATTTTTTATATATATAGATTATTTGGAATAATACCAAAATGTATTGTAAATATTGAGGATAACAGTATAGCACCGATCGACGTTGACTACAATCTTACAAACAATTAGAGCTGTCGCTAAAGAACGAAAATCGTGATAAGACTATAACTTGGTGGTAAGGCTTTATCTAATGCCCATCTGTATGGCTAACAGTTCTCTCTCTCAGTCTGTCAAATATTGTTTATATATATATTATTTGGAATAATACCAAAATGTATTGTAAATATTGAGGATGGCTTAGTATAGCGCTGATCGACGTTGGTTACAATCTTACAAACAACTAGAGCTGTCGCTAACGAACGAAAGTCGTAATAAGACTATAACTTGGTAAGTATTTATCTAATGCTCGTCTGGATGGCTAACAGTTCGCAGCATCTTATCTTTGCCATACCGTTAAGCTGTGGAACAACCTCCCGGCCAGTGTGTTTCCCCCTTCCTATGACATGGAGTCCTTCACTTAAACCGGATTTATCTACTTAAAATACTTACAGAGAAAATGAATCTTTAAAACCAATAAACACGTATTTCGGTGTAAACGAATTCACATTCTCATGGTTCACCTGCTCAGATACATTATCGATTGACATGTCGTAAAATCTCGTGATGTGGTGTAAATCCGTGTAACGAAGTTATTCTTCTAACAAGCCACTATCCGCAATTTTTACGACGACGAATTTATGGCTTTTGACATTTTGTTAAACAATCGAAACTCATTATATTTACTTAATAATAAGATGATTAACTATATAATTGGTAATATACAGCATGTATATCTATCTAATCAATCAATTAATCAATATATCACTTAAGTGATAGTATTCCATGTGTATACTTTGCCTGAATCAATATTTATGTATCTTTCGAATTATAACTTAAATAAGAAGTATAGTTACTGAACAAGTTACTTTAAATATTCATAACTGAACTTCTCCATAAATAAGAGAATTTCCTTTTATTGTTTTTTTTTCAGTCGACTCTGCCTAAAGAAGTGAAAGCCAGCAGCTCCGTGGAAGACGGATAGAAAGTTGAAAATTGATATGTACTTATTCGAAGATCATTCGAAGCGGTATTTTTTATACAAGAATATGGTAATAAATGATTTAGTCCAAAATGTAAGTTACGACATTTTCGCTTTCTATCATCACGCTAAGACAAATAGGAGCGGAGCACAAGTGAATAATGTTTCAAAATTGGGGTGTATCCTCCTTTTGCCATTTTTCCTTTTATAAAATAACTTTACCACGCGGACGAAGTCGCGGGCAGAGGCTAGTATTAAGATAAAGTTAAATATTTTACGATACTATTCGAGAATTTGAATTATGCGAATTCTTCCGTTAGAATTTACAGGCTCTATTTCATTAATCAGAGGAAATGTGCAAATATAATAAAGTATTTGTCACAAATTGTGCCCGGCTGCTTGTCAGAAAATATTTACAAATCATTTCAACTCTGGAATGTCTTTCGAAGTTATTTTTATGTTTATTTGACGATATATCCCAAGTTTCGAGTCTTTATGGATCTTAACTTCTAACTATTTCGGTTTTATCACCGATGATGCTATTGTGGACGAAGAGCTGTTATTATTATAGAAATACGTGTGTCGTTTTATTGGTTATTGCTCAATAACAAGTTTTTATTGCCTGTCTGTTGATATCTTTCGTGTTTATAGGAGCAGGATCGCGCCGTACGCGCCCCTTCCATGCGTCTCCGTTTTGGTCGCCGATCAGACAACAACATGTTCTTAATGCCATACGAGGTACTTTTTGACAACCAATTTTCTAGATTATTACTATCATACGTACGTAATTGTACGTGAAGTGTCTTGTGGTAATTTCAATGTTATAACAAGATGGTGGCCTCCTTATTAGAACTTTCCAGGGAGTTTTTGTGGGATCTCAGAATTCAAGCTTGTGGTATTATTGTTTATCCACTTTATTTGTACTATATTTCACTGGTAATTACCCGCAGCTTCGACGTGTTTACTATGCTGTAATAGATTTCTACTTTTAATTGTATACCTGTATATATGAAAGTTTTTTTTTTCGAACTGACTACGCTATTGACCTATCAAGGTCTTAGCAGCTTCACCGGACTACTAAGGGGAGCGTTTAAAGCACTCAGCCGGTTTTATTTTGACAACTATCCCAAGGGTGGGCGGCACACCTCGGCTTGGGAATATATATGAAAGAATAACAGACTGACTGACTTTTTCATGACCTTAGAGATTAAATTTGCAATAATCCTTCCTTAGTGCTCCTAGAGGAGACAATATAAAGAAACCTGCATGCCAATTTTCATGATCGTAGCACCAGTAGTTTGAGCTGAGCATTGACATCTCTCTCAGTCTGTCAAATATTGTTTATATATATATTATTTGGAATAATACCAAAATGTATTGTAAATATTGAGGATGGCTTAGTATAGCGCTGATCGACGTTGGTTACAATCTTACAAACAACTAGAGCTGTCGCTAACGAACGAAAGTCGTAATAAGACTATAACTTGGTAAGTATTTATCTAATGCTCGTCTGGATGGCTAACAGTTCGCAGCATCTTATCTTTGCCATACCGTTAAGCTGTGGAACAACCTCCCGGCCAGTGTGTTTCCCCCTTCCTATGACATGGAGTCCTTCAAGCGCAACGTGAAGAGATACGCAGGCCGGCATGACAGCGGCGACTGGCGATGTATAGTATGTCTCTCGGTGGTCGCCATTGTTTTTGGATTGTACTGTGCTTACCATCAGGCACAGTACAGTCACTTTGCCGAGCTACAATAAAAAAGTAAAATAAAAACACTTTGGAGTTAATAATCTATTGTCAAACATCTACAGATATAATCCATCAGCCAAACCTGTGAGGTACTTATCTCTACGTTTAACGTGTTACCATTCTGAGCCACATCGTCTCTCAGGTGATATTGTGTTGAAATGGTTATATAATTCTCTATGAGCATTATATTTAGAAGATATGTGTATACTTTGCCTGAATCAATATTTATGTATCTTTTGAATTGTAACTTAAATAAGAAGTATAGTTAGTGAACTTCTCCATGAGTAAGAGAAAAAAAAATTAATTGTTTTTTTTCAGTCGACTCTGCCTAAAGAAGTGAAAGCCAGCAGCTCCGTGGAAGACGACCGACAACAAGAATAAGCAGACTCCGAACATATCCACTCGTACCATACTTAGATATAATTATCTCCGCTCCACTTTTTTTTTCAGTCGACTCTGCCTAAAGAAGTGAAAGCCAGCAGCTCCGTGGAAGACGACCGACAACAAGAATAAGCAGACTCCGAACATATCCACTCGTACCATACTTAGATATAATTATCTCCGCTCCACAGAAAAGATATTTAACAACATTTTATTAGGACGACGTATTACTTTCTATATAATAATTAAAAAAAACTATTAACAATTTTTAGATGTTACACTACTAATTGTAAGCTATGTGTACATAATAATCATATAGTGTATGTTGTTATAATGTTATTCACGAATTCCTAGTTACTCTACTTTCTTTATTTTATTATAAAAGTTTCCAGATTATATTGAACTGTGATTATATTTATTGTCATCATACAAAGAATTAATATTATATAAATTATATCCTAGTCAATGTTATTTTAAGACTGTTCCTATTCTTTAAGTTGATCTCAGCTTTACAACTGTCTTTATTGCCATAATAAAAGCGAAGTGTTATACATTTTTAGAGCTGGGCAAATGTAAAACTACTTCGCTTTAAAATATAATAAAAGAATTACAGCCATTGAAACATTTTAACAATATGTATTTTGTTTATGTCTACTTAAAAGCTATGACAAAAATGTTTACACTAATTGTAGCGGAATTAAATTAAATTATTTTGTATAGATATTATTAGATTAATTGGTGAGTTGAAATATAAAATATTGCCAACTGATATTGAGTTTTCATTTATGTACGCGCCCCTTCCATGCGTCTCCGTTTTGGTCGCCGATCAGACAACAACATGTTCTTAATGCCATACGAGGTACTTTTTGACAACCAATTTTCTAGATTATTACTATCATACGTACGTAATTGTACGTGAAGTGTCTTGTGGTAATTTCAATGTTATAACAAGATGGTGGCCTCCTTATTAGAACTTTCCAGGGAGTTTTTGTGGGATCTCAGAATTCAAGCTTGTGGTATTATTGTTTATCCACTTTATTTGTACTATATTTCACTGGTAATTACCCGCAGCTTCGACGTGTTTACTATGCTGTAATAGATTTCTACTTTTAATTGTATACCTGTATATATGAAAGTTTTTTTTTTCGAACTGACTACGCTATTGACCTATCAAGGTCTTATAATTACCCGCAGCTTCGACGTGTTTACTATGCTGTAATAGATTTCTACTTTTAATTGTATACCTGTATATATGAAAGTTTTTTTTTTCGAACTGACTACGCTATTGACCTATCAAGGTCTTAGCAGCTGGTCCGATTTGAAAAATTATTTCAGTGTTAGATAAGTCATTTATCAAATAAGGTTATATATCGACGGAAGATATCGGGTCGTAACTTGAAAAACCCAATTTTACACCAGAGCCAAAAAACTATTTCAAAAATTCATAACTCATATTATATTTATAGAGATAGAAAGTTGAAAATTGATATGTACTTATTCGAAGATCATTCGAAGCGGTATTTTTTATACAAGAATATGGTAATAAATGATTTAGTCCAAAATGTAAGTTACGACATTTTCGCTTTCTATCATCACGCTAAGACAAATAGGAGCGGAGCACAAGTGAATAATGTTTCAAAATTGGGGTGTATCCTCCTTTTGCCATTTTTCCTTTTATAAAATAACTTTACCACGCGGACGAAGTCGCGGGCAGAGGCTAGTATTAAGATAAAGTTAAATATTTTACGATACTATTCGAGAATTTGAATTATGCGAATTCTTCCGTTAGAATTTACAGGCTCTATTTCATTAATCAGAGGAAATGTGCAAATATAATAAAGTATTTGTCACAAATTGTGCCCGGCTGCTTGTCAGAAAATATTTACAAATCATTTCAACTCTGGAATGTCTTTCGAAGTTATTTTTATGTTTATTTGACGATATATCCCAAGTTTCGAGTCTTTATGGATCTTAACTTCTAACTATTTCGGTTTTATCACCGATAATGCTATTGTGGACGAAGAGCTGTTATTATTATAGAAATACGTGTGTCGTTTTATTGGTTATTGCTCAATAACAAGTTTTTATTGCCTGTCTGTTGATATCTTTCGTGTTTATAGGAGCAGGATCGCGCCGTACGCGCCCCTTCCATGCGTCTCCGTTTTGGTCGCCGATCAGACAACAACATGTTCTTAATGCCATACGAGGTACTTTTTGACAACCAATTTTCTAGATTATTACTATCATACGTACGTAATTGTACGTGAAGTGTCTTGTGGTAATTTCAATGTTATAACAAGATGGTGGCCTCCTTATTAGAACTTTCCAGGGAGTTTTTGTGGGATCTCAGAATTCAAGCTTGTGGTATTATTGTTTATCCACTTTATTTGTACTATATTTCACTGGTAATTACCCGCAGCTTCGACGTGTTTACTATGCTGTAATAGATTTCTACTTTTAATTGTATACCTGTATATATGAAAGTTTTTTTTTTCGAACTGACTACGCTATTGACCTATCAAGGTCTTAGCAGCTTCACCGGACTACTAAGGGGAGCGTTTAAAGCACTCAGCCGGTTTTATTTTGACAACTATCCCAAGGGTGGGCGGCACACCTCGGCTTGGGAATATATATGAAAGAATAACAGACTGACTGACTTTTTCATGACCTTAGAGATTAAATTTGCAATAATCCTTCCTTAGTGCTCCTAGAGGAGACAATATAAAGAAACCTGCATGCCAATTTTCATGATCGTAGCACCAGTAGTTTGAGCTGAGCATTGACATCTCTCTCAGTCTGTCAAATATTGTTTATATATATATTATTTGGAATAATACCAAAATGTATTGTAAATATTGAGGATGGCTTAGTATAGCGCTGATCGACGTTGGTTACAATCTTACAAACAACTAGAGCTGTCGCTAACGAACGAAAGTCGTAATAAGACTATAACTTGGTAAGTATTTATCTAATGCTCGTCTGGATGGCTAACAGTTCGCAGCATCTTATCTTTGCCATACCGTTAAGCTGTGGAACAACCTCCCGGCCAGTGTGTTTCCCCCTTCCTATGACATTCAGCAGGGTGCACTACGTGCAGATGAGGTTGGCTTGGATGTCTCAAGTCTTATATGTTATTTGACACCCCTTACACCCCACATGTGGTTAATATTAAGTAAAAGTGTACAATTTTTTTATTTATTTCAAAGAAAAACCTAACTGCGTTAAAGTAGTTCGAATCGATGATACGAATATTGGATGTCTCAAGTCTGAGATGTTATTTGATACCTCTTACACCCCATGTGGTTAATATTAAACAAGTATACTCAAGGTCTTAACAGCTTCACCGGACTACTAAGGCGAGCGTTTAAGGCACACAGCCGATTTTATTTTGACAACTAGCTCAAGGGTGGGCGGCACACCTCGGCTTGGGAATATATATGAAAGAATAACAGACTGACTGACTTTTTCACGACCTTAGAGGTTGAATTTCCAGTAGTTTGAGTTGAACGTTGACATGTCTCTCAGTCTGTTAAATTTTTTATATATATAGTCAAAGAAAAACCTAACTGCGTTAAAGTAGTTCGAATCGATGATACGAATAACCAACGACAGTAGGTATACCAATAATTGATAACATATTCCTTCTTGTTAGGGTTATTTTTTTTCATGGCTTAGGCCCAAACTGAAGTTCAAAATTCATCAACAGTCAAATATATATTCCTTCAACATCATATAAAAGTCATCTGGTTATTGAAAAACACAAACTTGATAGCTCTGTCAAATATAGCCACGAAAAACTAAAATGATATTCCCTGGTTGCTTCTTTAAAGGAGTCTACATAATTTTTATATATTATAATGAAAACTGATTTGAAATCCAAGGAATACCGTTATAAAAATTTATAGGTGGTAGAACCACGCTGAAGCTACTACTGGTTTCAGCATGAATGGGTCGGCACGCCCGGGGTACTACCACCCGACCCATAGAAACAGCCACGTGGAGTAACAGTGCTTGCATTGTTGCGTTTCGTTCGGTTAGTGAGAGTACCGGATAACCCACCTCCCCTCCAACTCCCCCTTCACCTTCCCCACTCCCCCTTGCCCCAAACACAGGTTGGCAACGCACTTGCGACCCTTCTGGTGTTACAAGTGTCTATTGACGGTGGTAATCACTTAACATCAGGTGACCCAGGTGTTAGTTTGCGTCCCATGATATAAAAAAAAAATTGGCTGCTTAAATACATTTACTAGTGAATAAAAGATTATTGAAAGACTTATCATTCTGTTCATTCATTTCATTAATGACCCGCGGTAGTCTCGTTGGATATGAAAAGCAAGCTTACATTGAATAATATCAAATATATGAATATAGTATTAGATATTCATAATTAAGTTTTATATTTTAATAAATTGAATAAAGACCTCAGTTACTACACTAATCCTAACTAATAATATAGAAACTAGATAGGTACAGAAAATAACATAGGGTAGCTTTTCTCGAGAAAAAGTGTAGTGTTCTCGAAACATAGATCAGATCTACACTAAAAAAACCGAAGCAAAAGCTAGTATTTATATAGACAGAAAAGAAGACCGGAAAATCTAAATACTGAATAGATATTGAAACGTCATACCTGTAGACATAGACAGTTGCTTACCCATAACAACTGCACTGATCTGGCAATGTTTCAACTTTGTATTTTAAAGTGTCTACATCGCATATTATTGCCGGTTATTGTGCGCAAATCCGATTAGACGATGCTATTTTTACAAAAAATATATGCCTTAATTACGAGCAGAGTGTAATGAGGAAATAAGAAAGTAACTCATTAATTTCAACACTATATGTAAAATTACAGTATATGTTGTTGTTTACTGGAAAATAATTATTCCATATAAAAAAAAACACTGCGTCTGTGGTTGTGTACACGTGGTGAAAGTGAAACTTCTTTGCCTTATTGTGTATTGATTTATATATATATGACATTGCTCATAAACTATATACTATACGAAATCCCGTAGTATATACACTTAACTATACATTTACTCATTTCTCTATATTACCAGATCCAATCACCTATACATACACATACACACAAATACATACCTTACCTTAGGTGTTTAGGTGTTACGCGTGACGCGTAACGAAAATTTTACCATAATATGCCATAGTTAGCTTCACTTCAAAAACACAAAAAATAAGTTTTCAAAAATCTACCATTTATGTCGTGTCATATTTGATATAAATGATTATCTTCCTAGGTTATCTTTTTAGGAATCCTCAGCCCATGGTTCAAAGGTATTTTATAATTAAACTAAAAATAATGACGGATGAAGATGCAAGAAGTGATGAGAGTTATGATGTAGAGTGATCGGATATCGCTTCGATAGACGTGAGTTCTATACTATAATGATCCAGAACTTTCGATGAAGGAAGACATCTTGATCGAACCATGACATGCTGATATGACTTTTTTTCTAACGCCTGTTTTGCGAACTTGTATCCACAAGTTGTAACTCTTCTGCCAAGGACCTACAGTTGCATTCCGGTAGCGTGAATTCTCTTTTTACATTTTTTTTTTACCATCTCAGTCCACATCATCATTTATGTCATCTGTTATTGTGATTAAAAATTAACTGCATTAACTACTGGGCCATAGGCCTCTTTCTGAAGGAAGGCTTGGACATAATCATCACGCCAGCCCATGACGTGTTGGTGATTTCAAACTCTAAGAAATCCACAGTTCCATATTTTTTTACATACGGTGGTACTAGAAGAACACTTCTTAGGTTTAGGTTTTCTCACTATGTTTTCTGTCACCCTCAACCGATATTGTTACCAATTTGATTCAGTAAATGTAATCGAATACCGAAAAATTCGTTGGTTCGAACTTGCGGACATCGGATTGATATTCTACCATTCAAACCACTCAAACACCACGACGTAAAACCTATAAAGTATAAAAATAAAATAAATAATACACATCGCAATCGCAAATGAAAATAATACACAAAATCACTCTATTTCAGAGTGAAGACTTATAATTTATTTATAACAAATCACATTACAAACGAAAATGTAGACAGACGTTAAATTTTAGATATTTTGTGACGAGCAGCACCTGCTGTCTTAATCACGCATATAATAATCTCTTCAACCTTACCTTTGATTATAACTCTAGCTACAATTCAATCCAAGAACAAGGTAACGTGTAGGCGTGCTCTGTCAAACAATATTACCGAGAGATGGAATCCATTTTAAAGATTAGGGAAACATTAAAAATTACTCTTAATTTTTTTTTAATATAAACAAAGTATAAGGTCATATTATGAGTTTTATAATATTCATTGACAAGTAGCAAAGTTCCAAATTACGTTATTCAAACAGCCCTACGTAAACAAGTCGATAACAAGTATAGAGCAATGACCTTGAGTTTATTTATTTTGTTTTGTCCTATGTGTAATAACATGATAATAGTACATATTTTATCTATGTGTATTACAAAATATTTTAATGCTGCAAATAGTTTTAACGATTGCATTTAATACTTCGAAGGAATCGATAATTTCGAAAAATAAAATCTACTTCAATCTCTATAAATAGACAAAAAATAAATGCTGCAATCGCTTTAAAATAATTGATATTCTTTTGTATTTTATATGAGATTCCAATTTATGAGGTTAACAAAAAGTTTAATTGATCTATATGAAATCAAAGTCACAACACTTTTCAAAAATACTCTTGACTGATGTTAAACAATGGATATATAACAGTCACTCAGGTCTGTACAATGCATAAAATTATTTTAGTGGACTCACCAAACCGCATCAAATATTATATAATATTGTGAAATTAAATTATCGTCAACTTAACTTCATCTTCATTTCAATTGAACCTCGCAATGAGAAATAGAGTAAACAATCAATCGACGACAATAAGAGATGGATACACTATGTAGCCATACGATTAAATAAATAAATCTTAATTTCATTATGTTTCATATATGTAAATAAAAAGTAAGGTTCTTGTTATTGTGATTGTAATTACTAGTACTAGTAGAATCGTACGTAAAAATGAAAAATTTGTAATATAAAATATCCTTAGAAGAAGTGAGTAAGACAGGAGATCTTCGCACATATATATTTACGATCAGTGGTTCAGTTGCAGTTCTATTTAATTACATGGTCGTACTGTGAACGTTCTTCGTTAGCACACCCATGTGGAGCCCAGAGTGATCAGTTAGTTTTAAGATATTTCTGTATTTACTATATCAACGGTGGAAGGGTTCATTGGGTAACGAAGAGTTGCCAATATTGTAAAGTTTGTAAAGCGTTAGTTAATTAGACTCTGTATTATAGATATATTAAAATTAATTCTTTACTTGAGAATGGGATTTAAAGTAAATCATTGGGTGACATCAGAGTGACGGAAGTCTGTTATGTCTATGCTATATGAAGTCTATGCTCATGTCGAAATTGTAATTCTAAAAATATACACTATAATTTAGTTATGTATTAAGTTTTCCAGTCCTTTTCTATTATTTACTAGCTTTTGGCTTTTTATCTAGTTTTAGATATTAAAGTGGTGTAAATCTTATCTTAAATACAACCCACAATGATATCGAATACAACACATACTTCTCATAACATAACACAAACATTTTTCCCAGAAAGAAGTCGCGATCATTGTACAAAAACTTGTACAAACTGAGAGACGTCAACATTCAAGCTAAGCACAAAGTGTTTCATATTTACTCCCGTTAAGTCTAATTTCATAAATTTTCCAAAGCACATCCGCGATGTTCCGAATTTGTTTTTTGAAATCGCCTTGGAAATTTGTATCATGTTCGTTAGAAAATTTAAAAATTGCACAACTTATTTTGCTATAACGTATTAATTATTGGTAACGATAAATTACAGTGACATTTATATCAAGGTATTAAATAGAATATTGAATTTTCAGTGCAGGAAACGTCTTTCAGAATTGTATTTCCCTTCGAACTAAAGGTTGTCAATATGTCAACAGCAAGGTTCCCTTTATGCGACAACTAATCGAATAAAACAGAACGTCTTAATTGCGAATTGTTAATAAGAACTTAGGTAATTGTTGGGAATAATACACAAATACATACAATTGAATCGTTTGTTTGTAGCTACCATATAAAGGTTTTTTTCTTAAACTCCTGCGGTCATTTAAAGGTTACTTCACCGGAACACGTGTGTTTATTATTTAATTATTGGGTTTTTGATACCATAAATTTCATTTCGCTCTTCATTTGCTGAATCCTAATGCTAACTGATATAAATAAGTTGGTTAATTTGTTACGCTTTCACACTTTAAATACTTAACCGATTATCGTGAAATTTTGTATACATGTTGTTAAGGGCAAAGAAAAACCTGTTATTAAAGCGAGCGAAATTGTAGTCTAAATCTAGTAGTATAACATTATAAATATTTGTTCTTAAAACTTACAAGAATAATACTTCTTACTGCAATCCAATTGTATGACTCGTTTATACAATGAGTTAAATACATAGATTTCTAAAATATGGGCGAAATTTCGAAACCTTAACGAAAATAAAATCGGTCGTATATTTTTCTATTCTATAAATATTTTTTCCGTTTTTTCTCTCTCCTGTATACTACACTATTATAAGATAAATAGTATTTATTGATTATTAATCAGTGATTTACTAAAATTCCAGTAAGATACAAAATTAATTAACTCTGAGTTAATATTACAATTTTTAAAGCGTATTAAACAGTTGATAAATAAATCCAACTGTTGTCCATTAGTACTGTGACAATTGATTAAAAATGATATTACGATTCATGATTCACATTGTTGGATAATATATCACGCGTTAGCCCTGAAACAAATTACTCAATATTTGTCTTCGAGTGTGAGTGACGGTGCAACTGCGCTGTTTGTGCATCTCTATAAATAAATTTTGATTTTTCGAGCTGATACTACGCGTTTATTACAGAAATCTAAATGTAAAGACTTAGGCTTTTTCCTTCTAAAAATATTATAGTATTCGACTCAATTATGTATGGATATAATTGTATAGAAGTAGCATATTCTATAAAAGAATAATAAAAATTTTGTAGAGTGAAAATGTCGCCTAAAAATTAAATTCTCTCATTTTTTAAATTTCATTATTATTTTATGGCGACTGTTTGTGTGAACCAAACCAAATATCTAATCATAAAAAGAGAACCAGTAAAAATATTTTCTAAGAAATAAACATAAACGTCTTATACACAGGAAGTATGCTTTTGATCATATCTTTCTTAGAAATTCACTCACCTGTATCTCGATATTTCAATTTTGAGTTCATCATAAAAATACATTTTATATTTTTAGCTGAAAAACGTTTCAATGGAAGCTTTATAAACATGGAAAGTTTTGAAATATTGTGTTTATTAACCAATATGCAACGGTTTAAGGTTCACTATCCTAAGCGATATTATAAATGCGAATTGCGAATTAACTAATGTTCATAAAATCTTGCATACATGTTGTCAGAGATATACAAAAGGATATAGGATACCTTTTTTCAGAAAAAAAAAATTGTTTCCAATGCATAGAGATCAAATCTAGATCAACGCAAGCGAAACCGCGAACAAAAGCTAGTTTAATCATATAGATTTGTATGAGTTTTTTATAAGTAATGTTAGAAAAAATGGCAATATAGCATGCAAACCATAATTGGAAGAACTTCGTTTTTAACCGGAACGAAAACTTTTAAGGTTAAAAGAGCCCATCAGACTTCGTAACTATTCGTAATCATACATACAGTGGTACAACAAAATAATCTCAAGGAGGGTTGATGTCAGGCAGGCGGCCGATCGTAAAAATGAAGTCCAATCATATACCACAACATGAGTAAGAATGTTGTACCGACCCTACTTATGTGGGATAAGGGTAAGAAGAAGAAGAAGTTAGACAAAGACAACAGTCGTGGTGGCCTAGCGGTTTGTTGAATATTATTAATAATATTATAAGAATATTATTATTAAGAATATTATTTTGAAGTCCGCAGGTTCGAATTCCGGCATGTATTAACGAATTGTTCGGTATTCACGTACGTTTACTAATTTAAATTGATAACACTATCGGCTGACGGTGAAGGAAAACATCGTGAGGAAACCTGAACCTGACAAATGTTCTTGTAGTACTACTGTATGTGGGAACAATATAGAACTGTGGATTTCTCACAGTTTGAAATCGCCAATATGTCGTGGGCTGGCGTGGCGATCACACCCATACCTTCATTCGGGAAGAGGCCTATAGCCCTGCAGTGGGTCTCTTACAGGCTGATGATGATGAATGTTAAACAATATCTACTTCATTCGTATATTTTTTAATAGAAGATTCAGTTTAACGGGAAAATATAAATATGAAGGAGGCGGTAGGAGTTTCAATGACAGTGACCCTGGAGACTCGTGCGTGTACAGATTTAAAATAAACAGAGGTGTTATGTCAACTTTTACAAACAATTACATTATATTTATCGGAGACGCTTAGCAACATATTTTTATTATAACATATTTTCTCTATTACTCTTATGATTCCTGTATAACCATTAAAGATGAAAGCGTGACTATAACATCAGTCTGGTTTCCTGTACATATCGAGGTCAATAACCTTGAAGGTTTGCTGCTGAAGCTCAAAAAACACTGGAGATTTTTCATAATTTTTAATTGTCAACTTTACGGAGTTAAATATAGTTGACGTAAACTAGATAAAATTCCCGTATATTCGGCGCTATTAGACGCCTCATTCGTGGGCTGGAAGCCGACGGTATCAGTGATCGTTCTCGTCTAATATTGTATCAACTTTTCATTAAGTTCAAGGACTTTCGAACCGTTTGTTTATATCAGGTAAGGTCACATACTATTTATAAAAAATATTAAATATAAAAAAACTTTGTAATATGCCTAAATATAAAGTATATTAGATTCGACACGGAATATTAATAGGTTTTGTTATAAACTTTTGTTTTTTTTTTTAAATACAATGCTCATTTACGCCGGCGATTTTTACCACTTAAAAACTTTCCCAAATTATTATATTCCGGGCACACCGTGACCTAATTTATAAGTATAATAGGCGTTTATACTGCTGATTTGAATTAAAATGCATTATTTTCCCTTTAGTTCTACTTTGTAGTACTTAAAGAATTTTAGCAAGTATATATTTTATAATGATTCCATGAGATTGGATTTTGTATTCTCATAATGTTTGGGCAAATCATTCAATACTAAAGATAAACATGAAACGTATAGTTGGAAATGAAAACAGCTATCACTGAAACTTTGCAGGTGAGGACGTTGCTACATTACAAAGAAGCGCGCGCTACCCGTGGGCGGGCGGACCGTCCATCGGCTCAGTTAGAGATAGGCGCCGACGCCGCTCGCACGAATCTGACCGCCGCACAAGGTATAAACCACAAAAAGCTTACACGCTTCGCATAACATTTCAGCACTAATAAACGCTTTCAAATCACTGTGTTTTTATTCTGAGCACTAACCACCTTACAACCTCGACGCCCATGACTAACTTCACGAGCAAGGTGTTCGGTTACGAAAATAAATTTGCCATGACTTCACACTACTGAAATAACGCGTCTGGCAGATGTGGACCGCATAATGCGCCACGTATCATGAATACATATCGCATCATATAATATTCATCTCAATCTATTCTAATCACGATTTATATTCTTAAGTGTTGGGGACATAAAGGTGGATGTTGTATATAAATAATGTATCTTTTTTATAGACAAATACTCAAAATAGAACATACAAGAGTTATTCCTGTACAGACTATATTACGAGCGGAGATTATTTTAAACCTTCGTGACGATATTGTTAACCTTGTCCCTCTATAAACGAATCAGTTTCAATGTTTTATAAATATTTTATTCTTTACTGTCCCTTGAGAATTTCCAATTGATTTCTTTCAACCAAAATGGGAAACAATTATATCAAATTAATTTGTCAAAATTTGTGCGTTATTCTGATTATTTAAGATTACTTATTAGAACACTAAATAATTACAATATGTAACGTCCTCTAGGTTCTTTTGTTCATATTATTTTGAACTTTTGTCCAGAGATACCGATTACATTTATATGTAACGGGTAAATAAATAAATAAGTGAATATGCTGATATTTCAACGAGTGTTGAAATGACGAAGGTAACAAAACATACAAAGTGGTTCGCTGTTAAGAATGTATAATTCCAAAAATAAGCGCGCAAATATTTATTACGCATGCGCAAGGAGTCCGACACGAAAATAGCTTCTACATCTAGGCATCCACATAAAATATCGTATCTTCTCAACGGAATGAAGATAACGAACTATTTTTCCACCTCCCACACAGAATTTGCAAGCTAAACTATCTAATTTATTATTACTAAATGCACAAAGTCTTGCAAAATAAAGCAAACTTGACAAACGTTAACAAATGAAAGAATAAAATCTAGACCTAATAGCCTGCCACTAATTTTCTCTAAAGAATTTTCTAGAAACAAAATTCATTAAATAAATCACCACGCCAGCTAAAAAGTTACCGTCAATTTCACAAAACGATACATTTATATAGCACGTAGCGTACTACGAGCATACTTGTCGACCATTATTGTCAAGTAAAGAACATGAATGACTATATTTATACTACACTTTTAGATGATTAATTTGTTAAATGTCAATCTAGTCTAGTGATCTAATCATGTTAAAAGGTTAAAATCCAACTATTTTCAGCTAAAATTCATTAATTTCCGCGTCTATTTTATTTTTATTGCAAAATATACCAATAAAACTGTCTGATGTCCGTTCAAGGTATTTTAGAAACGACTTATTGTTATTTAATGTGGTATGTGAGTCGTCAGTCTAGACAATAATGAAGGATAAATTGAAAAATAATTTTATAGGAATATACCTGCTAAACAAAAAAACTTAGCTATCAATTAAGACTTTTTTTTTGCATAATTAAATTTTTATTTGTTTGCTTTCAAATGCATATATAATAAAAAAGCGACCTTATTAATATAAAAAATAACAGATATTGAAAAAAATAAATACAAATAAGCATTATTACAAGTATAAGTAAAAAGATGACAGTAAAAAAAGTATATAACCGAATTAAATCTGAGAATTGGTATTTTTTGTCTGGTTGCCCTTACACAAATTTATTAGAATTATACTTTGAGAGCAATCCTTCGAAATGCCATTAATTTTGAAACTCAATTCTAATAATACAATTTCACTTCGATGAAAATGCTAATATAGAAAACTTATTCGAACAAAGCTACCTGTCGCCGGTCTATATTATTCGGAAAAAATATGATCGCCGTCGCATCGGTCGGCGGGCTAATAAAACGCAATAACGGGAGCCGTCCTGACGACAGCCCTGAGGCGGGAATCCACCGACAGCGCAATAAAATTACCTCATGAGGATGATAAAATTTGTCACCCCAATTTTTAGACATACCGTTATAGTGGCGTGTTGTAAACTGTAGTATATAATCTAAGTGTACAATCTTACATATAGTTGTTTCCTTTTTATGTATTTGGGGCCAAAAATACTATTGAAACTGTCAAAAACTAGCAATAGGACAGGATAGTTTATATTAATTAAAACAACAATAATTTCTAAGTACAACAATAATAATAATAATAGTACTGTGAATCTGTGGAACAATCTCCCGGCCAGTGTGTTCTCTCCTTCAAGCGTAACGTGAAGAGACATTTATGCAGGCCGGCATGACAGCGGCGACCGGTGAGGGATAGCGTGTCTCTCGGTAGTCGCCGTTGTTTTTGGATTATACTGTGCTCACCATCAGGCACAGTACAGTCACTTAGCTGTGCTACAATAAAAAAAAATTTATACTGTGCTCACCATCAGGCACAGTACGGTCACTTTGCTGTGCTACTATAAAAAAAAATTCTAAGCATCTTCAGAATACAAAGTCACTTTTATATGCACCTTATAATAATGAAGTCAATAATTATATTGAAAAAGTAACAATATATTAATATTGAATTAAAAAATACACTATTTATATCTCTAGGTTTATTATTTTTCAAATATTAATCAACAGTATTTTTATACACGTTACTCTTAAGAAAAGTAATGTTGCATATTTAACAAAACTTAAATAGATAAACAGAAAATTACATCAAGCACTCTATGTTTTATTATAATTCGTTTAGGATCAATACTACAAATTAATTTCTTTTGTCATAAAAGTTTTTGGAAAGAAGTAAGTATAAAAGAAGCAACGTAAAATATCTCCGCAGTCTTTAGATTTTTTGTTAGTACCGATTCACATACAAAACCGAATAATTTAATACTTAAACAAATCTCCGATAAGTAAATTCTACTAATTCAAATTTTACTGCTGACAAAATAATTTCATTTAGATTAACATATAGCTTATTAACAAGAGATATCTGTCGTTCGTGATGTTTGTAATTGTTTAATTCAGAATGAATGTTTCATTTAGATATTATATGTAAACATTTTGTAAAGAACATTTTAAATCATCATTGAATAGCTCATTAGTCGTAGGAATACGATTTATACATCGAGTTCTAAGACACTAAAGTATAAAAGCTTATTGAAAGTTGGTATATGAGTTTGAGAGAAATACATTTTAATTAGGTACCGTAGTTAACATTACATTTATTTAATGTTTGTCGTATTCCAGCGTTAAACGAACGACCTCAAGATGGCTACCGGCCCGAAGATAGTGCACAAGCAGTTCAACTCGCCCATCGGCCTCTATTCCCAGCAGAACATAAAGGAAACTCTTAATAAACATCTCCATAACCTCGACAATGGCACAGTTGGGTGAGTATTGAAATTTATTTTATTGCCAATAAATTAATTTACATGTTCTAATGACAACATAGAGATCAGAGTAAAATGTGGCCTATAGTAAAAGCAAAGAGTCACGAGGTATCGAGATTTTAATAATTATTGGGAACTTTAAGATATTGCCTCGAAGTTACTAACTTAAAGTTCCACCCCGACTATGAGAAAACTTAATAAAATATGTGTAAGATAGAAATAAGTTATCTTTATTCTAATTTAACGAATTTGCCTATTGTCTAATGATTTTTGTTATTTGTAAGGTAAGCAGAATCATTACCTAAATTAGATATTTATAAAACAGACTTAATACCTATTAAACTGGAATATTTGTTTTATAACACTATAGATGTATATAGAAATTAATAATGATTAAAGAATTACAATTTATTCTCTATTTTATAAAAAATTGTTCAATTTTCTGTATAATTTGCTCATCTTAAAGATCAAGTATATTAGAATACATTAAACACAATGATTTAAACATAAACGATGTTAAAAACATTTAATATTTATACAATGAACACAGGAAAATATTGTTCAAATAAGTGAGTTTATTTTATTTATATTTATTCAGTATCTACGAGTATGGCAACATTTCCAAATTTCATTGCCGTTGGAGTCTGTAAGCGTATTCTGCTTAAATTCCTCTGGGGAGTTCTCTTATATTATTCTGGGACAGATATATGATTACTTTCTTGCTTGATATATAAGGGCATTATACAAGTAAATAAAGGATTTTATGCTAACGTCTTCAATTTACTCAGATTTTTACTGACAGATATTTTGTTTCATTTTGGAGTCATTTTTTGAGACATATTTTTCTCACTTTACATGCATAATATCGATTTATTATCCACTGGCTTTTTAATTTAGTACACTTATTTGTCTCATGTTATTTATAGTGTCTCAGTGATATAGTATTCGGTCGATCTGCAAAGAGTCGAATCCGCTTGGCTAGTATAACCCTTAAGGGGAAATCTTTCGCTTAGCATCAATAATTGTGTTCCAGCAAGTGCAAGTGAGGGCCAGTTCTTCTATAGTTTTAACATAGTTACCATTTTAAGCCATATGATCTAAGATTTACTAAACTTCAGGGGAGATTGTAAACAATCGGTTTATTTTTAAAATTTTATATTAATAACGAAGTATCTTGAGTATAAGTTCAGTGTAATTTTGCAATTCTAATAGTAAAACTCACAGACATAAATAGACATATGACGTCAGTAACAAAACAGAATACGTGCCAATGAACGCATACGATGAATCACTCTTACCCTACGCATATCAGGAAGATTGGATTCGTAAGTGCATTGGTTAATTTGGAGTACAATTTGAAACACCATGATATAATTTGGATAAAATAGATACATAATATTAGAAAATATTTGATTGAATATTATAGTGGACGTTACTTTGCACTTCCACCTGGAATTAATTAACAACTACTACGTCTTACTGTAACAAAAAGCGTTTTACGTTAAAACAATAAGAAGAATTAAACCGAATTAATTAATTAGTAGAAAGTACGTAACAGGGGCATTATGCCAATATCTTCGTTCGGAAAGAAGTCTATGTCCTTGCAGTTGGACTCTTACGGGCTGATGATGGTTGTGCGCGCATAACTCAAAAACTACTTATATTTTTGTTTTACTTCTAAGACATATGATCCCAGTCTCATTTTTTTTTAAATTAGGATTGCCTTCTTTTAATATAAAGAATTTAAAGTTAAAAAAAAACTACGGTTTAACGGTACGGAGAAATGGGGCCGGTGTAGTGTTTATGTTTTTTCATCTGTATATAAAATAAATAATTAAGATAGTAAACAATACAGATGAAGTTGCGGATATCGGCTAGTACAGAATAAATCTCAAAGCTCAAATGATCTCGTACTAAACTAAGACCAAAATGTAGTTACATAAATAGTATGTTATACTGAAAAGATACTACAACAATGATATTACCTACATACATATAATAGTATGTGTAGAAGAATTATATATATACCTAGCGGATATAAACACAAATTGTAAAAATCATGATCACTATTCAAGAAATTTAGTTCTAGCTGTGATTAAAAGTTGTATTTAGAACTTGTGTAATTTTGTTTGGGCATAACAATTTTGACAAAAGTCAGTCAGACTAAGGAGGATACGGCAAGAAAAAAACAACTAATGTACGATATTAGGACATCACGACATTGGATGAGGAACATGACGCAAAGAAAAGCATACCATTTGACTAAAATTAAATAGGAAATAGTACAGTAATGAAATAACAATCGTTTGTTTATGCTTTCACCTGGGCGTTAAGCCAAACTAAAAGTGTTTGAACAATGCAAAACAAATAACACATACATTACAATACCTAGAGGACAATAATAACTTTGACGTGGCTGTGAGTAATTGTAATTATCTCCGACAGATGTCCCAGCTATTTGTTCTTTTTAATAAAGTATCTGTAACTGTTTGTAAATGAGTAGATGATAACAATAGTAAAATTATAATATACATAAATGCAACTCGTAAAAACAGCGATTCATTTGCAGCGTGTGAGATGACTTTAGAATCGATATGGACGTAATTTCTAGAAATGGGTAAAAGAATTTACTAACAGAAACATTGAATATTAGGTATACCTTAGAATTTCAAGAAATATCGATAGAGCACTTCTAAAGCCAAAGTGTGGCCAATTTAATATCTGCGTGAACCGTGGAAGACCGGTCACTTTGAGAATTAATTTGTTTTGCTTGACTTCTTGGAAAAACAACTGGGGAGCAAGTTGCTTGAATTTTAGTGGGCTATAACAATAAGCCACATTTTTGAAGTGTTAATGGTTTGGTGATCATTGTATTTGGACACCGTGTCGAAAGACATAGTTTCGAATCCTTATGACTGAGTCGGAACTATCGTTGATGGCAAACACTGTGATGCAACCATAGCACGGTGGTAGGGCTTTCTCTAAGCTAGCCTGATTAGCTTCTCAAATTGAACATCTGTCTTCAAATACCTATAGGTGTTTCCCGGCAGATGCACTTGAGAACCAGCCTCCCACTATGTTTAGAATATTTGTTACTGTCTTGAGTTTTGTAGGTGGTAGAGCCACGCTGAAGCTATTATTATTAGTTTCAGCATGAATGGGTCGGCTCGACCGGGGTAGTAACACCCTCTCACAGAAAACCGATGTGACGTAACAGTGCTTGCTATGTTGTGTTTCGTTCAGTCAGTGAGAGCGCCGGGGGCCCACCTCCCCCCCTTATCTTACTCCTCCTCTCCCAAGACAGGTTGGCAACGCACTTGCCACCCTGGTGTTGCAAGTGTTCATGGACAGTGGTGATCACTTAACATCACCCACCTGTCCGTTTGCCTCCTATGATATAAAAAAAAAATTACATCGAAATTTTGCATCAGGATTAATAGTGATCAATCGCTAACATTTAGTAAGTATACAAAATACAACAGTTTTCAAATGTTGTAAATTGTTACCTTATATTTTAAAACCAGCTTAATTATTGTTTGTATCTTAAATGTAACATAATGTATTTACGCTTTACTACGTTCTATACATAGCTGCCTTAATAAAGAATGCATCCAAAGATGAACGCAATTGGGCTTGTTCTAAATGTCGTTGACCGATCAATTATGGAGTGAGCCGTATCTGAAGGGGCACTGACATTTACTGCAATGAAAATTTAGCATCCGCGCCAACAGTGTGCATTCCGCCTGAGTACAAACCATCAAAGGAATTCTCTTATAAATTGGAGCAATACGATTTATGTATTTACATATTCAACAAACGCATCAAACGTGTATATGTAGTATTGCTCAGTCTAACGGAATGAATATCGATTGTAGCAGTCACGCAAAAATAGTACTTGCTTTATAAAGGTTAGAAATTGTTAAAACGTTCACGGTCGAATAAAAAATAGAACATAATAAGATAAATAAAATAAAATATTAATATAATGTTTTAATTATAAGTTACATCTTACACATATAGATATATTTATATTAATATACAACAGAAAACAATTGTCATTAATTAAAACTATGACTATGTTATTATTATTTACCCTTATATTATTAATAGTTCATAGACTTATCTGTTGTTTTTAAGTATAAATGTCATAAAAAGTATATTTAAAGTTTAGTAAAAATAACAAATAATAACTATTTCCAAATGTCTCTGTCTATGCGTGTATTTTTTCCAGTAACATGTTTGTGCAGGCAAATTTTAAAACAAGTAGATGACATTTATGTTTAGTGCAATATTCCTTGTATCATGGCATGACGAAACACTTTCTACATCACTGTATTTATAATAAACCAACTTTTGCCCGCAGCTTCGTTTGCGTTAATGTAGATAAGCCTTCATTCGGGAAGATTACTTTTTTTTCTATATAAAAGGTACCGTATGTCCTTTTCGGAACCCATGACAACGTTTATGCAAAATGTTATGAGTAGATAAGACGTGATAGCGTAACAAATAAACTCACATTCACATTTTAAATATTAGATAGGACTAGTATGTAATTAGAATTATCACTCTTAAAGTTAACAAATGATTAAAGGCAATATCATTTAGAAATTATATACTTCTGCAAGTGATAAAAATTCCACGTGAGCCGAGTTTTGGTGCAGGGCGGTTAGTAGTTCCTACTAATGCGTTACCAGCATACTACGATACGAGCTGTTTCGTATTTTAAATGAAAATATGTCCAACACTTGTTTCTATATTTGCAAATTCATTACCGCACTTATATTATCACATTATATTGAATATATATTAAGAAATACAAATTTGCTTCGTTTGTTCTGAAATCGTTTCTTTATTACCTTATTTCAGATTTTTTTCATATATTTTTACATTGAAATCGATCTTTCCATTTTTCTTTAATCTTGCTTTTAAAATATCAAAGGTCGACTGTAAAGCAGAATTTCATTTTGTGTCATTAAAAAATGGTAGATAAATAAGTATGTTGATGAACCTTTTATAAGTTTTCTAGGTGGCTGAAAAGTATTCGTAACAAATGCTTATTTATTTATGTCGTCCATAAACGGCATTCCCGGATCTAAACTGAATTAAGTACATATAAGTCTTGTTGCTTGTTACCGATAATAACAAAATTGACCTTTTTTGTTGCAAACATACGGCTACGTTGACCATAAATAAGCTATTTATATTAGTACAACTAGGGGGCCCGGCGGACCTTGTCCAGCCCTGATAATAAAAAAACATATAGACAAATTATATACCTCTTCCTCGTGAATCACTTTATCAACTGGTGAAACCCACATGAAAATCTGTTCAGTAGTTTTTGAGTTTATCGCGAACAGACAGACAGACAGACCCGGCAGAGGACTTTGTTTTATTCTATGTAATAATATTAATAATAATAAGTAGAATAAATATATATTTCCAAATTTCTCTATATATATGTATATCTCTTTTATTGACACCTTTTAGAGGCAAATTTTAAAATAATTCGCTGAAATTGTACGTTTAATTTTACATCTTTGTAACAAAAACTATGTCATATTGCGACAAATGACTTTCTATTTTACTACATTTGTTAGAATGTTAACGACGTGTTAAAAAGCTAAAATAAATAAAATAAAAAGAACAAAGTGAGAAGTTTTCTAGTGATCGTCTAAAATTATTTTCATAATGAAATTAAAATTAAAACAAATGAGAAATCACACAATGACGCGTTCGCAATATTTTAGCAGATGGTTTCCAAATGTCATTTCGCATTCGCTCTTGTTATAACTGATTTTAACTATGGGCGATAATTTGTATTACTTTGTTTGTGAAGCTCCATTTGTTCAGTTGATTGCTCATCTCGGTCTCGATCTAAAACCTTAAAAGAATAATACTCTCGAACCTTCTGCTATTATAAGCAATGCAGCAAACTCTTCAATCTTATATTGATATCCAATATTCAAGTTTATATTTAAAAAAAAATCAGTAATAAGCCAAAGATGAATTTCTATTTGCCGTAACTATGATTCAACTACAAATGATTATGAATCTATTTTCAAAGTATATTATTACACGGTGATGATTTTTAAGATTTGTTTCGAGCTGTGCAAGATTTGACTATGGTTGTATGACCACTATATTTGTTTTCGCCGTGATACATAGATATTCACACTACAGATTTGAAGGGAATACTTGCAAGTGCGTGACTTGCATACGAGATGATCTGGTTCATTTCTCTGTGGCTGGTTCAAAGTTAAATTGCTTATAGATAAGTATGAGCGCCATAATAACCATTTAACATCAAAGAAACAGAATATTCTGTCATCTTAAGTTATAAAAACTGTTTCAATTTGATGAAATAAATGTATTACTGTGCCAGTTTTTAGAACTATTAGCAAAAATCTATATTTTCTTTCTAATGCTATTGATGCATTAGATATTAAAAGTAATGCTTGCAACTCTTCCACATATTAACCTGAATATTTTTGTTCTACGCGTGTGAAGAGCTAGTTCTAAAGTTCATTATTTGTGTGTTTATCACCAACCTCAAGCTATTTACTTATTGCCAAGACAAGGCTATAGATAATATTAACCCGTTTAAAATACACACGGATTCTTACGATTACAGTGTCATTTATTCACGATCACTTGATGATTAAATAATAATCTTGTAATACAGATGCTACTCTGTCTGAGTGTGCTGCGTGGGGGCTGGGGGACAGTGCCACATTCTGGCGACGGCGGTAGGAGTGAATTTGTCGCTGCCGAGTGTGGTTTCGGCCATGCTCGGCAGCGAACAGGCGTGGCGAGCAATGACCTCCTTCTGCGAGGAGGTCATCTCGCAGAAGGAGGCGGCGGAGAGGGCCCATGAGGCGGCGCTTTGCCCAACTCCTCCTGCCACCGTAGCCGGACCTGAGGGTATGGGCCGGGGGGCTCATCTCCTCATTGCACAGGTCCGGCAGACGAGGGGAGACAGCTGGTGTGTACTCAGTCTGTTTCTCTATAGGTAGGAACCCGGCGGACCGTTGGGGTGGCTCTACAAGTTAGATTAGCTAGAACGATCCCTTGCCGCCCCAACAATGACGGTCTGTCGGTACACCGTGGGGTTTAAGTCCGTGCGAGTCGGACATAACCCATCCTCTCCCTCGGGAGGGTGGCGTACCCATAAGGGATTTCCCCACGTTAAAAAAAAAGAAAAAAAAAGGATGTTACCTGAGAAACAAGAACTGACCTTGCATACAATAATAATTGCATGATTCACATTTTACAACAAAGTCCCAAGGGATATTACCGATTTGCCGGATAGCGAATTTAAGCGCCATGTCAAGCGGGTTTTAGTGTCAAAAGGCTATTATAGAGTGGATCAATATGTGAACGATGGTGATGTCTGGAATTGACTCATCTCTGTGCATCCATTAAAAACGATTGTGACATTTACTATTACATATAATATATTATTATTGTAAATATTATATATATTTGTTAAAAAGATAAACCAACTCTAGTTTCTTGCCGGTTCTTCTCGATGACTGGGTTGTTTTCCGAACCGGTGGTAGTTTTGACGTTCATGAGTGCCTTTTTAGGGCCTAAATTGAATAAAGTGATTTTGATTTTGATAATAATAATAATCTTATGATACAGATGCTTCGTACGATCACACCAGATAGTATCTGTACATTTTTTGCACTCTTTGACATCGACAGTTCACAACGATGTCTTGATACATAACCAACTTATTTTTGTTTCATGGAATTTGAAATCTACTATACCTTTTATATTTTATTAAAATTATATGCTTGACAAAGTAACTTTGTTCTTTATTATAAAAAGTTTTAATACTATTATCATTTTAAAATAAATGTTAAACGTCCAACGTAACTAATATATTTAATTTTAAGGTGACCGTAATTAAATAACTCCACAAATAATTCTTCTTTCGTGATATGTAAAAAATAAAAATGGGGGTTATCATGGAAAATCTATATATATCCATTCGGAACTTTTCTGTGAGCTTTTTAAGATATAATTCTATAGTAAATTAATATATTTTATAAAGTTTTAGTAGCGTAAATAATGTGAGCACACGAAAAATACGTTTAACAAACTAATAATACGGCATAATACTGCGAGTATTCTCTAATTTCTATAAATATAATATCCATAGAAAAATCTTCAAATGCTAGTTGATTCCTTATCAGAATCCGATGCGTAGTTTAGAGGTACTTAACACACCCATGCACTGATACCGACTTTAAAATAGCGCCCTATTTATTGAAATCGCTCTTAAAAACTCAATTTATCTTAATTTAACTCGTAACAATTATACGATCGGCAAACGCTATTGTTAAATGGTATCTATTTTCGTTGTAGTATATGACCGTACAAGTAGATACATTTTAATGATCCTGTTTCAATGTATTGATCAATATATTGTGTTTATTTTGTGAAATCATAAAACACTGTTCTCGCTTCGTAAAAGCAAAATTTCTATCCGAGTGAAAATACAACGAACACGTGTTAACGTTCTTTTTTGCATGCAATAGTTTTATCATGGTCGTTCGTGTAAGTAATTGCCATAGACATGTATTTTCAACAATCTCAGTTATAGTGAGAACTACTCATGTAAAACAACGATAAACAAGCAAACGAAGGGGCACGCACAACCTCAGTTGTGTCGCGTACAACCGGCGTAAGACGCCGCGTCTGCGCAAACTTAAATTCGAATAAAAAAATATATAATAATATTCCGCTTAAAAGAAAACGATTTTATCAAATATATTAATAAAATTTATTAAATATTTTTATTACAATTATTTGATGTTACTTTTAATATTTATAAGCGATATTTTTGATGCAGTTTCAGTAACTATCCAGTTACATCACTGCTTGTAAAATTAGCAACGTGATTGCATTCACTTAAAAATAGCAATTTAACGGACTCGCGAAAACAAAGAGCAGACGAGTCAGAATTTATTTGGCATAAAGTCAGATACAGTCATCGATATTGGGATATATCTATATATATCTGGGTGAATTAATGTCTATTTGCGGTAAATTAATCTATCGTTAAGTGATTCGCGTGTGCTCGTAATTATGGCTGCAACGGTGGAATCAAATGGGTGAGGAATATTTACATGACTAAGTAATTAACTCACAAACCGCGTGAATGTTCTTACGGCTTCGGTAAGATAGGGCTAATTGTAAGTTTGAATATTAATCCTGCAAGTGTACGATACAAATTATAATTAAACTGGAGAATAAAAATAATAAGTGTAAGATCTCAAAATACTAAACTTTTAATTTATGCTTTTACAGTTCTTTACGTAATAAATTTTACTATATTTTTTTAAAGTAAAACCTTTGAGAAACATAACAAATTAATTTGAAATCTAACAAGTACCTACGACATATTTCTATATCTTAGACCAAGGCCAATTATAATTGCGAGAAAATCGACAGACAACGCGAATGTCTTATAGCGTGTGAAAATAAACAGGTTTCATGTTAACTTTCTAGTACTTAAGAATTGCACAGGTTCGGGAGAGAGTTAACAAAATATCATTTTATAATTATTGTTACTTGTAAACATAGATATTATGTCTAGTTTTATTATTAAGTATTTAAAGAGGAAATTAACTATACGATAAACTGTACTTCACCTCTCAGTGGGTTTTAAACACTGGTTAAGTACTATCTACCCATATCTACACATCTATATTATATCTATACATATAATAAGAATGTAAATCTAATGTGTACTTTTTAGACATTTGTGAAAAAAATTGTTGCAAGTATCTTGCAATAAGTAATAAAATACATTTCAATAATTTTTAGAAATATCTGTCTGCCTGTCTGTCTGTTTGTTTGAATAGTGATGCGCGCTGCTAAAGTACTTCGTCCGCGTGAAACTTTACGTAAAAACAATGATTAATAAAGTCATCTGAATGTATTAAGTCCATTTACTTATCTATTTTTCTCTCATACTTACGCCGCGTCGTCATTAAAATTACAATAACTTTTGATAGAGTGGACCGATTTTAATGAAACAAAAACTAAGTTATTTTGGAAGATATGCTTTATGATTTTCTTGGTGTGGTTTTATTTATATTTATGATACGTGTTCATACATACAAACAGACATTCCTAAAAACGACAGAAACGTATTTTATTACTCATTCCAAGACACCAGCAACAATTTTTTTCATGATAATCGAAAATTTACAGTGACGTTAGATTTACATTTTTATTATATGTATAGAAGATATAGATAGAAGATATACATCTGTATAGTATTATGGTTTTGCATTAGATGAAAATACTTGATATCAAGTGAATATATAGCCAAAATTAATAACGTAGTAATTCTAAAAGTGGACTCTGACTGCTGGTACACATTTTCGGGAAACACAGTACTAAAGATATCCTCACAACATAACGAGATTTCTATGGTTTTTGGATTTATCGCATATACTCCATTGTAAGTCGTGTAGTGAGTTGATCAGAGGAATATCAATCCGATGTATGCAAGTTTGAACCCAACACTATCGGTTAACGGTGAAGGAAAACACCGTGAGAAAACCTAAACCTGAGAAATGTTCTTACAGTACACTGCATGTGGATAAACGGCCAGGCCGTAGTCCCATGAAGCTGTTAAGACCTTGTTAGGTCAATAGTATAGTCATTCGAAAAAAAAAAAAAACGGCCAGGCAATTAGGCCGGTTTGACGGCGGTGACCAGCGATGGATAGTATGTCTCTCGGTGGTCGCCATTGTTTTTGGATTGTACTACGCTCACCATCAAGCACTGTACAGTTATTTTGTCGAGCTACAATAAAAAGAAAACAGACGTGATTTTCTCAAAATTTGAAATCGTCAATACGCCGTGGGCTGGCGCGGATTTTATGCCCATAGCTTCGTTTGCGAATTTATGTTTAACTTTAATTTCTAATACCCGCTTGATACTTTCCATAAACTTGACTCTTCCCGCTTTCTCGTTTGTGTAAACTGCAAACTAGTTTGCGTAGTTTTATTTATTTGCGTGTGTGGACAATGTTCAAGTCGCGTTACTACACATTCACTCTGAAAGTTCTGACTTGGGTAAACTAATTAACGCTGGCAAATTATTATACTTTACTAAATTGTAATTTTTATCGCCTTCTTTTGAACTCGTAGTTTTATATATGTTTAAGAAAACGTATGTATCTGAAACCGAACAAAACAAATAATAGACACTCTAGTTAACTAAATTAAACAACAAAATAGAAAGTATAATGATCGCCATAGAGTATACTGGGGCTATATAAGTTGCCTGACATTGACATCAAACTGTTACCAATTAAGGATATCTGGGTTGACTATATGAACTCGTTTCTTTTTATGGTATCTAGATACTTGTGCACTCGTTTTTAAGATCTCGGTTAATCTCATACGGTGTTATTTAAAAAAGTTAAATACGTATTGAATACTGGCTTTAAAATTGTTTCGAATTAAATGCACCGCGGTCGCTGAATGTTCGCCGTCTTGCTCTTTTGTCTCGCTTTGGTTAAGTTAGGTTAGACTTGTGAAAAAGGATAACGCGAACTTACCTCGGGCGAGCGCGGTGCATTTAATTCGAAACACTTTTAAAGCAAGTATTCAATACGTATTTAACTTTTTTGTAATAACACCGTTAATGTTTAACGAAGTAGCTACTTGTATATTAAAATGAGAAACTATGATAGAAAAAAGCTAATATATTTTGAACTTAGTATGTGTAATTACATAATAATTTATTTAATATTATGTTTTAGAAATCATTGTCAAGTATTTCGCTATATATACTCCATATTTTAATTCCTATGTCTTTCCACAACGAATACCACTATATTTTGTAAGTATGTTCAATATTAGAAGAAAATTCATACACAAGTCTCGACAAAATAATTACACAAAATACTTCTATAATCATCAGAAACATGTTATTTGTGATACAAGATTTCTTGTATAGATTGTAATCTGGATAGCGGTACTCGTTAAATTTAAAAAATCACCATTTTAGAACTTGTATTTTAAAAAAATAAGATAAAATTAATTATTTAGGTACTTTATTCCATACAATATTCGACTTTAAACCGAATAAATATATCGTTGCTGGCTAAAATCACGAAAATCGCTCGTCCAATTCATGGCCGAACTAACCAGAATCTGTGACACTGGGATCCGGTTATAACTTAATAAATTACTTGTACACGCTCCATGAGACTATATTAGAATTTACATGTGTATGCATTACGTGTATCAACACATACACTCCCATAATTAAAACACAATTCATATTCATTGAGACTTACAATAAATTGGTTAAGAATATAAAATTTATCGCCGTATTTTTAATCATATCTTAACAAAATTATGAGTACGAGGTTATGACATAATAATAGGTACATAACGGCATGTAGAATCTGTATATTCAAGAGTTATACTGCGACATCCACCCGGAAAGAGTTAGTTGGCAAAAGTTCTAAGGAATTTTATTAATCCTCACTTACACATTGGTAATTTATTAAAGCGTGTTTCGTACAAAAATTGGCTGTGAAGCAGAGACATAAATTGTTTCATATGACACTTGGCTGGCTTGTACTTCCTTCAATAAAGGTGCACACGTAAATTTACTTTTGAAATGACTGTATGTTAATACGTAAACAGGACGTTAATTATACTGATATAAAAAAATCCATAGGAATTCTTAATTCATTTTTATAATATTCTCTAATTAGACTTTAAACATAATTATTATTTAAATTAAGGAAATCATATTTTTATATTGCAACCATAAGATTCAGTTATTTTATTTTACCCGTATTTATCTTTATATATACACTAGCTGTTACCCGCGGCTCCGCACGCGCTTTTTAAAAAATGTATTAAAGAAATGGAAAATTGTGAGTGGGTGTGTACATTACAGAAAAGTTTTTTCAAAAACATTTGTAACTACGACACTGACGCCAACTGTAACATGTAACGTGTATATTAGATATATGAATACTAATAGTATATCGAATGGGATGGGATTTATCATCAGCAACATACCTGGAACTTCAACCTACTATATACCAAACTCAGTGCTCACTAACACTATATAAGAAAGTAATGAAAATTATAAGCTATACATTATCGAACAATATATCTTAAATCTTTTATTTTATAGATAGATATAATATGCCCGTATTGTCGATATACTTAAGTTATTCTTATACGTTGCTATAATAACTGAGTTATGTAGAAGCAAACGTGGTAAATAAGAAAATATGGCCGCCAAATTGACCAAAAAGATGATATAATTCATATTACATACAAATATATGACTTTCAATTATGTATATTTATTCTTGGAGTCAGTAAGGCACACGTCTCACGTCATCAATTTCACATGGACTAATACATAGGTAGCAGTCAATCACTACATAGTGTACCAATTCAAATAAAAAGAGAATCATTAAAATCGGTTCATAATTAACTAAAATATCGATTAACATGCATGAAAAAAATATATACAACCGAACATAGTAACCTCCTCCTTTTTCGAAGTCGGTTAAAAAAGTCCTCTGTCAGCTTATCTGTTCGCGATAAAGTCAAAAACTACCATTTTCATGCTGTTTTCACCAGTAGATAGAATGATAATTCATGGGGAAGGTTTAGGTATAATTTGTCAAAGTTTTCATTTTATTATCCGGGCGGGACAACGTCTTCCGAGCCCGCTAGTTATCTGCCCGTAAAAGCCCCGTGAAAGTCGGTCCAATCAATTAGGAGATAGTAGGATATTGCGGACAAAGTCTTGAGAAACAAAATAAAATAGTTACTTCTTATAAGGTGAGTTATCTTCCAGTGAAAGTCCCGTGAAAATCAGTTCAAGCATTACGGATATTCCACTGCGGCCGAAGGCGAATAAAAAACCTAAATTACTTTTTATAAGGTCTGTTATCTACCAGTAAATACCCCGTGAAAATCGGTCCAACCATTTTGGAAATAGCCATGCGGACGAAACCGCGGACAAATAAAATAGAATATGTCAACCGCTATAATTTCGGCTATCTGGCAGTAAAAAGTAAAATTCCCGTAAATATAGGTCCAGCCGTTTTGGAGATTACCCGCAACAAACAAACAAACAGAGAAATATACTAATATAAAAATATAGACAAAGTATAAAGAAATTTTTTTTTGTTCATTTGTAGCCTTAGCCATTCATCAAAAAGTTGTTATTTTAATTGTACATACATAAACTTTATTTTTATAATACGTAATAGAGAACAAATAAAAAATTAGAAATAAAAGTAGTATAAACTTTTTCCATAGGAAAACAAAATAAACTTCGAAAATGTTTGCGATAGAAACTTACCACGTTACCATGGCAACGTATATAATACTAACGCTAACGAAATCTTTATTTGAACAATTTTGTTTTATGATTATGAAGACTAAGAAAATAATAATGATGGATAAAATAATGTACGACATATTATATAGAAGATTTGGCGCTTATGCCTTTATTGTAACTTAGACATGGAATAAAATTGATTAAAGGATATATAAGAAATACCTATATTGACAACTTCAGAATTGGCAGTATGGATTAATTCCTTCGCCTGTCCTATTGGACGAATATTATTACTACTACTTACTACGTTACCATGGCAACGTATATAATAATAACGTAATCGCTCAAAAGCAAAAAAAGTGCCCGATTTTGAAACATTCTTCATTGGTGCTCTGCTTCTATTGATCTTAGCGTAATGATATATAGCCTATAGCCTTCCTCGATAAATAAACTATCTAAAACCGAAAGACTTTCTCAAATCAGACTGGTAGTTCCTGAGATCATAGCGTTCAACCAAACAAACAAACAAACTCTTCAGCTTTATATATTAGTATAGATTTTTTCTGTATGTGTTTATGTCACTGAACTCCTCCTAAACGGCTGGACCGATTTTGATAAAATTTTGTGTGCGTGTTCGAATGGATCCGAGAATGGTTTAGATTCACAATTGGATCCGGTAGGTGGCGCTGGAGTTGACTTTTAGGATAGTTCAACTTGAGGGTAATAGCTAACCAGGGGCACTTGGAAAAGGTCTCACCACCATGCTATGTTGTCACCATGATGTTTTAGAAGGATTCGAACCTTTTCTTATGTTCAACAGGTACGCGCTTAGCCACAATCTCACCTGATGGTAAGTGACGACATGGCCGACGATGTAACAGTACAAGGTATAAATGAACAAAACAATATGAACAGTTCCGAATTGTATACTGACTGAAGATTGCACATATTTTCTCACGTAATTTTCTATGTTCTTTAAACGAAACTCACGTTTTTACATCGATTTTCCGAGTGATACTGCAGAGTAATTGAATGTGAAAGTTAATTAATATATTAGATATCCCTACTTTTTAAATATTTTCTATAATACATAGGTACCATAAAACAAAAAGGTTGTAGGTATAAATGTTTCTATTAATATTCGTCTAAAGATGTTTTATGCCCGGCTTCTGAAGTACTTTAATTGTAGTTTATATTTTCAATAGAGTCAAATTGCGTTTCTGAACACACAATCATACGATAAAACTGAACGGGCTATTCGACAGTTTATCTTATGGATAACTTTGTTGAGTCAATAACTATTAGCAGCTTAACAGAGTACCTCAGAAACTGGGCATAAGTCACACAAAATCATATGTTATTTGAAAATACATAATTACTTTTAAATTTGACACAGTTAAATAAACATACAGTTAATGAGAAATAAACTTCAATTATATATATACTTCATAATTTATCAAAGGTAACATATACCTACATATACATAATATTAAAATTCTATTGTTGCAGACAACATAAATAGATTATTTGGTGTGACGCCAATTAATTAATTTAAATTATTTATTAGTTTCACCTGTCCTAGTATAATTAGATTTTACTAAATCATTTATTGTCTTACAAATAATTAAAATAAATTTTTACTCATTGATTTTCTTACTGCTCTTTACGACAAACTGAAGTATGATTCAGAGTTAAAGATCGTGTGTACATGAATATCTTTGTGCGAATTTTGGATTAAGTTTCAGTTATTGTCCATGTTTTTCTCACGTATGTCATAAAATAAAAGAGACGTGGAAGTAAAATAATTTATATTCACATAAAACTATATAAATAAAATGATACAGGTCTAAAGTTTTGTGCGCTTCACGCAAAAGCTACTTGACAGATTTCCAATCAATCTTTTTTATTTTACTACTTAGACACTAAGTACTTATAAAAAAAAAGATTACCACTGCAAAATAATTTCGGACAAAGTTATTAAAATTTAAATAAACTATGGTTTTTCTACCCGTGTATCTATAAATGGGGCAAGCGGTGTGGTGCATATGTCTTTTCCTTCGTACATACAATTATTTTGTTAAAATAATAAAAGACGCAGACGGAGCGTCGGAAGCCAGTTTATTATAAAAGGAGGGTCTCTGTCTGTCTGTTTGTTAGTGTTTTTATAACTCGAATACTTCTGAAATGAAATATGCATGACTAGTTCGTTTTTATTGTTACAGAATTGATTTCAACAACCCTTCAACAGACAAGCCCGCCAACCTCGCCAATTCGGCAGTGTTGCGTATGCTTGAAGAAGAAGAGCGTAACCGTAAAGGATACCCAAGTAAGTATTTAAATTTATTTATACTTCAAAGTACTATATCTATTTAGAAATTCAATAACTATAATTAAGAGGTAAATAATTTAATGGTTACTATTTTTTATAGGTAGTTTAAAGTATGAAATATAAAAATACAGAGAACATTTTTTAACGAAACACTGTCGCAAAGACCTTTACTTTGGAATCTGATACAAAATGTCGTTCCTGTAATTATGTAGAAACCTTTGTTAGAAGATTTTAAAAGCTTAAATAAATCAGGATAAAGATATCTATATATAGTATGAAGGTATAATTGAAATAAGGCTCAATCAAGTCAAAACTACTTACTGAACGTATAAGACTATGACCACTCATTGCGGAATTTTTCGTAGTTGGTCCTAGGCTACTTATTTTTTGGATTCGGTTGACCTCTTGACAGTTTTTGTAATACTTAACAATATTAGTGGAAATCGGCTCATTTTTATATAGTTAAACTTATTATATAAGGGCCAGTGATAACGAGATTTTCAGATATCCAGATGGTTTAAATTTTTGGATGGTGAATAATTATTCTGCTTACTAACGCTACTAAACTTTTCCTGCTTTGCCAGAACTTGACCCTACCCAAGTGCAAGCTATATTGGACACATTGGTTTACACGAACCATCGATTTGACAGCTACTGGCCTCCGGATAAAGCGAAGATGAGGTCTGCTCGCAGCTGGGATGGTCAGCTAAATACCACTGGAAATGTTTATTCAGATTTTATGAAGGCTACTAAAGGTACCAGAGCTATGGCCTGGTAGACTAGATGAAGCTTTATGTGATATATCTCTGTACTTTGGAGGTATAGGGCCGTAAATTACAGTTCAAGTCTGTTCTGATTTACGACCGTGTGCTTCTTATGTGCAGAGGTATTTGCTTTCGTTCCATGTGCTTTATGATACTTCCATACATTCCATTTCTTATTTTCAGAGTTACATAAATATTCTTGTGTATCATGTAATTCAGTTCATAAAGCCGTATATGTGCTTACACCGTGACAATTTTATCACCGACGTGTTTTGAAAACAAATGTTTCAAAACGTTAATTTAAGTTTTTTCTTTAATGTCTTCACTTCAATGTTAGTTAATTACTTTCAAATGCTGGTCACAATTTTATTACATTCAATCTAAATCTCACTACAGTTACGTAGACGGATCAATTAAAACTATTATCGATAGTCTATGTTACTAAAAATATAAAATAAACGTTAGAGGTTACTATAATTAATAGCTGTCAATCACGGACCATTTCAAATGAATTGTTATAATCAAAATTTTTAATATTTTTTTTAGGAAAAGCAACGATATGTTATTATGAATTTTACACGTTTATTTATACTTTACCTGTGAAAATCCAAACAACAACAAATTAATAAACTTTTATTAGCCTCCCTTTCACTTTACAGTTCTATGGTTATTCATAAAGTGTTTTCTTACGATCTAGTTTCTTTTTTAAGTAACTTTAAAGTTCGCTGTAACTCTTATCACCAGTAAATTAATGGTAACAACATTAATTTTCTTTTTTGGTATACTGTTGAATCCGACGTGTATCCGGGCCAAAAAAATCAACAATTTTTTTTACTTTATACTCTGAAAAATTGGTTGGTGGACACCTCAAAAAAATTCTCTCTAAGTATGAGCTCTTAATTTTAATAGGAAAGTCTTCCGCCTCTCAGTTTTTTTTTATTTTTCCTTATTCTAACAGAATAATCTATTACAAAAGTAGGAAAAACACTAGACTCCCAGGAATAAGGAAAATTTAACCAATTTTTCATTCTATAAGTTTAGATTGCGATTTTGACTGAAAAACGTGTTTTACTCAAATACAGCGTTAATATAACATTGGCGAATTATATTAAATTTTTATTAATTAAGATGATTACCATATTAAAGCAATAAATAACCATCTGTTAGTACAAGAATTCATTACTATCGAAGTTTTAAAAACACGGTGCACGATGTCTGCCTTGAAATCTGATAAAACGCTCTATTTTGACAGTTTTTTTTTCAAATAAAACTTCTTTAGGCACGACTAGGAGGTAACGACAATGCAACGGAAATCCGTTACGGCAATATGGCGTCACGTTTCTGTACCATCCGGTTTTTAAATATTTTTGATTTTGTCAATAAATAAATCAAACAAATTTTATGGCTATTTTTTTAAATAAATAATATTACATTGAATAATAATAAAAATCATACAATAGAATTAATTATGTGTATATGGTCGCGCGACCGTTCTGCCATCTGGTTTCAACGTAAGTAAAAAATTAAATCAAAGCTTCATTATCTGTAGTGCCATCTATCTGCTAATTTGAAAGTTAAATAACATAGGAAATATAATTAGCACCTCTTTGCTATAAAGTAAATAAAATATAGAAAAGTACGAACAGATTACTATGATAAGTAACGAATTAAATTAAAATACAAGTTTTGGTTATGTTTACGCCAACGAAGTTTTATTTCAATCGCGTGTGACGGTTATACGGACTCATTCTTTTGCTTTAATATGTTATATATTGATAAACACTATTCGTGGTATCCTTAATAATTAGCTCATCATATTATCTGCATTCCTTAGGATACCAAAAAACACTTCTACAATGTTAAATAGACTACTCTTAAGTGGTGTATGCACAATAAATCGTAATATATAGATGAATCGCCGGTTGGTAGGACGTTATAATTGTGTCGTGGATCGTGCGTACTAATTATCAGATAAAACTCGCAGTAATGTTGCTCTTAAAGGTATCGCCTATCAGTTTGTTAGTTCACTCATATTTTTATCTCGAAATGAGAAATAAAGAGATGTAAACTTGTATAAACCTTTCTTTTGCCAATATAAAGGTTGTGTCAAAAGTTTCGTGAACTCTCGTGTCCGCATGGTAAGATATCTAAGGTCAAAATTAAAAAATAGGTTTTCTGCAAATATCTCGCAACCTATAGGTGTAATGATATTTGGATATATTGTAGAAAATAATATTGTCTACAATTTTCGTCTTCATTACATAGTATAAAACAAACTCCTCTACCGCGTCTGTCTGTCTGTCTGTTCGCGATAAACTCAAAAACTACTGAATGGATCTTGATTAAAGGTTGTGTCAAAAGTTTCAAGAATTCTCGTGTCCGCATCGTAAGATATCTAAGGTCAAAATTTAAAAAATAGTTTTTCTGCAAATATCTCGCAACCTATAGGTTTAATGCTATTTGGATATATTGTAGATAAATAAAATTCTCTACAATTTTCGTCTTCATCATTACATAGTATAAAACAAACTCCTCTACCGCGTCTGTCTGTCTGTCTGTTCGCGATAAACTCAAAAACTACTGAATGGATCTTGATGCGGTTCTCACCAGTGCATAAAGTGATTCACGGTGAACATTTTGGTACATAATTTGTCAAGGATTGTTTTATAATCAGGGCGAGACAACGTCTGCCGTGCCCGCTAGTAAATATTATTTTAAGCAATGAACTGTTTTTGAGAGAGAGAGAACGGAGAACGAAATTATTAGCAAAATAAAGGTTTATACGAGTTTACAGCTTATTATCTGTCATTCCGAAGTTGACTCTCTTTTTTAGCTTATATGACTTGACTATGTATGGAACCGAAAAGGGGTGGCAGAGTACCTGTACTAAACGGAATCGAAATCATACATGTTACAGTGACTTTCTTTTCGTTCGTTACGATTCGAGACCAACCAGAATATATCCCAAAACATCCGAGCTATCAAGAGCCTTAAAGGGCGGTATGATAGTGGTGATTGGCGATAGATTAGAGATATTTTAGTGGTTGTTGTTGTGTGTGCAGTAAATTTGTCGAACTATGATAAAAGCTAAGAATAATACGGGTAAATCTTTTTGTTTCGGTTTAATGTCCCCATTTGTTATTGTCCCTTTTGTCGCGTCTTGTCATTAGCAAGAATCCGCCCACCGGTGACGGAAACGTTTATTCGTGAAACGTATTTGGCAAAGATTGGAAGCTTTCAATATGTGGTTCTACTTAGTTCTTTTATTCGTAGTTCACAATCGACAGCGAAAGAATTCTAACGACCGAAATGCCTGAAACTGTATTTGTTGGTAAAGTGATATTTCCTTGTTGATTTTGTGTTCAGTGTTAACGTTGAATTACTATTAAAAGTGTTAAATAGCATATCTCTTAGGTTATCAGGCTAGGCTATGGTTGGTTAAGATATATTTAGTGCTATGATCAAACCAGAGCTTTTTTAAATTATATCTGGTATTTATTATAGGCACTCGTATATGATCATACGAGTCCAAATGTGCAGTGAACTGTGATATATAAAGATAATTAATTGCTGAAATAATTTATAAAATATTTTGTTCATTACTATTTTAAATTAACTAAGAATGAAACAGTGGAATAAGTAACGTATTTAATATATAATTTATTGTTAAATAACGTACCACTTGTTTATCATTATTTTTGTTAAAGGTTTTATTATAATATTGTGAATATGGTAATTACTAAATTCAGTACACCAAATAATGTCCTATGTTATTGTTATAAAAGTAGATAGGGGTAGATATTTCATAGTAAGTACAATTCATTAAGTATAAACAAAATTATAAAGCTGTAGGGTTTGTTTGTTTGGTTGAACGCGCTAATCTCATGAACTACTCGTCCGATTTGAAAAATTCTTTCAGTGTTAAAGATAGCTCATTTATTGAGGAAGGCTATAGGTTATTTTATCACGCTAAGACCAATAAGAGCTGAGCACCAATGTAGAATGTTTCAAAATCGTTTTTCTTCCTTTTGTGGGCTTCAGTTGCGTGTTAGCGTTAGCCCAATGTTACTATTCCACGCAGACGAAGTCGCGGGCATAAGCTAGTGTTATATAAAAATTAGAGTGTATGTACATGATTTGACTGCGTGACAAGCAACGCAGCAGTACTCGTTGTACTGCGTTTTGATTTAAGATGGTCCCTAACTCACCTCGAAACTACGGTCATATTGAAGTTGGTTATACACAGATACAGACTACAATGACCTCTTAACATAAGGTGGAAGGCATATTTATATGTTATTTGATAATATTATTTAAAAAATCTCAAATTCGATACATGTGAATAGAAATTTGTTCATTAAAAAGATTCGTATCTATATTCTCAAATGTTGACCTTGATTTGTGGTGTAAAAATAAGAAAAGCTGTTTGTTTGACGTCATTCCTGTGAAGTATTTCTATGAATGTTAAACTCAGGGTCGTTATCCAGTATGAATCAAATGTTTATTTCTGAAGCAGGTGGTGAAAATACGAACTCGACAAATGAGTATTGTAGGATTTTACTTCAGGTGCGCACTATTTTCAGTTTGCCTTGCGTAAATATTTGTCATCAAAAGTCATGTTGGTTGTCATTGATTACGACATTGAAGTTGTGACACAAAAGTTCCTCATACCGTTCTCAGTATCTGGTAAACACAAAACACACATTATTTCACAGTTTTCTACAATCTTTTATTAATAATTTCAATATAATACTTCGAAATAACGTAATTAATCCATTGTCTTCTTTTTAAATCTCCTTAAAATATTACTTGGGATTTTAATCGATACATAGCAACATAATATTTTAAAATATGACATATGTATATATTTATATTAATAACACAAATGTACATTACTTCCTAAATACATTCATGCCAACTTAGAAAAGATATAGCAATTAAAATACTGAAATACTAAAACATTATTAATAAATATTAAATTAAACCATTAATACATGAAAATACTAATAATAAAAGTGATATTGAATTGAAGTTTCTTTATCCGTGACTAGCTATGGACTATCTGATATATCGTTACAAATATTACATAAAGAAGTTGCCATTAAATGGAATCAACTAGAAAATTAAACACTGATTAAACACATTCAATATCGTATAAATGTCACCTTGACAACATGATTTATTTAATCATTATATAAAAATATAGTAAGTAACTAATCATTCCAGCAAGAGAAACAGGAGATCGAATTAATACCTACTAAGAATACCACCTAATAAGAATTATCTATTAACTAATCATCATAACCATAGCCTATATAATAGCGTTTACTATTGCATATAAGCCTCTTAAACTTGCTTTTAATATACAGGCGGTTATAGCCGCTTTATACACGTCACACGTCGTCAGTCTGTCTCGTTTAAAACCGTTCTGTACAACGTTTGGCAATACCCAGTCCGTACTTGAGGTTTCATTTACTCCAAAGCTTATAAATTATTCGATATTACCGCTAGCCAACACCTTCATTACTCACAATCATGACCGTCTCACAGATATTAGACGTATAGACAAAAAGAATACTAAACCAATATCTATTTTGAGTGAGTAACTTTTCATAAAAACTGTTTACCGCAAAAACGTGAAATATGAATTCAAATTACAAAATGCTTCATCTCAATTTAATCTTTTCCTATTAATTATAATAGTTTAAGTGTAGTATAAAGACATATGTTTATGAAACTTCGTTATCTCAGAATTACATTTGATTCTCTAATCTTTCATTCTTTGGGTATGACAACCCGCATGACATGGCTCACATAATAGTACTGTATTACTTCGCATGAAAAGTTAGCTGCTTTGAATTCATTTCAAATTATGTACTCATTCTTTATATAAATAAGATTACTCATCTTTTTCTTCACTTTTATCCTAGTATTTCTCATTTTGCCGTTTATATTCCATGAAAAATAATTAGCGGACTTCATTGTGAGAAATGAGATGCATATAAATTTTTCTCTTGAACTCTGCAGGTATCTTAACAGGTAAAATAAGTTTCTCGTCTGCGAATTTTGTTATAAATAAAATCTATTTGCAGTGAGTTCACTGATGAAAATGGTTTTGTTCCATTTTCAACATTCATAAATTATAATTATTATAAAACGAATATGTAAAGTTTGTGTGCAGTCTAGTTCGAGTTTGATAGTGATATAGTAAGAAATAGGAATTAAATTATTTCTAGTATTGAATACGTAGGTACATTTATACAATTATTATTGTTTTGATTTTTAATATCTAATATATAAAGATTAAGAATCAAATAATATTTACTTTCCATAATTCATTATAGCGGAGTTTTTCTTCTGACAAAGAGAAATAGCGTTCACATACAAATTTTTCCAAATTCCAAACATGTAGAAATGTATTGTTTTGTTTTTTTTTTCATTGACAACTGACGGTACCGCTTAGTGTAGTATGCCAAGGCTCGAATTTGAGCGCAAACAATCGAAATCCTACTAGCTTAACCTAAACGCAACAAAGATATAACAAGCCAAATAAATTTAAAATTCCAGGTTCCACTGTCTTTTTTGATCAATCCTGTCATTTTTCGGTATCGAGAAAGAGACAGAAAGTGATGTCCTAAAAATGTACTGTCTGAAAATAAAGTATGTGTTAGATATTCGCATTCAGGTGTACGAGCCAAGTAGTCAAACTCTGTTCTGAAAGCGAAACGGTTGCCGCTACTTCTGTAGCTTCCAGCTCGTTTGAATCGTAAGTGCATTTGCATTTTAATAGTACAAGTTACGATGTATTATTATAACTTAAATAATAAAAACAAATTTATATGTATTTATAAATGTATCTCTTTTGTTATTAAATTGCAAATGTTCATAGTATTCAATAGTGGTTTATGGACTATGATATGCAACAAACACTTCGATTTTTTTCTAGTAATTTGGCGTTTTTTAAATAATTTATGAACATCATAAGGTTTTGTGACATTTCTCTACTAGATTATAAATTGTATTTATTGAATTTGGTTTACTATGGCTATGTATTCAAATACTATTAACAACGGTTAAGTGCTTTCAATAGGTGCATATACCTGTTTATTATCGAGGTTAGATATATATAGTGTTTGTCCACATTCTTTCTTCCCTTAAAGTTCTACAGTATAATTTCAAATGTTCAAAAATCGCTACCTATTTTACATGCTATTGTTAGTTACAAAGCTTTCCCTATACTTGAAATGAATGATTTCAAAAGAGTAACATACTCAACACTATTAAGATATTTAATCATAATTCGAGATTCTCTTTATTTCTTATCTCAGTATTTACTCATAACCTCCTATGCAGCTTTTATCATTATTTCAAATCCTGTCTAAGAACCACCATATAGTTTACATTAAGTATTTCAATTTTTTTAACAAATACACTATGGTGATATATTTGTAGATACTACTTATTTTCTCGTCAAATTAAATTGAATTTACTAATGGGACCCGATTGAAATTTAATACGTTCAAATTGGTTCATAGCGAATCGTTTTCAAGGCGAAATGGAACTCCTTTAATCTACGTTGATAGGAGACGGGGAAACTCAAGGACATCTCGTTTTACATCTTTATGCTCTACCTATTCACGGTTGCACGATAATGTTAACTCAGCTCTGAGAAATGTGTTATTTTTTCGATGATCTGGCGCATTTCCAACGGCATGGTGGGCCGTACGGACTAATTTAAAGTGAGATGTGTCATAATAAGTTTTGCAAAGTGTTGAGAACTGAGTAGGAACCAAATTATATCATTGTGACGACGATGAGTCTATATAAAATTACACATATTCGAAAGAATTCTGCTATATCTTGTTAATCCTATTTGTATATATATAATTATGTACTAGCTGTACCCGCGACTACGTCCGCGTGGAAGCTAGTGTAAAAAACAGTGACGAATAAAGTCTTCCGAATGTATTAAGTTTATTTACTTATCTAATTTTCTCTCGTGCTTAAGTCGTGCCGTCATTAAAATTATAATAACTTTTGATAGAGCGAACCGATTTTAATGAAACCAATACTAAGTTATTCTCGAGAATATGCTTTATGACTTTATTGGTGAGGTTTTATCGTGAACCCAGTACTTTAGCAGTGATGCGTGTTCATACAAACAGACACATAGACAGACATTTCTAATGATTGAAATGTATTTTAATACTTACTAGCGGGCCCGGCAGACGTTGTCCCGCCCTGGATATTAAAAAAAAAACTTTGACAAATTATATACCAAAATCTTCCTCGTGAATCACTTTATCCACTGGTGAAAACAGCATGAAAATCCGTTCAGTAGTTTTTGAGTTTATCACGAACAGACAGACAGATGCGGTCGGGGTCTTTATTCGGGGTTCGGGGATGTAATGATTCGTATACACCTGCAATAATCTTTTTCACAAAAATCGAAAAAATACAGACACGTTAGACATAAATTCTTATTATATGTACGGAATATATTTTATAACGGCCGTGCAATATTTGCTTACATCCAGAATACAATGTGTATATGAATAAAAACCAATTACCGAATGTATGTATGCGTATTACTACAGAGCGGCTGTACTTATTAAGCTAATTCTTTTTGTTGTTGTATGTAATTGTCAGGACAATGTTTCTATAAAAGAAAATGTTTGAAACATTATGCAGAACATTAAGAAAATTGTGAATGAGACAGTTTTTTTCGGACTGACAACGCTGTTGACCTAGCGAGGTCTTAACAGCTTCACCGGACTACTAAGGCGAGCGCTTAAGGCATTCAGTGAATGAGACAGAAAACGGTAGAGGTCTTCAAAAATATTGATACTATTAGCAGATTGACGTTTAGTTATTCCGTTGCCATTTAATTTCATTACATTATCACAATTTAAAATGGAAGATTTGGTCTAATTATCTGCAATACTACACTGATGCAAAACAGAGACAGGAAACTAGTTACATATGTTAAAATTCATGAAGCATATGGTACATCCTTTTTTTCGAATTGACTATGCTGTTTATCTTACAGGGCTTTACATTCGTTGACATATAAATTTTATGAATTTGACTGAATATCAATATAATTTATAAATGGGTGCATTTTTCGCTGCTTTGTTTCTGGAGAAAATAATTTTCTACGTTTATTTTATTGAAGCAAAAATCTGGTTATTTCTCAAATAATTCAAAACGTATTTCAATAGTAAGCGTTAATTAATAAAGAGGTGGTAAATTAATTATGTGACATTTTTTTAAAAGATAACATAGCGGTCCTTTTTGGTTTCTAACAGAATTGTTTTTCTTACAAACTCTGATATCAATTTCAATTAGAGAATCACGTCAATGGGTTTGAAAAAGAGTTTTGGTTAGATTATAATTTTATATATTATTTTTAAGATGCATCATCATATGCATCATACATTGTAACTTTACTTTGTTAATAATGTATAGTAAATTAGAAAAATAAATAAAGATGGCGTGAGTTTCTAGGCTCTCGTTACTCGATTCCGATTGTGGATATTCAAGGAGGTGGTAGTAAAATCTAGTACTCTTATATAGTTTATTTTTATTTTAGTATACCAACAAAAGTTACTTTTACCTGCAGGAAATTTAAAAAACTACGCATAATTTGTATTACGGAGTTTTGATTTTAGGATTTAATAAACTGAACTCTATAAGAGACATATTTAAACACTTCTGAAGACATTTCGCTCTTTTAGACATTTAAGCACTATTGTGACTAAAGTTGTACTTAGCTTTTTTATTTGCATTTGCATTGCAGAATTTTCAGAATCCTCTCATTTTGTTTCTAATTAAATCAGTGCTTTTTTGTTTACCAATCGACAAATTTACTTTACTGTACACGTATACTTAACGCTTAAATTTAATTTAATTGTAATCGTTTATTAATTGTGATGATTTTCTTGTTCCAGGCCAGAAGAAAGTAGTGTGGCCACCGGTACCGGAAACAAACGGGTATCATCAAACACCACAGGTAATAAAAAACACATTTAAGAATAACAATAGTAACCAAATATATTTGTATATAAAACGTTTGTTTTAGTAGCATATGACATCACAGCTGCACATGCCAATCGCTTATGGTGGCGGCCAAAGGGAAATAATTGCATGCATTACCAAGCTCTCTATAAATCACAATGTCATTCAGTCAATTGCTAATGGTGAAAGAGTATTATCTTTTCTCACTTACCTTTTCATATCTCAAATGCGCCAGAACTAGTCTTGACTTTATGACACTGTGATGTATAATGGCAATACGTGTAATATAAGCTATGTTATAAATCCCAGCAGAGTCCCGCGTACCACAACAACGCGCAGCATTCCCCTTCCGCACAACCTCAATACCAATCTCAGCCCCAATCCCCGTACCAAGCTTCCCCATACCAAGCCCCTTACCAAGCGCCCCAATACCAACCTCAGCAACATTCACCTCAATACCAGCAACCTCGCTCGCAACCGGCGTACTGTGAAGCAAAACGACAAGAGCCCACTGGGCTAAGTAAGCTGATACCGACCGGTCCGGGCGTCACAGCGTCACCGGTCGCCCAGGCGCCGTATCGTCAGGGTCCGCCGTCACCAGGCATCGTGCCGCAGCCCTACAGGCAGCAGCCAAATCGTTGGGCTCCGGTACCGGCCCCTCTCTCTCCTCAGGTACCTACAGGACTGCCCATGGAAGACGTCGTCATAGTTTTAAGTTACTGTATACACTGAATTATGCACGTTTTATGACACTACTAACGCTTGTACATCGAGCTGTACGTGAGTATTCACAATTCATATAACACGAACACAATATCATAATTATTTTTTGCTCATATTTTAAAGCTTAAGGTTCAGTATTTAAAATAACAAGTCTAATATATTATCATAACAAGAACGATATATATACATAATTTTATCTGTATGTGTTATATAGCTAATACGGATTTACATTAAACAGTGTACAGTATTCACAAAATACAGTGTGAATTTTATTAATATTTATCATCGAAAGATTTCGATAAAATCATAATAAAAAGTGTAACAATTCTACATATTATTCACAAGCTTTTCTCGTTAACTTGTAAATTGTGTAGTAAAAAAATTAAAGAAAACTAAAAATATTATTACTCAGGCTCCCGGGTCACAGCCTAACTATCAGCAGCAGTTATCACCTCAGCCCCAATACTCTTCACAGTCTCAGTACTCGCCGCAGTACTCGGAGCCTGCCTATCAGCCTGCGCAAAAGCCTTACGAACCGCCACCGACGATCATAACTCTCCGCCAGCAACAACCTATTCACCAGAAACCACCGCCAGTGTTCGCAAGCCAACCCGCTGCTGCTACGTTCAAAGGTAATTGCAATCTAAATTAATTCCGCCCCGAAATAACGTATTTCACAAAAGTGAATCGGTTAAGAAATGGCAAATCTTCTATATAAATAAAATTATAGATATAATCCATATCCAATCATAATAAAAACCACTGGATAGATTTAGATCTATACTTTTTTTTTAATTTCACTATTTAGACTCTTCGTACTTATCTAAAAATATAACGATATCTTCATTTAATATTGAGTTATTAAAGTGTTGAGAAGCTATGATTTTTATAAGTAATAAGTGTTCAGCTATGTGTGAAGTGGTGCGCATGCGCAGGGGAGGTGAAGTAAACAGATTATATTATTTACAAAGAAATTTTGTAAGCAAAATATATTTTTGTTTTCGATATCTTTTTATGTTTTTCTCTCGGTACATAAAATATGCTGTTAAGACAATAAACAACGCAGACAAAGACGCGGCCATCAGCTAGTAAAGATATATAAAAGTCTTCACCGAACATAAGCAAATCTATGATAGCATTACCTACGTAATATCAAACTCTTCTTACTATAAGGGTATATTAAAAAAAAATGCAAATTATAGTTTACGTTATAGGTACAGTACATTGTCTAAGCTTCATATTTTGAACTTGATTTCTAGACATTTTACTTTGCTCTTCCAAAATACGTATTAGAAGATTGTTTGTTATAGTGCCATTGTTTTTATCGACGGTTGTAGACAATGATATAATTAAAACTCTTTTTTACTTATAATGTCATTGGGTTGTAGATACACGATGTGTGCGTAAGTGTGTTCGTATGTAATTCGTTAATTAAAGTATTATTAAAATTTTTAAAAACACTGAATATATAATTAGGAAATAAAGTGAACCATTTTATAACACACAATCCTATATAACGTCGATGAACTCGAGTCATTTCATTTTAAACTACATATTATAAAGTGCACAAAATACGCCACAAATGTTAACATAGTAATATAGCTTACTTATATGACGTACAACCGTTGTAAAGAATCGCCTTACGATACGTTAACCACTGAAAATCCTACAATGTTACGTACTTTATGTTTACATTTAATGGATGCGTGTAAAGTGTTAATAGTTTATTTTATTTCATACAAAAAAAAATCACTAGTTTTATACGTACACGTATTAACGACCTAAATAAATTACGTTTTCTAATACATATAAACTGAAATATTTTCATTTAACGAAATCAGGAGGAGTCAACATGCGCGGTGATCAGAAATGGCCCCCTCAGTCCGTAAAGGAGGCGGTGGCTGCTGAAAATGAAGCCAGGCTTCTGCTGGCTAGAGGACCTGCATGCAGACCACGCAAGGTAATTAATTCAAATAAAATATACCTATATTAATATTTCGCTAAAACTTTTAATTAAGTGTAAATATTGTCATTTTTTCCCCGGTACCTTTTGATTACTTTGGTGTGTGCAGCCTGCCAAAAATATTTAAATATGCAAAAGCTATATATATTAACAATATTGCATGCTGAAAATACAATATTTCTCCTGTTTGTATGAATTACACTGACAATGTATATACGTTACGGACTGACATACATTATTTATATATATTGACTATTTTAATAAAGTAATAAGAAAGTAATATTTTAATTATAATAGGTATGAATAAATATATAAATCAAAGTTAAGTATTTAAGAAATTAAATTTTGAATTAATGAATTACAAAACAGGACTGACATACATTATTTATATATATTGACTGTTTTAATAAAGTAATAAGAAAGTCGTATTTTAATTATAATAGGTACGAATAAATCAAATAAAAAAAATTAAAGTCAGTTATTTAAGAAATAAAATTTAAATGGATTTGTAAACTTGCAGTTAAATCATCAGGATATTCATTAAGTAACAGAATACCTGTTGTTGTCACCAACAAATTGAGATAGAAAAATTTGAACACGAGTAACTGTTGTCTGTTTTAGCCTCGCCAATATACGCTTGCTGAATTAATAGCCATGAGCGAGGCGTAGGCGTCACTCGGTCAGTACATGGCCGAGCATTAATACGGGAGTTTGTAAGTGTCGCCATTTGGCTCATGGTAACTCGTATGTTTGGACAAATCTCTTCTATTAACAGATTTCGGCACTTGGTGAAGGGCAACAGCTATATCTTCAATAAAAACTAGTAATATTCATCTAACTCGCGTTTAGTAGTCTAGTATCTTCCAGTAGTAATGTTTCATAGGTGAACAACTCTATTTTTATCACTCTTATGCATCAATGATGAAATTGTAGTACAAGGGTCTAGCTACAATTTTTGTAAAAACTTACTTCGCAGAGTTGTCAACCTATAACTTCATGGATTCATTCAAACATCATAATAATAACGAAAACATTTGATTAAATCTATATCACATTTTATCATTTAGATTTGCAATTATAAAGAAAAATGCATGAATGTGTACGATTCGTGGATATGTGTATGTTTTAAAAACTCTAATCTCTGTGTACTTCGTACAAATTCATTTAAAATATGTTAATTTTAAACAATATTGCAACGATGGTTATTATTATTGTATAGTTGTTGAATCGCTAGAGTTACCAAATTTGTGTTACAGGTTAAGAAGGATTACAGCGCTTTCTTCGCGAAACATGCCTTGAGCCACAACTACCCAGGATATCGCGTGCCTCCCGGTACACAGCACTACGAAGATTTCTCTGGCCGAGCTTCGTACTAAATTAGTACCATTAAGAACTGTAACACGATACTCACACTACAATGATCATTTCGTAAAAAATACTCTAGCAGTTTTAATTTTAAGAAAATCCTTAAAAATATATTTATTTATTGTTGTCATCGCTAGTGCTGCAAAGTGTCTATGTATTTTAAAGGGGGCTAAATCATTAACTATGCCAACAATAATCATTTCATCTTAACAAAACCTATAATAACAATCAATTGTTTTAGAAATAACGTAGTCTGCGAATAGAATCTGGTAGAGCGAGTACTTGTATGGACTTTAAGATTTAAAGTCTTGGAGCATGTACGAAATCGATTCACTTCAGTAATCAATGAATAGATTTAAATTAATTTATTTTTAACCATAAATTAGATTGTAAGTGCATATATAAAAATTAAATAACATAATTTACCATATTTTAAAATAATATCTATTTCGTCGTTTATTAATAACTTTCATTCTCGATTTGTCTAAAAATGTGCGGCTTTATACGTTGCGAAATTATGCGACAGGTCTTAATACAAATGTATATAATGCTCAATTTCCCACATATATTTTTTTCAAATTCGCATCCTCTTTCAATACTTATATGGTACAATTATACTGTATTAACCAAATAATTATTTAAAAAAAATTATAAACCTTAGAAAAATATATTAAAAATTGATTGTTTCGCTTGTGCCAAATTGAATTAATATTTGTTATAATATCGATTAAGCTTGAATTACCTAGTCATGAAGAAATTATGCGATTACTATGTATATAAAATGTGGAAAATAAACTTCCAATTTGGTATTTTTATTACTAAATAAATAAATAAAATTATATAAAACTTTTGTTTTCATTTTTTCACCTGACTGTGGTGTTGTAAAATTTAATATTAAGTGCATGAAAATAACGTTATAAACTTAATAGTGACTTAGTACCTATTATAGATTATCTATTTCTATAGGCAGCGTCAAACGGTTAAAATCATCTACCTCCTGTGTTTCTCAACCGATTCTCTTTATTTTTATTAGTAGACTAGCGGGCCCGGCAGACGTTGTCCCGCCATGATTATAAATACATTCTTGACAAATTATATACCAAAACGTTCCCCATGAATCATTTTTTCCACTAGTGAAAACCGCATGAAAATCCGTTCAGTAGTTTTCGAATTTATCGCGAACAGACAGACAGACAGACGCGGACTTTATTTTATACTATGTAATGATATCGACGCGGTTTAGTGTTAATATCAATTAAAAAAATTTAGACATAGTTTTTTCTTCATAACGAGTCGACGCCTTTATTATGAAATTTCTATTCGTCATATTATCATCAGCCTGTAAAAGACCCACTGCATGGCCATAATAGGCCTCTTACCGGAGGAATTTACGTGCATAATAACCACGCTAACAAACGACGTACGTTTTCAAACTTCGAGAGAACAGGTCTATATTATCCTACATAAGGTACTACAAGAAAATTTCTCAAGTTCCGGTTTCTTCACGTTGTTTTCCTTCGCCACCAACCGATAGTGTTGCCAATTTAAATTAGTTAATGTACTCGAATTCCGAAAGAAATAATACCGGGGTTCGAACTTGATTGGGCTAGATTGATGTACTACCGGTCAAACCGCGCAATCACTACCACTTATACACTATATACATATCACCATCTACAATATTTATATAATACTCCATACAAATAATTATATGTATATATTCACACGAAAAAAGACTGTGTGCCTTATTATGGTCGAAATCGGACAACTAAATAACCAGTAGTACCAGTAAAAAAAATTGGTTGCCTATAAAGTCGTTTTACGGGCGATCATTTCATGTGATAACGACATAAGAAAACATTGATGTAAAATTGCATACTTTAATTGAAATGAATCATTCTATACCTATGTAGATAGATGCGTCACAAGCCGAACACTTAGGCCGATGGCGCCTCTCTATCACTTGTTCCGCGCTCTCGCTTACACGTTCAACTCAGGCAGAACGTGACAATCGAGTCATGCTTTTTCGTGCGTGCAGCCGGCGTTCATCTATCTATAAGACGTTATCACGCCAAAAGGCTGGAAAGCCGTTAATGTTCACAGTATCAAAATAATCTGCAGAATAACTGATTTGCTCCATTAATCGTTACTTTCCGCAGCTTGAACTTATTTTATCACACATTTAACTTAATCTAGCGAATTGCTAATAAGTTACGATAAGATTGATAATTGATATTCACCGGTTATGTCTACGGCCGCGGCATCGAAATGCGAAATTAAATTCAACCACATTATCGGATATAGCCAACCTACAGATCAACTAAGTGGTGTGCACATTAACTAACTTTTGTACTCAGCGGCAACATACATAATTGTTATCATTATTTATTCATTTTACATTAGGGTCTATTTCTATAACATTTAAGTTCTCATCCTGTCGTTAATATACTGCTTCGATACATTAGATAAGAAATAAGAATTTTGTTTACCTTTGGGATATCGAAGAATACCAGTAACTTTTTAGTTTGTTTTTTCTTTTGCTCTTGACTTAATGTATATTGTATAATATTTCAAAGTACAGTCCTCGCCAAAACTTTTTGGCATAAATGGGTATTGTATTATATATATAGACAAATTGAGATTAAATAAATGCCAATTCTAGATTCGTAAAGTAACTTTGTTTTGTACTACACTCTTAAGTATATTATGAGCAATATATATAATGATGTTTTATATTCATTACAATACCAGATTTAGGGCTATATTCATAGCTGGCAAAAAGATTAACTAAGATAACCTATTACTGGTTTCAGCATGAATGGGTCGGCTCGACCGGGGTAGTACCACCCTCTCATAGAAAACCGACGTGAAGTAACAGTGCTTCCATTGTTACGTTTCGTTCAATCAGTGAGAGCGCCGGAGGCCCACCTCATCTTCCCCTAACCCTTCCCCCTCAAAAGGGTGGCAACGCACTTGCGACTCCTCTGGTGTTGTTAGTGTCCATGGACGGTGGTGATCACTTAATATAAGATGACCCACCTGTTCGTTTGCCACCTATAACATAAAAAAAAGATCGAACAGGCCTGTAGATTTGTATTTTTGAACGTGTAATTGTTTATAATAATATAATCTATCTAATATATTATAATAATATATAATAATAAAAATATATATATAATAATAATATAATCTTCAGCTTTAAGTCTTAATAATTTTATTCTTTAATACGGGTGTAAATAGAATAAGCCGATCACAGCTTTATCTGTTCAGACGTTTCTAACCGAAGTGATATTTCACTGGATTGATGAGAAATTTATAAGAATCGGTAATGACAATTGAATAAAACACTACACATAAATTACGAAAATATTATATTAATTCCATACAGTACATACATTGCGTACAAACATGTCATACAGGTAGACTGATGTGCATTCATAAATGCTTCAGGATGATGGTATTACAGTTAACTAGCCAAGCTACTACGTATTGTATACAATTATGCACGATTTCGTAAAAAACCAAGTAACAATTATAAAAAGCATGTCATATAAACATTATCGTCAACAAATGGATGGCATACCTACCATTAATATCACAGGAACAACCATGATATTTACAAAATGAGCATTTTACTCCATACAATTTTTTTTTTTTTTAAAGTAATAATCACCTTTGATAATGTATAAAATAATTTCTTAATACATTATTGTAGTCGTTATCTAATAATTCGGAATATAAGATGCTTATTATACGCCATAAAAAAATGTCAAAATTTTCAGGTTACCAGACGATATTGACTTTTTGGAAATAAAAATAGATGTAAAATATATCAATATACAAATATAGGAATAACCACGGTCAAGGCATTGTGATTTCCAATAGAGACGGAATTAGTTATTATGTAATTTAAAAAAAAACTCCCATACTTATAACAGATATCGTATTTTTTCTCTAAATGGTTTTTAATATTACTATAAAATATATTAAGCAACCCAGTAAATTAATTCGGACGAATATTAGTGTCCACATAAAAATAAAAATTATAGCTAACAAAAATGATTCTAGAATGTTCTGAACCGAGTGCGCAGAAATACACAAATTGAGGTTATGGACATCACAAACATGAATAATCTTCATTTTAATACGAACAAACGTTTCTAAATCAACAAATATTATAGTGTATACATTTTGCACAATGGAAAATTAAGTGCTTAGAGCGTCTAAGCTTAGACCATATCACCATTTAGCATTAGGTAAAATTGCGGTGTGTAAGCTTAGACCATATCACCATTTAACATAAATTAAAATTCCGGTGTTTGAGCTTAGACCACATCACCATTTAAATTACGGAGTCTACACTTAGACCATATCACCATTTAACACACAAGGTGATATTGAGGCCAAACCTAGATCACGTCACCATTTACCACAAGTTGATATTGCGACCTAACCAAGACCACGTCACCATTTAATACAAGGTGATATTGAGGCCAAACCTAGACCATATTACCATTTAACACAAGGTGATATTGAGGCCAAACCTAGACCATATCACCATTTAATATAAGGTGATATGGCGGCCAAACCTAGACCACGCCACCACTTAACACAAGGTGATATTAAGGCCAAACCTAGACCATATCACTATTTAATATAAGGTGATGTGGCGGCCAAACCTAGACCACGCCACCATTTAACACAAGGTGATATTGAGGCCAAACCTAGACCATATCACCATTTAATATAAGGTGAAATTGCGGATTTCTAAGCTTAGATCATATCACCATTTAACTAAAGGTGAAACTGCAGTGTCTAAGCTTAGACTATATCATCATTTAACATAAGGCGAAATTACGACCAAACCTTATATCTACCAAGGATTATTTTTGCGTTATTCAAAGTCATATTTTCGCGTATCAATCAATCATGGTGATTGTTTGAACGGTATAAAAGAAGCTTCACTGTAGCGCCATCTCGCGGCAAGTTATGTAAAACGTATAGCATAAAAACTTTTCCATGAGAAAGAACTTGGCCGTACCAACTTTCAGATATACAGACATCGATATAAAAAATCATTTGCCGAGTAATGTTGAAACATTCGATACTTTCGCTCAGTTTAGATATTTGTATAAAACTACCAAAATTGTCTATACTTTTCTTTATTATAAATTATATATCACATGACTTGACGGGTTTGTTGATTAATTAATTGTAACAGCAACGTATTTTTAACCTTGTAAAATGAATTCAAAATATACAAACGTGAAAAATCCTATTACCGATTAATAAATATTGTCTTTTTTTACTCAAACTCGGAATTATTTAACATCTAATGTTTGATTACACCTTAAAGGCAGTCTTAGCGTTTCACTAAAAAACTCTAACATAACGCAACAAATATATTAAACACTTATAGATTAAGGCTGGAAACTCGAAATTCTATAGACATCTACTTAGTTTATGATAAGAGTGACATTTATGAGTAAAATAAAAAGCAGATGAAGTTTAATTTATTAAAATTTGCACATTTTAATTATCTTAAGAGAATTTCAAAGGCAACATGTATTTCGAGGTCCCAGCCGTAAAATCAGTCGTGAACGCTACAACAAACGGGTTCATGGGAATAATTACAATAGTCCTAAATTTAATATGATATTTATTTGATCAAACGAGTGAGAATCCCTGTGTCTGCTGTATCGCTTGTAAGAGGTAGTATTTCAGTCGTTCTTTAGTTTTATATCGTGGTAAGTCTAAAAGATTGAAACACGTATGAGCCACGGGAAAGTATCTATCGTCGGCTACTGGTTGGATTCTTATCTGAAAATGATTAAACATGTTAAATACATGTGTTATGCAATACACACAATTAAAAAGTATGTGTATCCTTATGGACACACGTTAGAAGTTAAACATGCAGAATTAATCAAAGTCGATATGTAAAATATAATATTAATATTTAAATACACGACCTATATACACTTGAAGTACTACACTGATTATATACAAAAAACAAATAATATCATTTTATTATTATATAGTACGTTATAACAAAAACGTGGTTGATGGCTACTGGAGCCGAGTAAGCACGATTCAGCGTTACTGAACCGAGTGTGACGGTTCATTTTCGTTCACTGGTCATTGCGAATAAATAGCTTTACACTTAAAAAATCAGACACGTCGGCGTATATTTACTAGCTTTTATGAATTCGAATCAAGTAACCCAATATTAGAACCAATAAATATACAGAGCGTATTTTTACAATTATATACTTTATTACCTTACAATTTAAAAAAGTTAATAAATGGAATTCCTAAGTATAAAGTACATATACCACCGATACTTGTTTTCGACGTAAACATCCAATGGAACACTTATAGGCAAAATCCCTTGTACACACTGTCACGTAAGATTTGTTTTTAACGCCATCTAGCAGCTCATTCTTCGTACTAAATGGTTAATTATGCATGTCTCAAATGTTTTATATTTGCATGTTAACAGCAAAATTGTATTTACCACTGTTAATATTTATTTTTTGCAATTCAGAGGATTGATTCCTAGGACTCTTACGTGGCTAGTCCGATCGTAAAAATTAATTCGTTAATTTAAATCGATTTCTATAACGTAATAACTATTACTACGTACGTACGTAGTGAAGTAAACAATTTGATGGCAATGTTCAAACTAATTTTATTTACATGTACCCACTAACATGTAGTTATATAACTACCGTATGTTTCTTATTTTATAAACATAGAGATTACTTTACTATACATATAACCACCATACTTACTAGGGTTATTAATTTTTAAATGTAATATTGTTTTATTCATTTATTTGCCTTTTAATAAAAATCACAGATTTTCAACTGAGGTCTTGAGCTAATCAGGCAAAAATTCAGAAAAAACTTAGCAATAAAATTTAGGAATACCTTCGGATAAGCCGAATATAGAAAGTTTGTCTTATCGTATTATAAACAAAATAATCATCACTTACTTTAATATCTTTCATTCCCTGTATGGGTACACGATCGCTGCCCGTCAAGAATAACAAAAATTTCTTCTTGTCTTCAATTGAAAGCTCGTGGAATATTTCCCAAAACCACCTATAATAAAATACGAGGAGATGAAATCTCGTCCCGAATACTTCAAAAATCCTAATATGTAATAATATAATAAATTATTGTCATAATATAACCGAAAATGCTCTAGTAATTAGTTATCTTGTATAATTTAATAAATTATAATCTGATACTATGTCATGCACGTCATATGTATGTCAATCTTTTCCTTTTTATTATAATACCAACCTAAAATTGGCATTTACTTATCATTGTCAAATTGTCGCGATGTTATTCATATAACATGCTACGTATTTATACCTAAAGTTGTAATCTGCGCATATAGATATATTTAGAGCGGTCAAAAAGATTGGCGATGACTATAAATACATTTTAATATAATATTAGGATATTTATTCCAGAAGGCTTTAATATACTATCATATTAAATCATATTAAAATATACTCAATGCACATAGTATTCATCAAACGTCATTCAAATGATGACAATGAAAGTTTAAATGTATTATTTGATTATATTGTCGATAAAGATGTTTTTTAATAATTATGTTACTGTAACTTATCCATAGATGACGCCAATCTAAAGTTTATGGTTACTGAGTTTCCTATCGCAATACAACAGGGTCTATCATAGCCGATTTTGATACTCTATTTTAATACAGTCAAAACCGTTTAAGGCGGCATCGTTTAGAACAACATACCGGTGATACTGACCCAGAACAAGGATCCTGACTGAATGCCGTATCTCGAAAACATTACCGAGTTACGACTACATATGAGTAGTCTCTTCTTTTTTTTTATAGTAGCACGGCAAAGTGACTGCACTGTGCCTGATGGTAAGCATAGTACAATCCAAAAACAATGGCGACCACCGAGCGGCACACTATCCATCGCCGGTCGCCGCTGTCATGCCGGCCTGCAAAAAGCTGGATATGCACAGGCTGATTCCGAAACGCGACCCGCAAAAGCAAATTACTATTACGGGCTTTTTCGCCATATACATTGTGGTTGCGACCCAGTTAGGCTGTAAAACCCTACCACCCCGCTTTCGCCATTGCTTCGTTAGTTATTCAGCAGGGTGCACCACGTGCAGGTGAGGTTGGCTTGGGTGTCTCAAGTCTTAGATGTTATTTGACACCCCTTACACCCCAAACTTCTTCGATGTTGTTATAATAGATTTTGAATGTATTTATAAAATCCTTACTAATAGAATAAATGAAAATGAGACTTTGATTATCACACTTTCACGCCTTAACTATTCATTTGATCACTGTAACATTTTGCAGGTCAAATCTACATAAGATAAACGAACCCGCGGTCAAAAGCTATTAATATATATGTATTTACCTGATTTGCTGATCATTTGCAGAATAACCATGTTTATATACACAATTACTTTCAAACACCTCCCAATCGTATTCTTCGTTTCCGATGACGACCGACATGAGTTCGTTTGATCTGAATAATTTAATAATTCTGCCGCCGCATACCTGAAAAAAAAATTCGATAGTGATTTTCAATCTACTGCAGAACTAGTTTTCGAATTATAGTGCCATTGCCGTCGATGTGGCCTAAGATAGTTGACTGATATTTCAGGAGGGATCTTAGTTTCTTATTTTTTTTTAATAATTTGGCCCTATATCGTATGGCATCGCTAGCAATCGACGTAATATAGTTTGTTCATTGTGTAAAAACATAATGGATTAGATATATGAACACACAATGGACATTATAAACAAATATTCTTTAAAAAATTGCCTAGAAAGTTGAAAAGGTATTCGTGGAATATCAAAAACAATTTCTTATTAAGTGACTTTTTGCAGGTTGGCAAGCTTCTTTTGGCATACTTTTTTGACTGTCAACTTTTTTGTGTTACGAAAAGTCGTTGGGGTCACGACAATCACTGTGTCGCGTAGTGTTGAAATCCCGGTTTTTGTCCGATCACCAACGGGATACCATATCTGGCAGACTTTTTTGCTTGGCAACATTTTTGTGTTACGAAAAGTAGTTAGGGTAATCACTGTGTCGCGTAGTGTTGAAATCCCGGTTTTTGTCCGATCACCAACAGGATACCATATCTGGCAGACTTTTTTGCTTAGCAACATTTTTGTGTTACGAAAAGTAGTTAGGGTAATCACTGTGTCGGGTAGTGTTGAGAACGCGGTTTTTGTCCGATCACCAATTGGATACCATATCACCATACATAAGCGCATCTTTATGTACGGTCCATAATGGTCCTACACACAATCCGAAACGATAAGCAACGTCGGGCACAGTCAGTACTTGGATGGGTGGTGGAATACCGCTTGACGTTAGCTTTTTCTTGTGATTTTTTAATCAAAATATTTCCTCTAAACAATGGTTTAACTCCTATCGTGTATTTACGACACATCCTGTTTTTTTAAATAAAATTTCTTTTGGGTTGTATTTATTACATTTTGATCTGCAACCTTTTTTTAATTCCATTTACGCGCTAAATGGCAATTATGAAGGATACAATACGTTCGGGCAGACATTCATTTCAAGGGATCGTTATCGCTTAAACCTTTGAGAAAAATTCTTATTGACCGACAAGTCGGTAATATGCTCTGGGATCTTAATAGTACAAGCTAACATTATTACCTAAACATATTCCTTTACTGGCTTTACTGAACTTAAACTCCTCGGCTGATTTTTTAAGACACAGATCTTAAAATGGAGCGTCTTTAATTATTTTTTTAAATTTCACATCGTATATTTCATGATTTTGTAAAAAAAAACCTCTATAGAAATGAAAAAATAATTGAAAAATACATTTTACATAAAAATTACGATTTTACAATACATCATTTGGTATTTAAGTTTTGATATAATATATCAGGTATTTTTAAGCGTATTCTGCCAATAGTCTGTTGACCCGTGTCTCATGAGGTCTACATTCGTTTTATAGAGCTTAAACATTAACGGTGTTATTACAAAAAAGTTACATACGTATTGAACACTGGTTTTAAAAAGGTCTCGTATTAAATGCACCGCGGTCGCTATATGTCAGCCATCTTGCTCTTTTGTCTCGTTTTGGTTACGTTAGGTTAGACTGTGAAAAAGGATAACGCCAACTTGCCTCGGGCGAGCGCGGTGCATTTATTGCGAAACCTTTTAACAAAGTATTTAGTATTTAATACGTATTTAACTCTTTCTTATTAACACGGTTATGGTTTTGGACGTTCCAGGGGTTAAATATGTGAGGGCTAATATATTTTTTACTTTTGGCATACTACCAATTTGTTTTTTGCGGGGTGGTAGGGTTTTACAGCCTGACTGGGTCGCAACCACCATGTATATGGCGAAAAAGCCCGTCATAGTGATACGCTTCTGCGAGTCGCGTTTCGGCATCAGCCTGTGCATATCCAGCTTTTCGCATGCCGGCATGACAGCGGCGACCGGCGATGGATAGTATATCACTCGGTGGTCGCCGTTGTTTTTGGATTGTACTGTGCTTACCATCAGGCGCTGTGCAGTCATTTTGCCGTGCTACTATAAAAAAAAAATTCACGATATGATGCAGATACCCACTGGAATATACTCAATTTTCATATAAATTATAAGACCTATTTTTATGATTATGGTACCTATATAGCTTTTAAGAATTGAACAGTGAAAGTACCACAATTATGTACATTTTCTTTTTACATTCCGTATCGTCTTACCTTTTGAAAACCCTGGTTGAAAGCTCTAAACTGATTCTCGACGGATTTATTGAGCAAGAAGTCGACGTACAGCTCCACGTACTCGGCTTTGTTCTCCTGCGTCACCGGTATGTTCACGCCGTCATCTTTCAGAGGGTGCACTTGCACCTGATCGAACACCTCCGTGTTCACCGCGAAACACAAACCGAATACCTGGTTTCGAATTATTATCACGGATAAGAATTCCCGTAAATATTGCATCATATAAAAACAAGGCTTCATACGTCGTATCAATGTAAGGCTGATCTCACATTTGTTTTAAACTCCATTAATGACACACGTAAATATTTATCGACAAACATTTTAATCAAAAATCTTAATTATGAATTGAAACGCGGATACACTAAGGAGAGGGAAGGAAGAGGGAAATAAGTGTAATTACCTAAAATCAAAATTACTTTATCCAGTTTGGGAAAGTATTATTAGACTTATGAAAGTCAAAACTAATACCGGTTTTGAAATAATTATCACAGATAAGAGTTCCCGTAAACATTGAATCATATAATAATAAAAAAAGCCTTATATTTCGTGGAAACAAATCAACATTTTTTTTATTTTATTTTTTTTGTACTTAGTTTAAATTCTTATCCTAAGTTAAGTATTTTAAATATAAATACTTGTGTGTTATATTTCCAGAACCCCTTCATATAAACAAAGCTTAATAAATCCTATCACTGTAAATCACATTGCATTAATTTTTGTTTTAAATTCCATTAACGATACATGTCAAAATTTGACAACAAATATTTTTAGTTAATAATCTTAATTTAATAATCTTTATTCAGTTTGAATCTTGAGGAGACATTTATGAAATTAAAAACTAGAGGTCGTTTTTCGAAAAACATTCCCGTCAACGAGAAGAACCGGCAAGAAACTCGTCGAGTTCATATTTATCGTATATATTTTTCATAGAAATACATTACAGATATAAACGTTTTTAGCAGATGAACAAAGAGTGGTGTTATTCGCAGACGTCACCGTCGTTTACATATTGATTCACCCTATAATAGCCTTTAAACATCAACATCCGTTTGATACGGTGCTTATTTTTTTTATTTTCGTACTGACTACGCTATTGACCTAGTAAGGTGGTCTTAACAGCTTCACGGGACCCAACTATCCGGCGAATCAATAATGAGCTTCGAGACTTTGTTGTAAAACCATACACTCTGAAAAACTGTTATTGGTTGGTGTAACTGAATCTGAAACATGGTTTGTGACTCCTAGTTTCTAGTATTTGGATCATGCCGGCCTTTTATCCCTCCCCATCACTCGATTCAAAACAGAACACTATACTTTATTGAATCCTAAAATTATAACAGATTCTGTCGATCTAAACTATTTTTTCGCGACTTACCTTTTTTTACTTAGAACGATTTTTCCGAAGTTTATTAAATCACAAAATTTCTTAACCGCTCAACCCTCACCCATTTAGAAAATACATTCTGTAGCAACTGATATTACATTTACCTATATCTTATTATATATTAGATTTTTTTAGAAGAGTACATATTTCCTAGGTTTTTTTTTCTATATTGCTGACAACGTGTATGCAAAATTTCACGATAATTGGTTGAGTAATTAAGTTGTGAATGCGTAACAAACAGACAAACAAAGTCAGTTTTCGCACTTATATAATTAGTAAGAATGTTAAAAAAACTAAAAAAAATGTACTTACGTCCTCTACATCGTCATCCGGGTATTCCAATAAACTTTTCAGACTGTTTGCAAGAGTCGGACATAAATCAGATAAATCATCCAACATTACAACTTCACCTAGTAATTTCTTATACAGTACCAATGGAAATGGAACATATATTATAATAGAATTATATATAGCTAGACCGTAGATCGCACCTATAATGATAAAACAGTTAATTGTGATTTTTAATATTGTACAAAGAAATTGAAGATTTGATGATTGAATTGTCATAAAGGCGTATAAATATTAAAACTAACAGTGAGACAGACAGTGAACATTATTTAGGTCTTGTATGATGGCAAGTTAGCTTGTAACGAAAACACTAAAATAGTTTTCGCCTTTTTGTGTATTCTACACATATGCTACTTTTCCGCTAAGCGTGGCTTCTCAAACTTTGCAGCTATCTGAAGTGCAGAAAGCTCACAAGCGCGGGCCCCTAACAGTAAGTTGTCACTAGAAACCCAAGACTACTAGAAGCACGGGACCTACAGCTCTTAGAAGAGCGAATCCCTAGGAGATAGAGACTTCTAGAAGCACAGAGCTCTAGTAGTGCGGGACCCCTGGAAACACGGGAACTTCAGTAGTGCGGGAACCCTTGAAGTCCGGAACCATTTGAAACGTATGACCCTTAAATACACGAAACCTCGAAATCGCAGAACCCCGGATGCGCGAGACCCTTAAAAGTCCGTAATCCTTAAAAGCACTAGACCTTCTAGCAACATCGGGCCCCTAAAAGCACGAGACCTAATAGAAACATAAATTCCCTAACCTCTTAGAAATATGATGTTCCTTAAAGCGCGAGGTGTTTTGGGGTGTAAAGGGTGTCGAATAACATCTAAGACTTGAGACACCCAAGTCAACCTCACCTGCACGTGGTGCACCCTGCTGAATAACGAACGAGGCAATGGCGAAAGCGGGGTGGTAGGGTTCTACAGCCTGACTGGGTCGCAACCACCGTGTATATGGCGAAAAAGCCCGTCATAGTGATTCGCTTTTGCGGGTCGCGTTTCGGGATCATCCTGTGCATATCCAGCTTTTTGCAAGCCGGCATGACAGCGGCGAACGACGATGGCTAGTGTGTGACTCGGGGTTCGCCTTTATTTTTGGATTGTACCGTGCTTACCATCAGGAACAGTGCAGTCATTTTGCCGTGCTACAATAAAAAAAAATGAGGTCCACAACACTTGCTCCTTCTACTACTATGACTGATCTAGCCCTAACTGAAAATGATTACATGTGATTCCCAAACAATAATGAAATTGTGTATATAATTTTAAACAGCATTTTAAATAAGTTATAATCGCCTACTCTACTATCATAAAAGTATACACATTTTATTTCAATATTATGTTAATTGATTATTAATAAAGCATCAAGTGGTTTGACCGTTGGAATATCAAACCGATGTCTGCAGGTTCGAACCCAGCATATGTATCATCGAATATTTCGGAATTCACATACATTTAAATACTAATTTTAAATTTGTTACATTATCTGTTGGTGCTAAAGGTAACCATCGTGAGGAAACCTAAACCTGAAAAATGTTCTGGTAGTACCACTGTATATGGGAAAGCATATAACTGTGGATTTCTCAGCAATTGATATCGTTGATACCTTCCTTCGGGACTCCTACGGCTCTACATTGGGTCTCTTACAGGCTGATGATGATGACAATTATGAATTATGTTGTTAGGTGAAAGTCTGTAAAACTATTGATGTGATTTTAAATTACTTTCATGGACAGAAATGAATGTTTAAGTTAAACAAACTATGTGTAATGTTAGACTATTATTAAATTTTACATTGTACCTAACGCGGACGAAACCGAGGGTGTTAACTAGTGACTATTATCATGAAATTATATTCATAAGAGTTCTTACCGATTAAATAGTACATAACATCGTCCTCAAAGGGATTATTAGAAAACCAAATCATGTTTGTGTCTTCAGACTGTTTGAACATTCCATAGACAGGATCGAATATTTCTTTAAGTAGTAGTAAAAAGAATTCTTTTTTCACACCACCCGCATCTTCTGCCTCTTCTCCCAAGAACTGGACCTGAAAATAAAAAGTTACCATACAAATTATAACTAGTAATAAACAAGTCACCAACAGCGTCTCTCTATGTGTGTATTTAGTCTTTCCAAATTACTCACATATTTTTGATACCGTTTTCATTTATTCTTTATACATCTATACTAATATATAAAGCTGAAGAGTTTGTTTGTTTGTTTGGTTGAACACTATGATCTCAGGAACTACCAGTCCGATTTAAGAAAATCTTTCGGTTTTAGATAGCTCATTTATCGAGGAAGGTTTTATGCTATATATCATCACGCTAAGACCAATAAGGGCAGAGAACCAATGAAGAATGTTTCAAAATCGGGCACTTTTTTTGCTTTTGAGAGATTTCGTTAGTGTTAGTATTATATACGTTGCCATGGTAACGTGGTAAGTAGTAGTAATAATATTCGTCCAATAGGACAGGCGAAGGAATTAATCCATACTGCCAATTCTGAAATTATGAGGTATGTATCAACGCTAACATTTTCAGTTTATTTTGTTTTCCTATTCAAAAAGTTTGTACTACTTTTATTTCCAATTTTTTATTTGTTCTTAATTATGTATTATAAAAATAAAGTTTGTGTATGTACAATTAAAATAACAACTTTTTGATGAATGGATATGGCTACAAATGACCAAAAAATACTTTTTTCTATACTTTGTCTATATTTTTATATTTTGTCTGTTTGTTTGTTTGTCATGGGTAATCTCCTAAACGACTGGACCTATTTTAACGGGAATTTTACTTTTTACTGCCAGATAGCCGTAATTATAGCGGTTGACATATTCTATTTTATTTGTCTGCGGCATCGTACCCATGGTTATTTCCAAAATGGTTGGACTGATTTTCACGGGGTATACACTGGTAGATAGCAGACCTCATAAAAAGTAAATTAGATATTTTTATTCGCCTTCGGCCGCAATGGAATATCCGTAATGCTTGAACAGATTTTCGCAGGACTTTCCCTGGCAGATAACTCACCCTATAAAAAGTAACTTAGACTATTTTATTTTGTTACTCAAGACTTTGTCCGCAATATCCTACTATCTTCTAATTGGTTGGACCGACTTTCACGGGGCTTTTACGAGCAGATAACTAGCGGGCTCGGAAGACGTTCTCCCGCCCCGATAATAAAATGAAAACCTTGACAAATTATACCTAAACCTTCCTCATGAATCTACTGGTGAAAACGGCATGAAAATGATAGTTTTTGACTTTATCGCGAACAGATAAACTGACAGAGGACTTCGAAAAAGGAGGAGGTTACTATGTTCGGTTGTATGTATTTTTTTATGTATATTAATCGATATTTTCGTCAATTGTGAACCGATTTTAATGATTCTTTTTTTATTTGAATTGGTACACTATGTAGTGGTTAACTGCTACCTGTGAATTCGTTCGTGTGAAATTGATCAAACACATGTTACAACTGCGAGAGACGTGTACCTTACTGGACTCCAATAATAATAAATATACCTAATTGAAAGTCATATATTTGTATGTAATATGAATTATATCATCTTTTTGGTCAATTTGGCGGCCATATTGTTTTATTTACCTTGGGTCAGGGATGGATTGATTTTTCATATGTTTCTTTGGTGTACTGCAGACAAAAACATTAATATAATCGTGTCAGTCACTTCATTTAACTATGGAGGTTTATTTATATTCTACATTTTTATACATACGAGTGTTCGTCCAATGGTGGAATTTCGACCATAGAGAAAAAATAAACTTTTTCCAATTTTTCCAACAACAATAAAGCTCGTCAATAGCTACAAAATATATAAAGAATGAAGAAAATCTGTTGAGAAACACAGGATGGAGATGTTCGTAACCGTTTCCCCACTGCTTGTTTATATATAGATAATTATATACAGAAATATTATGTACGTTGTCTGCATATTAATGAGTTTAACCCATAAAAAAGATTTCGTCCAGACAGTTTGCAAAAGTTTTACGGTGCAAATAATATGATAAATCCCATCCCATTCGATATACTATCGATATATATCCAATTAAATATATTATTTATCTTGAGAATCTAATGTACTTAGATCAAGATCGCTTTTCGTAGTATATTATACAATTTCAATGAACATATTAGAAGATATTATAGATTTCAAATTACACGAAAAAAAACTGTTTGCGTAATATTCCTTATTAAATTTCGGTGACCTAATGAACTGTAAATGATCAATCTGTCAAAAAATAACCAGATAGTACATACACCAGGTGAAAGGTTAGACACTCGCAGTATTATAGGATATGACACTTCATGGTCACATTTTACACATAAAATAATAATATCAAAACAACTACTAATAGACAACAAAGAGAGAACCTTAAGTAGAGTTTGTTTCTAAGAATTTCAAAAGTATGGATAATAAAGTGATGAAACCTGAAAGCGGCGACCCGGAGTTAAAAACTTTCGATAATAGAACGGACAATAAACTCTTTTGTTTGTTCAAACTTCCAAAAATTATCCTTTGTCATAGTTGGTTTGTTTCACTTTCACTTCAGCCGACGGTAATTGACACCGTGCTTTAACATAGACTCTTAGAGGATTGAGTATAGTTTTTGTATGTTTCTAGATAATTAGGTCAAATATTAAGCGGAGAAATATTAAGCACCAATCTTTTTAATTGATTTAAAACGAGAATCGAGTGCAGAGTGTCCTCCATAAATATTACAACTGTCTACACATTCACCTGGTGTTTAACTCGCTTGGACTCTTTTTGATGCCATAATAATACATTTCACCCGTATGTAAAGTCATTGTGGTCTAGTGGTTTGACCGGTGGAATATCATTTCGTTGTCCACAGGTTGGAACCCCGACATGTACCAACAAATTTTTAAGAATTAGCGTTCATTTACACTTACACTATCGGCTGACGTTGAAGGAAAACATCGTGAGGAAACCTGAACCTGAAAAATATTCTTCTAGTATGTGGGAAAAAATAGAACAGTGAATTTATCAGAGTTTGAAATTGCCAATATGTCGTGGGCTGGCGTGGTGATTACGCCCATACCTTCTGATGATGATGATGACCCATGTGCAGCAGGAACGGGTGTCTAGTCAAATATAACTGAAATATCTTACAATAGAAAACAAAGTATACAAACGAGAACTCACCCTAAGAGGTTTTTTAAGCTGTGAACTGTCATGGTTACTAATTTGAGTCATTGTGTCTCGCACGATATGATTCCTGGATACCGTCAGATTCAAGAATTGATCCATTTGGTACTCGTAGGAGGGATCCATAAATAGCCTGGTGAATATCTGAGTGGTCACTCTACTCACTGCGAACTGCATTTGTATCTGTTGGTCTATTTTGAGTAAAAGTGATTTACACTGGACGTCGAATAGGAACGCGTAGTTACACATGTGAGGTTGACTAGACTGTAAAAGACAAATGTAAAATTATTTATAATAAAAACTTAGTGGACCTAGTGAATCATTACAGAAGTGTTTTTTTTTTTTATTTGATCCTGAGGGTTTTTTGGTTTCTTTTTATTTTTGGCAACTATTTATCTCAATTATTTCTGCCACTGTCGAGTAATAATATAACAAGTTTCTAGTGATACTTTCAATGTTCAAAAACTCATACCTACTTAATAATATTCAATGGAGATACTGCACATTGAATGAAAATCAATGTTTATTTAGTTGTAGTCTATCTCATAAAATTGCAATAAACTTTTGACAAGTTATAGCATAATTATATATTGTTAGCATGTTATAATGCATAGTACCGTTAAATTAAAGGGGGTGGCGGGCATGGCGTACCGATATACAAACGCAGACAGAGTCGCAGCCTCCTATTAGTAAACAATAATTAAACTCTAAATTAAAACGCTTCCATGATTACCCTTCTCTAATAAAATTTCGTGACGTGTTGCCAAACTACCCATTTTAAGTTTAAATTGTATTTGGTGACATTTTGCCACACCGCCATTATATGTTCAATTAAATGTCACTTTGGAATACGGAATATTTTTTTCTTATAAACATAGTACATATTCACCAAATTAAAAAAGTTATCATATTGTTATTGCCTCTCTCATTTGTAGGTATATTCCGGACCCTTTAAGACCAGCCTCACTCTAAGCACTAGGGTCTTATTATATGTTTTAAGTATGGGTGGGCGAATATTCCAATGACCGAATTATTCGATATCGAATCAAACCATCAAATATACATCATTATCCAATTTGATTAGAGTATTATTCGCACACCCCTAGTATAAAAAAATATCATTCGTTAATATCTTTTAATCTATAATATATGATTAAAAGTTTAACCTATAAACTAAAGAAGCATATTTCACTAATACCACTTCTTTCTGGTTTTATTACAAAAGCAGCAAAAGCAAAAGATACATGATAAAAAATACTTACACTTTGATCGGAAAGCCAGTTGATATAATCCGATGCAATATCAACATAACTACTAAGGTCCTCTATATAGAAACATTCAGCTGGTATTTTTGGTTTCTTAGGATTACTAAAGTTTATTTTATTCAGCAATGCCAATGTATTTAATATCTGTATTATACTATGAGTGAAATTAATTTTCTGTAAATTGTTGAAAACAATGTTAAAACTGTGTTCTTGATGCGTTACATTTGATATATGATATGATAACTGTCCTTACTTTATTAGCTCGTACTATAGGCTGCATTAGTTCATAAACAATAACGCTTTTAAATATATCGACTAGCATTTCAAAATACTCAGTGGTCTGAGCTTCCCACCACAATTTCACTATCTTCTGAGGATGCGTTGATAAATTGTTAAAAGCTTCTGCAAATGGACCCTGATGATAAAAAGAAAAAATTTACATACCAAACTAATGAATATTTACTTATAAATAGAAAGAGAAAAAACAGGTAAGTACATCTTCTTGCTCTGTTTATCAAGCGATTTTCTTAATTTTCCTTTTGGTCTTAGCGTGATGATATATAGTCTATGACATTCACAGATAATGTGGCTTTCTATTGGTAAAAGAATTTTCAAAATTGATGTAGTATTTCCTGAGATTACCCCCTACAACGTCACAAACTCACAAACTTTACCTCTTTATAATATTAGTACCTATAGATTGATGAGTCTCAGTGTTAACCCGAAAAAATAATGAAGATAATTATTTTTCCTTTATCGATCTACAATATTTGTACAAAACAGACAACAATCTTTATATATTTACAAACTAAGAGAAAGTTTGTACCCCTTATTATGACCAATTTCAACCACAGAACAACCACTGCTTTAAAAAAGACAATATTGATATGTAGGCCTAATAACATAAGATCGCATTTTTTTCTGAGAAGCTTTTGTCCACGGCTTCGATCTCGTGGAAATTAGTAAAACAAGGTTTTTGTTTAGTGTAAATGACTGCATGTTCTGAACAATGTTTCTTTAATTTATTATATTGGAGTGGACCTTCTTATTTTTCTTAAATTAGCTTGCGTTACTCCTTGTAACTTCAGCTATCTAACAGTGAATTTTCCTTCAAAATTGACCAACATTTGAGAGATTAACCAGAAGAAAGCGATAAACGGATAGGCTGACAAACATTTAAAAAAATTGTTTTTTTCTTGTTACGACTAATTACCGCATATATTTTATATATTTTTATGTAGTAAGAAGTCGTTATTTTGACATCAAAAATATACACATCATTTTTTTATTTATATAGATAGTGAAGATACTTTTTATAAAGAATACGATTAGCAAAACATTTGAAGAATACATTCTAACAAATTGGCATATCTCGCTGTCAAAAAAGACTGAATGTAAGTGCGAGAGAGAGACATTGTCTATTCCTACGTGTTATCCGTCAGCAGATTTGATTATAGATTTTGACTAAAACTACAGTGTAACTTCGTAAATTTAGTTATTTAAAAAAAACTATTTTTTATTAATTTTAATTAACTTAATTCAAACTGAGAACCCAAGTTATGTAGGATTGACTTTTACGACAGATACAAGTAATTTATTTCAACTTGATATTATTCAGCTGACCTGTAGCTCTGGGTGTCGCCGTGGGTTCCTCATTTCGTGGTACAGGGGTAGAATTAGGAACATTCGAAGTGCCTCCGCATCAGGTGGCGACACTTTCATCTTCTTTATTATATTCTCAGTTAGATGACTAAATATCTGCGGAAAAAAAAAACAAACAAAAACATAGTTGATTTACTGAAAAGTAAATTTTACGAATTGTCTTAGAAACATTTACAATTTACTTTTGGAAATAAAAAAATTATTACAACAATGATATATACTATTTACTACATATATATACTACACTATACTATACTATAACAATGCTAACACCTATATATATGAATAGGTGATGATAAAACCGTTCAATACCTTTTTCTTTGTTTAGTGCAATCGATAAAAATATACATAGATACAGCTCTAGTGTAATCGATAAAAAAAATTGAATTATGTATCTTTTCAAACCATCGACTAGTCGAAGCTTTTATTTGTTACTCTCTGTTAGTCATGTTTCACTTTCCTTACGTTTACAATCGACAATAGGTATTTGTGTCGCTACATTTGAAAATGAGTCAAGTCTGTCAATTTTAAACGTTTATATGATTTTAAGTTGTAAAAACATTCAAATTGAATACATATGAAATTTTAGTATCTGAAAAAATACTAAAAATCTGATGAAAGTTAAAAATTGCACTTTATAGTGAATAAAAACTGACAATCTTAAAAAATTAATGATCTTAGTATACGAACAAATAAAACTGTACTTTGTTTGTTTTGTAATGTAACAACTCATTTATACAATTATCAATACAGGCAATAATGTGTATATATAAATTAATATATGACAAGAAATGTTAGTTTATCTTAATAAAATAACTATTTTATATACAAAGTCTAATTAGATATATAAAAAACCATTGTCATGACGTTTGTCCACAATGAACTAGTATGAATGGTAGGTGGTAGAGCCACGCTGAAGCTACTACTGGTTTCAGCATGAATGGGTCGGCTCGCTCCCGGTACTACCACACGCTCATAGAAACACCGACGTGAAGTAACAGTGCTTGCATTGTTGCGTTTCGTTCCGTCAGTGAGAGCGGCGGAGGCCCACCTCTCCTCTCCTTCCGCCCAAACAAAGGATGGCAACGCACTTGTGACTCCCCTGGTGTTGCACGGTGAACGGTTGAACGGTGGTGGTGATCACTTAACATCCGGTGACCCATCTGTTCGTATGTCTCCTACGATATAAAAAAAAAATACTCCACAGATTTTCATGAAAGTTGGCATTTACGTATAATTTGGTCCAACTTGAGAGATACGATGATTAATATATCGATTAATGGTCGCAATATTTTTGTAATTACAAAGTAAATGATTGTCAATGTTGATTATTGTTATTAATTGGAAGTTCCATCGGTCTCGAACAGATGGCGCTTTAAATTTGTTTGTTGACAGAAAACTGTAGGACCGACTGTTATAGTTATCTCATAGATGGCGCTACGTCTTAATTTTAAATTTCGTTATCAATTTTAATTTAACATGTTATAAATAAGCCATAGCAACACGTGGTCGGGTCAGCTAGTTATATACCATATCAAAAACCACTTACAAGTTCCTTAATAGAAGTGTTCTCAAATCTGCTAACAAGTGTAAAAGCCTCTTCCGCTTTCTTTAGATCGACACCTGGTATTTTAGTGTTACATCCAAAGTGAGCATTATCCGGCTGTAGGAAGGAGCCGTTCACACAAGCAAGTGAACCGAACACCGTCTCCAAATACGCCAATATATCCTATAATATAAATCTATATATAAAGAAAAAATAGAAGTCTACCGTTGTCCACTACCGTTGGGATGGTGTGAATTTGATTTTATGAACGGAAATGTTTTAAGTAAAAAGTGTATATAAGTTTTAGGCTGTGGGTGAATGAGATATTATAATTTTAATGTACTCAAAATGTATACGAAGAGAGTGTGAGGAAAAGGAAAATCTATAGCGCATTGGTTTCAATCAGATCGTATTGACTATCGAGCACTTTAATAATTCCGTGTTGTGTATTATTAACCCTGCTAATATCTATTCAAATATTACATAATGTTGCTGAAAACTAATCTTTACCACCTCGATAGTGTATCAAGCTCATTCTCTTGAAATTAATCAGAATACTACGTTTCACTTATCCCACTTGTGAACTCTCACTGGTCGTTATTTAAAAACAAATATCGCGATAGCTTTATCTAATATAATATTTTTTTAAGAAACTACTATTTTTATCAGCACTTCGTGTTCAGTGATGTATTTTTTGCAGTGGACAAGCTTTTTTTTTATTGTGGCACGGCAAAGTGACTACACTTTGCCTGATGGTAAGCAAAGTACAGTCCAAAAACAAAGGCGACCACCGAGTGACACACTATCCATCGCCGGTCGCCGCTGTCATGCCGACCTGCGATAACTGGATATGCACAGGCTGATCCCGAAACGCGACCCGCAGAAGCGAATCACTTTGACGGGCTTTTTCGCCATATACATGGTGGTTGCGACCCAGTCAGGCTGTAAAACCCTACCACCCCGCTTTCGCCATTGCCTCGTTCGTTATTTAGCAGGGTGTACCACGTGCAGGTGAGGTTGGCTTGGGTGTCTCAAGTCTTATGATGTTATTTGACACCCCTTAAACCCCTAAAGTTAACAAGTTGGGCAAGTGTTGTGGTGTTTATGTGTATTCCTCGGTACATAGAATACACTAAGATAATAAACAACGAAGACTAAGTAACGGGTATCAGCTAGTGGGTATATAAACAGATTTCGATCACAGACAGTTTTGGGTTATGACCACGAAAGCGGACACCAGAAGCTGTCCAAGAGAGGCGAAATTTGAATAATATGCTTCTGAATAGTGTGATCAGTAAATACTTAAACCTGTAGTGTGAACAATGTGACCGATGAATAATGTGATCAGTAAATAATTAAACCCGAGCGTAGTGTGAACAATGTGAGTGTGAACAATGTGATCTATGAATAATGTGATCAGTAAATAATTAAACCCGAGCGTAGTGTGAACAGTGTGATCTATGAATGTGATCAGTAAATAGTTAAATTTATGCGTAGCGTGAACAGTGTGATTTATGAATAATATGATCAGTAAATAATTAAACCTGTGCATACTGTGAACAGTATGATCAATTAATAATATGGACAGTAAATAGTTAAACCTGTGCGTAATATGAACAATATGATCAGCAAATAGTTAAACCTGTGCGTCGTACGAACGGTGTGGTATGTGAATAATGTAATCAGTAAATAGTTAAACCTGTGAGTAATATGAACAATATGATCAGCAAATAGTTAATCCTGTGCGTAGTGTGAACGGTGTGGTCTCTGAATAATGTGATCAGTAAAAAGAGTTAAACATGTGCGTAGTGTGAACAGTCTAATTATTTAATCATTATTACACATTTAATAATTAAATATATTAATAATAATTTAAATCATTATTGCTCGTTCCTAAATAATAACATTATTGACGTAAAATACAAAGAGTACATTATTATTACCTGATTTACAACATCATTGTCTTTAAATACTTCGCAAGTGGCCAATTTAGGTAACGTTAACGTTAGTATTTGCTTCTTATGATCCAGTGTACGAAAGTCTACTGATCCCATTTTATCGATGCATATTACCAAAAAACTATGGTCACCACCAGCGAACAATTTTAAGGGACCTTTGAAAATCTCAGGCGAGAACTGTGAAACGAATAAATATATTACTATGATGTTAATAAAAGGAAAAAAACTATGATCTTACACAAGTGATACAAAGTGTTTTGACTCGGGGATGCAAGGACAGCAAAGCATGGGTGTAGAGATCCTATATATAGTTTTAAACCTCTGCGCAAAGTATAGTTGAGACACCACTGACTAATACAATGTAAAAATAATGTAATATTGTTATGCAACGTTGAAAATTTATGAGAGTTTGATGAGAAAGCAAGAAGCAAAGCATTACTTTTAGTAATTTAAACCTACGATTTTGGAATGTATATAATGGAAACATTGTTCAACACATAAATACCAAATATTCACTGTAGACTTAGAATAAAAAATGGGAATTGTCGGTACAATTGTATGTGGTACAATGGTAAAATCATCTTGTGGTGACGAAGACTAGTTCGCACACAAACAAATTTATTTAATTATGTTTCTCGCTTCCTCTAGTGATCATCGCGTCAGATACACGTATCTAATAACGACAATACGAGTGCATTCGAGTTAATAATTACCGTAATTATTAATATATTATTAATGCAATAAAAAAACATTATTATTATCACTTAATAATTAATAAAATTTAAATAACTAAAATCTCGTCTTCATTTTATTTTAATTATCTGATTATTCATGGATTTCATACCCCTCAGCATGCTATTACTTGCTGTTAATAATCTAAGCTAACAGACAATATACTGAACCATGCAAACCTGCAAACTAAACTAGCTTTAAATACAATGTTAATAATAAGTAATACTATATAATAAGTATGCCTATCCTAGATCAATCAGTCTAAAAATACTTTCAAGAAGCTATTTTAAACATTTCTGAATAAAAATATACTGAGAAAACCTACAGTTTATTTTTCAAATAGCTCATACAAGATTACAAAAGTAGATATTCGATTTCTGAATTAATAAAACATCTTTAAAGATAATAGAAGTGACTCAACATTTATATTAGACGGACCCACGCTGCTAAACCGATCGAATGTCGTCGATCTCTCCACCTTTGCTTTCTTCTTTGGCTAAAGGAGGACATTTATTAAAATAGAATCACACAAATGAAGTTGTTTTTTTTTTAATATAAACAATGAACCTTTAGATACACTAATTTACATTGTTGAGTCAATCGCAATTTACAAAATAAATTTAAAAGAAAGCGGTTCGAACCCGGTATTATAAATATACATATGGAAAGAAATTATATATAATTCAATACAAATGAAAACAATAAGCCACTAACCAGTAAAAGAAATAATAATATTGTATATGTATATTAAGATTTAATATACACAAATATATTATAATTGTGTATGTACTCTGTTCAAGGTGCATGCTAATGTACTATTTCTAAAATAATATAGTGCCGCTACTCTACTAACAGTAGGAGTTATTGTGAAAAAATCACCTTACTCTCTCCAGGATTTTCTGTCTGGATTAAAAACAAATTAAGTTATTATAAAATTCAACCAGAAAGGAATATTTATTGTAAACCGAAAAAAAAACAGTTAATATCACTCGCTTAAATATAGAGCACATAAATGCATAATATGTTAGCAATGAATGAAAATTGTCATGAAATTTTAAATGTTTAAATGAGGTTAACAATAGTTAGCTATTGTTTTAATGATTTTTTTTTCTTTTTCGAAGTGACTACGCTATTTGCCTGGTAGGGCCTTTACAACTTCACCGGACTACCTTTGTTTGTAATAAGTGAGCTCTGGGACTAGTGATTTTGAGAAGTCTATCAGTGAAAGAATGCTACGTTTTCCTTTGGTAGTACATGATAGCTTTTATTGCTATTAAGTTTCATAATAGAATTAAGGCGGACGAAGTCGTGGATACTTGACAGTGACTTAATGAAATTGCCATTATTTGAAGTAAATAATATCAATCATTACTTATGTTATAAATATTTTTATTATTATTATGTATACATTTATACGAAGTGCGGTCAGAATTGAAAATATATCATTAATACCATCAGTTGATGCCTGACCACCAAATACATATGTATGTTGAGACTGAGCGAATTAAAATTTTTAATTCCCTAGACTAGGGGTTCCTATACTTTAAAGATGACCTTAAGAAGATGACTTTAAAGTCACAACTAAACATTAGTAAAAAATCAACACTGAAATTTATATAAGAACATTATTTAAAGAAATGTGTAATTGTAACATTATTCGTGCCTTGTCACTGGCTACGTGCGCTGCTGGGCCATACATTCCGACCTGAATGTTTGCTAACTACCTACCTATTTAGGTACATAAAAGTAAGGAGTCTTTATCATCACATATTTTACGTTAATTCAAAATAATATTTGTAACCGTGGTATTATTTAATAAGTAATAATAAATAATTATGGCGGAACCCTGTTGACTATTCTAGAGAACCCAGTTTGAGAAACCCTGTCCTAAACAATTGATTAAGTCAAAAACGGAAATAGCTTTGCGATGAAAAAATAAACAATACAAATTAATTACATCACAAATAAATGGAAACGCAATTATTTAAGAACTAAATGAAATTATGAAACACACAACTTAAGTAAGGGTTAATTCACCTACTCACCGGCGATTCATCATTGGGGGTAAAAGGTATGGGCGTGGGCACTAAAGAGAAGGCCATATGTGGACAACCCAACTGTCCCCTGGCACCGTAACCGCAAGCCAATATACGTTCGCCCACACGACAAAGCAAATGGCGGCGGCCGCACGCGATCTGCGTCACTGTACTCCCCATTAACTCCATTATCTAGAAGTTTACAATACGACAGTCAATTAAATACAAGACTAATCTTTGTCTTTTCCCCACATTAGCAGATAATCCTCACTAATAAAGGTTATTACTGTAATTATCAAGTAATTCTTGTTAGTGTCTTCGCTAATCAAAATAATTATAATCTCATTTTTTTTTGGGAATAATTTTAATATCTTCTGATAGAAAATAAATGTCTTCTTTCTCCTACTCTAACAAACAACCTTATAACTGTGGACTTATTCTATTATAGAGAAATCTCCAGAGCATTTTTGAGACATCTTACAATTATTCATGTGACTTTTTCCAATCTACTTCATTTTCAAGTTACATAACGGAAGATACCATCGATAATACAAAATAAATGAGCCTAATGACTATAGTTCATTAATAAAAAAATGAAATCACAGGCTCAGTAATAATCTGTGACCACGTAACAGAATGATAACACTGGATAAATGGACATACTACACTCAGCTCAAAACGATGGTATATAAGAAATATAACATGGATGAACATAACAATAACATAACTAAGAAACGATTTAAAAAAATGTAACCACCCAAGCCATTAAATAAGTAGTTAAAAACATTACTATTTATAATATGATACCGATGATCGAATCCATCATCTACATTCTACACAACTAGTGTGTATAAAAATCGGAAAATTCGCGATTTGCGTTCTCTCTTGATTTAAGAATTACTGAGCCGCATTGAATGAAGAGTTCAATTGAAAATGGATTAATATTCTTTGACTACTACAAATCGTTAAATGTTTCTATAAGAGAGGAAATATTTTTACATTTAATCTAGACACTTTACTTTAGTTTTAAGATAGTTTAGCAACAAATTACCTTACGTGGGACGAGTTCATCTTTAGTTGTCCCGTGTCCAGTCTGCCCATACTCGCCAGTCCCGCAAGTAAACACTCCACCGTCCAACGTGAGGAATACCGTGAAGTCCTCTCCACAAACAATGTGACACACCTGTTAAATAATTTGATTATATATTAGGCACATTGAAAACAGACCTGTTGAAATATTTAGGTTTATTTAAAAAAAAAAACATTTTTGTGAATTCATCCGAACCACTGCTATGATCAATCACAATCTAACATATTACCTGTTAGCAGAATAATAAAAGAATGTATGCACTTGGTACGCACTTTACAAATTATCTTCGATAAACAATAACTAGATAAAGGGTCACGTACAAAATTGAAGCTAAAATCTGTCCGCGTAAATATTATATACTTATGTGTTATAGCTATTTTTTTTACTTAGAAAGGGAGAAAAAAAGTTTTAAAACAGTTTTAAGTTCAACCTAATTACAACCATAACACCTAGTAATAAAGTCACAAATGTTTAAAATATTATCTAATACTTACGATAAAACGAGCAAAGTAATAAATTACTCCCCTCACAAATGAAAAGACAACATAAACAACATTTCGTGTGAATTCAACCTCAACACGTAATGAATAAAGTACGTTTTCCCGTTTTTGTGCGTGACGAGGCCAAACATTTGTAACACAGGTTTAAAATCGGTAATTATGTTCAAAATTGATATTATTATGATATATAATTGATATTAGTTGAAAGCTTAAAATATAACTTATTCAACAAACATGTAATTAGCGAAAGTAAGATACTCCGGCCGTTTTTCGGGTATTATTTTTGTATCTTTTGAATACACTGCGACATGTGAAACGGGTTTACATTGGCAGTGTTTCAAACAAACTAAACAAAATAAGGACACATATTTCAAGTGAGCTGTTTACCGAGACGTATTTTTCACGCCGACCCTTTATCTAGTTATTGTTGATCGAAGCAAATTATATACTTGTTTGACGCAAATATGAGAAATAATCTTTTTAAACAGTTTTACCGTTTTGAGCTAAGTTAAAAGTTCGAACGGTAAAATTAAATACTATAAATAAAAGTTTGAATAAATAAAAGGCACAAGTTATATAACTTATTTCAAAGAAATGTTTACGCAATATTAAAAAAGAAACCATTTATCAACTGACTTCATAGTTAAAACGTGCAACTTCCGTTTCAAGTTAAAAAATTTACTCTCAACGATTTCTCAAAACACGTCAAAAGAATGTATTTCAAAAAATGTTTCTGTACATAGAACACATGCAAACTGTAATACAAGTTGCATAAAATGAAAAGCGACAAATTTGGTTTGACCTATAATTTGGTAATTTAATAGAAACCTGTAATGACGGACTGATTTTATTAAATACTAGCTGATCCCGCGACTACGCCCGAGAGATTAATACTTGTAAAATTGTACTTACGTTGTCATTAATATTACAATAACTTTTCATATAATGGATCGATTTTAATTAAACATAGACTAAATTATTATTGAGGATATGCTTTATGAATTCCTTGATGAAGTGTTATTGTGAACCCAGTACTTTAGCAGTGAAGCGGGTTCATAAAAACAGACAGACATTCCTAAAAATGATTGAAATGTATTCTATTACTTATTCCTAGACACCTGTAATTTTTTTCACGTAAATCGAAAAAGTACAGACTTTTTAGATTTACATTCTTATTATATGTATAGAACTATAGATTTTATTATCATTTAATTTTACACTTTCTGTTTATTGCTATACAGACCGCCTTGGCTACAACTGAAAATCAGCGCCGGAGTCATCTGCCATGGTAATTACCACACTATTTTCACTTCTCATAATCGGATTTGTATGGAAAAGGCTCGTCTATTTTTGGTTATCAATCCACTGCCTAGATGGCACTGTTATATAATTTTTTTGGCAAGTTTGATAACAAAAGATGGTGGATGTCAATTAATTTTGACATTTCAAACTGACAATTTTCAACTATTTGTTTTCATTCTCTTTGTTTACGTATTTGTTACGAGAGTGTGCTCCCTTAAATTTTCTTGTCTCCCACAAACAATTTTATCTATGTCCGGATCTACTTATAATATTGACGCCTGCATATACATACTTGGATTTAGATATGCCTTACGATGAATATATTCATTACAAATAAAAATTATCAAAAACTTGTATACGATTTACGCAGTACCGCTGTATGCATACATACATAGCTATAAATGTACATTTATAACCAACAATGTTAGTTCGAAAGTCATATTATAGAGGCGCTGATTGGAAAGAACGAGTGCGACCTCTATTTATATAACGTACTCTGTGGTAATTACTACTTAATTTTCGCTTTATATGTTCAAAGTACCTTAACATTTCTGAGTGGTTTCAACTGAGTGGGATAGCATTTGTTTTCTCTGTCCTGCAATCCTAATTGACCATGTGTGTTTTTGCCCCAACCAAATACAGCTCCGGATCTATATAAACACATATTAAATTTCAATCCAAAACCTTTTTTTTTTTTTTCGAACCGACTACGCTATTAATCAAGCGAGGTCTTAACAGCTTCACCGGACTACATTAATCCAATACCAGTATAGTATTAAATGAAATTCAAATATTGAAGATACATTTATACTATAAATTTAATGCATCATGATAATTATGACGCGATTTTTATTAATAATTGTAATAAATTCTAATTATTTTTATGATATATAAATAAAAAACAATTGTTGAATTTATGTAACCGCATCACTTACAAACGGCTGCACCTATTTGCGTAACACATTGTTTTTGTTGTGTCGTGAAATTGTCAGGACAAGGGTTGTATTTAAGGAAATGATTGAAAACTCGTAGGAAAAAGTGTAAATTTTGGGTTAAAACGTCTCCATATAACAGGTGAGTGGGAGATACAGAAAGCAGTAGAGATTTTTTTAAATATGTATTGACAAAATGGAAAAATTTACATTCGTTTGCTATTTTATTTCATGACATGGTCTTTACTATAGTCTTTAATTATAAGGGACGATTTCGTCTCATTTGTTCGTTATTACACCATGTGAAGCCGAGGTGGGTATCTAGTTATTAGTATTTATGAAATCACAACACATTGACTGAAGCAATGTGCAATTCAAGAACAACACTCCAACGAACGATCTATAATTCAACACCAGTCGCCATGTTTTCATGGGTTCAGAAAAGGGCAGGGTAATCCAAAAAAGGTTTTGTTCCCCAGTGATATATAAATGAAATTTATTTTTATATTTATTATTTAGTTTTATAAAATTATTTTTGGGGCTTAAGGGGTGTCGAATAACATCTAAGACTTGTGACGCTCAAGCCAACCTCACCTGCACGTGATGCACCCTGCTGAGTAACGAACAAAGCAAAGGCGAAAGCGGGGTGGTAGGGTTTTACAGCCCGACTGGGTCGCAACCACTATGTATATGGCGAAAAAGCCCGTCATAGTGATTCCCTTCTACGGGTCGCGTTTCGGGATCAGCCTGTGCATATCCAGCTTTTCGCAAGCCGGCATGACAGCGGCGACCGACGATAGATAGTGTATCACTTGGTGGTCGCCATTGTTTTAGGATTGTACTGTGCTTACCATCAGGCACAGTGCAGTCATTTTGCCATGCTACAATAAAAAAAAAGGTAAGCGAGCATCCAATAAACAAGCTGGAAAATAGATTTCTCTACCAGAGAGGTTTTGCTACCACTGTACACATGCTGATAGTCCCGTTACGGTGATTCTATTTTGATCTGTCTCACTCCGAGAACAACCAATGTGTATATCTAGCTAACAAGAAGTTTGTCCGGTTGTATGACATGGATTGCAAATCCGTGTGTTCACTATTGTTTGGGATTATGTAGTGCTGTCATATTTGATATGCTATAAAAAAAGTCTTTCAAAGTGATAATTTGATATTTTTTTTCGAACTGACTACGCTATTGACCAAGCAAGGTCTTGACAGCTTCACCGGACTACGTGATAATTTGATGGTTTTTGTTTTTGCTATTGTTAATCTCAACCTACTTACTACTTGGTTGCTACTTATATTTTTAATTTTCAAAACGAATGTAGCAAAATATTTATCATCTATTTAAAATTCTCACCAATATGGCATAGAGCATGTAACTGAATAATAACTTTGGATGAACTCTACCATTTTCTCTTATCTATATAATTGAATACCCATAGGAAGACAGTGGTTATCGAACCACAAAAGATAACATTATTCAAAATATACCTCAACAAGTATTAAATAAAGTTTATTTTTCAACACAGGAATCAGATTTACAGAAATATTAACAATATAGACTTAGTTGACTTTTAGTTGACTTTTTTAACTTGTAGCTTATTTCGATACTAATTTATTACTGATATAGAATTTTTAGTATTGATCTAGATTGAAATAAGTTTGCAAAATTATTAGTAATTATCGAGTTACAATAACTGTTTATACCCTAAAATTTAATAAAAAGTGTATCTTTAGCTCTGTTATTTATGATGGAGCTTATTGATTATTCATCACAAGGTAGATGTTTACCATAACTAACAAGAGATTATACTTACTTTGATAATGCAAACGTGTGGTTGCTGCCACATGCAACTACAGCAATTGGCACACCAAGGAGCGATGTTATTTGCTGAGGAGTCATTTCTTTATTTGTGACTGTTCCTAATCCGCACTGACCATACATATTAGCACCCCATGAATATAAGTCCCCATCTACAATAACAAACGAAAACTTTAAAAAATACCTTAATATTACTTCTATTTATTCAATCAGTGGCTTTTCCATATTGCAAGTAATAAAACTAGAAATTGTAATTTTTTTTTATATCATAGAAGACAAACCAACAGGCGGGTCACCTGATGTTAAGTGATCACCACTGTCCATAAATATTTACAACATCAGAAGAGTCGCAAGTGTGCCAGCCTGTGGTTGGGGGGACGGGAGATTGGGGACGGGGATGGAGAAAGGGAAGTGGACCTGCAGCGCTCTCACTGACCGAATATTACTTTGTGTCAGTTTTCTATGAGAGGGTGGTTGTACCCCAGGCGAGCCAACCCAGTTATACTGAAACCAGTAATAGCTTCAGAGTGCCTCTACCAACAACAAAAATATAATTCTTTTATAATTAACAACTGGTAATTAGTTGCAATAAGGAAAACTGTATTAATATATAGTAATGTATACTTTTGGGATTTCAGTATCAGCTTCTAAACTGGTGCAAAAATGTGAAAAGATTCGACCCCAAGTAACAGAATAAGGAATAGAGCGAAAGATCTTCTAAAAACTGTATGCTAGGAGGTTTTAGCAAGCCCTGCATGTTACACAAACTTACTTTTATATATCCGACAAAGTATTTTACAGGCAACAACCAAAAATTTTAGTTTTCCTTCCTCTAAGATCATTGTTTTGCTTTATATAACATTTACTTTTATGCACTTATAATTATTGTTTTAATTAAATAAACTCAAATATCACAATTATAAGTTATTTTTGACAACATAATATTCTTTTATTTTCTTTTTCTCACTCTTATCTCAGAATAGGCTATACCAATTACAGTATCAAGCTCTAAATATTATAGTGGATGCTACTTTGCACACTGGAATTGATTGACTACCACTATGTCTAAGCGTGTTTCGCTCCTTCACGGAGCATCTTCAGATCGATGTTGACTCTTCCTCGCCTACTCGCATCGTAGTGGTAGGTCAATCAATTCCAAGCGAAAGTGCAAAGTCAGCGTCCACTATAATATTTAATGATGGATTTCTGCAAAGTAACAGTTGTTCAATCAAATATCCAGTACTAATCATAAAATAATATATATACATAGACGGTCAAAGAGAAGATGACTCAAAATAATATATGCCTTTAGACAGCAACAAAACAAAACACATGCTATCAACCAGCTGAACAAATGAATTTAACTACCTCCATAAAAAACCAAATATGTTGTAAAACTATAATATACTCACTATTTGTTAGAGCTATTGAATGGTATGCTCCACATGCAATTTGTATAACATTTTTTGTCGCCAATCCTTTCACAAATTTAGGTTTATCCTGAGCATGAGTGCCCAGATTACTGCCCAGTTGGCCCATGCTGTCAGATCCCCAGCTAAACGATTGGCCCCACTCGTCTACTGCAACCGAGTGTTGCATACCACATGCTATCACTGATATAGTGCAGTCTTTAAATGTATCAACTAAAGCTAAAAAGTTAAATATATTTATAGTGAAATAGATAAAATAATAATAATAAGAAATTATAGCTTCTAAACCAACATTGGGTAAAAAAGAGACAGTGAAAAGTATTCTTCAATTTTTTAAATTCCTAATTATATTTAGTAACAATACAACATTCAACTATATTATTTATTTATTTATCATCAGGATAAATAAGAGGACGGATTTTATAATTATAATTAATTTCAGATATAATTAAGGCACACCTGGACTCTTCCCATCTTTTGATTCTGTGTGGCGTCCAAGCTGTCCCACCTCATTATTTCCACATGAATAAAGATGACCATTATTAGTAAGATAAAGTGTATGAAATTCACCAGCAGCTATTGATTGTATGTGGTTGCTTTCTTGCCATTTCGACAGGGTAGGTTTTATAACCTGTATTGACAAATGTATTTTTTATTATTTTTTAAATGTTACTATTTGTAAAAGCAATGTGAATCCAAAAATGTATACACATTAATTTTATTTCACAATTCATTTTACCCATGTAATATATGTGGAACTTTAACAGCAACAATTTTTTTTTCGAAATGACTACACTGTTAGGCTGGCAAGACCTTTACAGTTTCACCGGACTACCTTTAAAAGCAACAAAGTTAATAATATAAACAAAAATATATACAAAAAATAATTTTATAACACATGCATTATATCAATCTGCCAAAATTTTACTATACAAAAATGGTATAAGACTACGCTAGAATATAATATCTAAATGATGACCAAGCATATTTATTCAGAACCTACTCAATAATCATTAATCTATTCTAAATCATATTGAAATGATTGGTTGAATATATAACCAAAATGCTGTGTATACAGAAATGGTAAACATTTTATTACAGAAATTATATATCACCGCTTCCAATAATTAAATTATAAGTAATTATTAAGAAAATGGATAGGTATGGAAATTGTATTTCAATTTTGTTACTACGGAAATTATAGAAAGAGAAATGTATAATTACTCACCAGATCTAACGTTTCTGAACCGTCTAAACATAGTTCATTATAAGTTGCATTTCCCCAGCAAAACATTTTCATCTCTACGATTATAATTTTGCAAATCTAACCTTTAGGTCTTGTTAAGTGTAAGATAACTTGGGAATTTTGTGAAACTAGCTTTTCCGTGGCGTTACTTGTTACAGAAATATTTTTATGATATCCAGGACATTATAGACTAAAATAAAATAAAATCATTTTCAAAAAATCGAGAACAATCTTCAACTGTGCCCTCGAAAACGATTAGACCAAAGAGTTTAGACTAGGGATGCTTTCTGATCACTTAATAAAAAAATCGATATATAATCTAGAAATATAAATTATTTGTATCAATGTTAATCAATAAAACCACGAAAAAAAGAGAAGAGTGCTTTAGTTAAAGGATCCTGTTGATTGGTCTGTGATACTATAAGATTGTGATAAAACTTTTTCTATTTAGATAAAAATGTAAGTATAAAATAATTTCCAAGTAGTTACTCGTACTTAACATGGGACAATTTTTCATTTAATAAAACATAAACATTATAGATAGCTATATAACCTCAATTCCCTTGATCTACTTTAATAAATACAAGATTTGTTTGCCTGCAGTATAGCTAATGCTATAATTTTAAATGTAGATATACAGATTTTTAAATTACTTCTAGGCTTCCAAATTTAAATTGTTTTTGTAATGAAAATGAAGATTTTAAATTATCGAAAAGATTTACAAATTAGAAATAGTACTGTAACAGGTCGTTTTTGATATGGTATACAGAGATAAATAATAAGTATGTAATGTTGTAATAATTATCATTTATAAATGTTTTTGATGATAATTTTTGTTCTCCTAACTAATAATAATTTCTTTGTAATAATTTATAGTTTTATACATGTTACTAAAGTATAAATGCAGTTTTTTTTATAAAGATACGATTGTCCATATTTTTTATAATGTAAGAGTTTTGTACGCTGCATTGTATCTTACAGCAAATAAGAAATGGATGATTATTATGGTAAATGTTGAGAACTTTAAACTTTATAATATATACATACTTCAAGAAAAAAAAAATTCCTTCACTTTTGCTTTTTTCAAAATTACATAAAGAGTGTATTATGACCATATTGAAATAAAAACGTTGAACAACGATTATTAGTATGTTGTATATTTTGTGCAAATAAAAACTAAAAAAAATAATTAAGAAATCGATTTTTGAATATTTAACCTTGCTGAAATCAATTTTTAATATTTCATTCCACAAACCATAAATCAAATTATATTAAAAATGAATTATTTTATGAAGAATCGACATCCCTAGTCCAGGATTTGTAGGTTCCAAGGTTATGTTCCTTGTGTCAGTGGAGCTGTCAATATAATATCTGTGTTGCTACCGTAGAGAGATTTCTTTCCTTGGCTACGGTTGTTACCTATTACTCAAAGAGTATAATAAGTAATATAGTAACTACTACTGCTATTGTTACATAGAATCACAGAGTAAATTCGTTACATTTTGGCATGCTATAAATGATGTAGCTCTCGAGTATGTCATCCTCTTCGGCAGACTGGCTGAAATGTTTGAATTTATTGTAAATAGAACATTATGTCATTCAACAATAATTATTGTATAAATATAAATACCATATATGATACGCATTCTGAGTACGCTGTCCAAGTCAGTCTAGACTTCTACGATGTTATTATAGTACTGCTTATGAGTTATGTATCATGCGGCAATATATTTTACACCGAAGCTACTATATACAACTACTGTAATGTTTATTTGCGATTTACCTGACTGATTGAGGTATTTCAAGAAATTGCTTAAACATCACGTTTTTTTTATAATATGAGAGGTGATACATTCAAAATATTTTTGAGCTAAAGACATTCAAAGTCGTAGTCCGGTGAAAATGTAAAGGCCTTGCCAGGCTAAATGTGTCATCAGTCCGAAAAAAAAACATTCAAATTCCATTCCCAGATTTTTTTAGCAGAAGCAATAATCAATTTCATTTCTAATGACAAAGTTACGTCTAAAATATTGACCAGTACTTTAACTAGAATTGGACGTAGATGTAGAGAAACGAAAAGGATCCACCCCACAGTCTGTTAGTTTTGAGATATTCACGTTTTCAATTTAAAACATCATGACCCGCCATACATGTAGCTTGGACCCTTTTCATCTAACTACGTTCAGTTATAATTAGAAATATTTATATAATTAGTACATTTTCTTGTATAAGAAATATTTTTTTTTCTGTATAAAACGATAGTACACAGCAAGGACTTAGATCCTTAATTAAATAGATATTAAACCTTAATTAAATATTAGTACATAAAGGTAGTTACTGCAATTTTTTAAATATAAGGGTTACATTTTTGGTGCTGCTGATTTTTTTTTCTATTTTAAATACTGTCTTTCTGTTTTCGTTTTATTTGCTAACGTAAAGTTATGCAAGAAAATATACAGATAACCTTTATTTGTTTGAATCCTTATATAATATTTACAATCCTTGAAAGATACCTTATCACTTTATTTACGAGACTCATAATATCACAAACTATGATATCTTCAGTTTTCCCACTGATCTTTAAATTTTGCAATGTTTTTGTTCATTTATGGCACCTTGCTGTTACCAACTCTTTTTCAAAAGACCAATTTCGTCGGCTCAAAAGACTAGAGAAACTGGACCGTATAAAACAATTAAAAAAATAACGTTTTCGGCCATATTTGTTATTGTACTGAACGAAGATTTATATAGATCAGTTGGTTTCATATTGAGGAATTTGTATATTTTGTGATGTATTGTATTTCATTATATCCATTATTTTCTATTAGTAACTTTCATCCCGTGACATAAAGTTTTCAGTATAGAAAAGAGGTATGCTTATTTAGTGACAGTGGATAGGATACCCCCTGTGGTAATTCGCTGAAGTAATCCAGCGAATATTATTTAGAATTTGGTGATATAATCTCGCTAAAGTGGCGGGGGCATCAAATAATAATGGTAAAGGGGGAAGACAACCCGCCCCGGTCGATGTGGGCTCTCCCCTACTCGACTGGGAGGAAGGTGACCATTTTAGTTTTGAGGATTCAGAACGTTTTGAAGAAGATTCACTGTGTAGTTGGAGTTCAGAACCAGAGAGTCTGTGCAATAACTGGCGAGGTTGGAGACGGCCTAATCTTCAGATATCATTCGGCACTCGGTCGACAAAAAAATCCGTTCAAGGTAAGTGAACACAGCTGATCCTTTGTTTCGAAAAACTAAAATCATGACTACGGTTCTAACAATGGTCGTAGTGAATACGTTTTATCGTTTTATTATTGTAATTTTGTGTCATAGTTTATTTATAAATTGTCATATATGTGTATTTTCATTCAAAGTTTGATGTTGTAACATATGAGCAGCTATAGCTACTGATTGCATAGTGTATTGTTTCAAAGAACAGGTGGCTGTCATTTACCTTTGACATTACATATGTAATTATCACTGCTCTTCATTTTAAAATCATCCTTGTAAAAAGCAACATTCATTGTTTTTTGTTAGTTTTGTGGCTTTATTGTTCTGACATATTAGATAATAGAAAGTAACTTTCACAACTTTCACTTATATTATTATCAAATAAGTACTAATGCATATGTATTATCTAACCATGGATAATGTATAGATGCATGTGACTCTCATAAATATTTTGGTTTCTTAAGGTTTCTTTGTCCTATTTATGAGTCATGTGATTTTCAATGGAACTTTTCAATTGGACTAGTCTACTGGAAAGCTTAGCAATGTATAATAATTCCATTTTAAATTGTAAATTTGTATGTTATATCTGTATAATAATATCTATAATTATACATTCAGGTTTTGTCATAATTTGACTCTCCATATAAATAATTAAATTACATATGACAGGAGAAAACTTATATTCTGCATTCAAATTAAATTAATTAAAATAGTGCTTAGTCCATTAATTACATAAACCCAATTATTGTGAGAAGATTGGTCAAAACTTCACTAAAGGATTGAAAAATCTCAATAAAAAACATATATATTTTTTTTAAATTTCAGAAATACATTATTTTGTACACAGTGTAAATTTGTAAATGAAATGTTAGTATAAAGTATTTGTCTGAAGTTTCTTTAGAAGATTAAAGTATTCAGTATCTTGAAAGAAAATATCTTAAATATAAAATAGATTTAATTATTTCATAATTATAATGTGTCTCATGTGAATGTTAAGGGTGTATCAAACTATCTCATCAAAGGTGACACAGAGGTAGGACGACTGTCCACAATAAACATAAACACTTCATATAATAAAGGACATCACTCTTATAGTGACAGTGTTAATACTGGTATGGTAATTTAAATGAAATATGTGCGTATTTCAGTTTTCCCATACATGTATTATGCAATATACTATTTTAAAGTATGTGGTTAATGTACTAAACATTATTTCAATCTATGGTTAATATATGGTTATATATACAAAAGGTAATACCCTGACCGATTTATCATTGGTCAGCCAAAAGTACAGCTAAGGATTGAATTTTCTAATTCGAGAACAATATTGACTTTATGTACTAGGTATCCTTTATAAAATTAAATTAAAAAAAATATAAATTTACAATTACAAATCTGTAAATTTATTCCAATGAACACAAGCTGTTGGTGGAAAATTAGTGTAAAATAAAAACACTAATAAAGAATTGGATGCTTTGAAGTCATTAATATTAAAAAATACCTGTACCCGCAGCTCCACACTCGTTTTTTTTATTCGTATTAAAGAATTATAAAATTGTGAGTCTATGTAGAATTATAGAAATGGTCTTTAAAAGCAATTGTAACACCACTTACAGTAACATGTAATGTGTACATTAGATATATAAATACTAATAGTGTGTTAAATGAGGTTTGTCATCAGCAACATATTTGGAATCTTAACCCACCAATAAGTTATATTAATTATAGTTATACTTCAGTGCTTGCTTACACTGTATAAGGAACTAATGAAACAATGACTTAAAGATGTTATTAGAAAGATTTACATTTATGTTACATTTAATATATATTGCCATTATTATAATTAAGACTTTGTGACTATACAAAAAATAAATGCTTGTCTGTTCCGCAAGAAAGTGTATTATGGAACTCTTTACGTAATACTACTTTTTCCTTTACTTTTTATAAGGTTTGCCATCTACCAGTCAAAGTCCCGTGAAAATCGGTCAAACCGTTTTGGTGATAGCACAGCGGGCGAAGTTACGGTTAACAGCTAGTTTAAATTAAAATAAATTAAATTACTTTTTATAAGGTCCTCTATCTACCAGTGAAAGTCCTGTGAAAATCGGTGTAACGGTTTTGGAGAAAGCACTGTGGGCGAAATCACGGTTAACAGCTAGTTTAAATTAAAATATACTAAATTACTTGTTATGATGTCTGCTATTTGCTGGTGAAAGTTCCGTCAAAATCGGTCTATCCGTTTTGGAGATAGCATTGCAGACTAAGTCGCAGTTAATAGCTAGTATCATTTAGAGTAGCCTAAGTAACCCGCTGTAATTTCAGCTGTCTGTCAGTGAAATTCCCGTCAAAATCGGCCCAGCCGTTATTAGCTGGAACAGACAGACAGACCAACAAAAAAAATTAAAAATTGCATTTTTATCAGTATCGTGTATACTTTCGTATCCAATCAGTAAAAAAACATTATTTTGATATTACTTACAGACACTTCATTTTATTTATTATGTGTATAGACTAAAAGCATATTTTTTTATATTGTGAACTTGTTGGCTTTGCATACTTACATTAATTTGGGATATTTTGTCAATTTTGTTATTATATGTATCTTAATGTGTAACACATATTTTCACACAGACACACCAGTATTCATATATATGTTTATATACTTACATACATTCTCATGAAATAGTATAACATGAAGATATAGGTAGGAAAACTTCTTGTAAAAACATATGTTAACACATGTTCAACTATGTTGTTTTATAATGCACTTCATAAATATCATTTTGTAAAAAATATTTTGTGTCATAAAGACCAGCTATCTTGCGTCGCAATCAGCAGATTGGGATGGCTTGCGGGAATTCTACGCATCATAACCTGTGGAAGCAACTCTGCTTCACATAGAAAGATGCATTTGATTTTTTTTGTGCAGCTGCTGTCAGTGAGACAATTTTAGTCGGTATGGAAAACTACATTCCCAACTCATTAGTAGCTGCTGGAGTAAAAAAATGACCATAGTTTACTCGGCTTTACAAGAAAGTTGAAACAAGCTGCTTACAAGGCTTGGACTATGGCTCAAACTAATCAGGACCCAAACACATCTGGTGTGAAACGTAACCTAAATGGTGCTTCAAGGTTTAGTAAAAGACAAACATCCAAGGCTAAATTCGATTTCATCAGTAGAATTGGCGCACACCCTTCTGGGAGTCGTGCCTTTTGGTCGCTTGCTAAAGTCGTTGAGGGAAACTTTTGTCAGTCGTCTTTATCACCATTGCGAAATGCCGATGGTAACTTGGCCCACATTACTAAAGGGAAAGCCGATTTACTGGGTACTCTCTTTGCCTCGAACTGGACTATGAACATCATTGAAAGTATCATAATGTCCATTCATGTTCCATGCCGGAAATTTATATCATACAAAGGGACGTCCGGCGGGAGTTACTCTATCTTGATGTTCATAAATCGAGTGGACCAGATGGCATTCCGGTGGTGGAGCTCAAACAGTGTGCTCGAGATTTGTGTCCTGTGTTCGAACTTACATACCACAGTGGATATCTTCGATCTTAGATGGAAGGCGATAATCAGATCCATTTAATTACAGGCCTATCGCTATAACCTCCCTGCTCTCTAAGGTGATGGAGCGTGTCATCAATACCAAGTTCCTGAGATACCTAGAAGAATGCGATTTAATCAGCGATCGTCAATATGGCTTTCGCCACGGACGTTCGATGGCGATCTTCTGGTGTATCTCACACACCAATGGGCTTCAGCCATTGAGAGTCAAGGTGAGCCTTTGGCAGTTAGCTTAAACATAGCGAAGGCGTTCGACCGGGTCTGGCATCGGGGCCTTTTACCTAAGCTGCCTTCTTACGGTTTGCCGGAGGGTTTGTGCAGATGGATTGCCAGTTTTCTGTCCGGCAGATGTATAAAAACAGTAGAGGATCGTAGCTGTTCCGAAAGCAAGGACATAAATGCTGGCGTCCCGCAAGGCTCCGTATTATCTCCAACATTATTTTTACTGCATATCAACGATATGCTGTCCATTGATGACATTCATTGCTATGCAGACAATAGTACTGGAGATACATATTACACGGGCCGTGCAAACATCCCTCGATCTATTGTGGTAGAGAGACGTGAACAACTTGTGTCTCAGATCGAGAACACACTGTCTAAAGTATTTGAATGGGGTAGGAACAATCTAGTCCGTTTCAACCCTAATAAGAAAAAAGGTTGCCCGTTCGCTGCTAAAAAAACTCCATTAACTGTGGCCCCACAATTCCAGGAGACACCGCTTACCATCACCATCGCAGAAAGTATTGGGATCCTTGGTGTCTTCATTTCTAGTGACGTTCAGTTTCGCAGTCATCTGGAAGACAAGGTTAAGCTGGCATTCAAAAAGCTCGGTATTCTGAATAAGGCGAAACGGCACTTCATCCTTGGGCAAAGACTGTTGTTGTACAAAACGTAAGTTCGACCCCAGATGGAGTACTGTTGCCATCACTGGGCGGGAGCACCTGGATACCAGTTTGGACCATTTGACTCGGCGCAAAAACGAGCTATGAGAATTGTTGACGATCCCAAGCTCACAAACGGTATCGAACCACTAAGTCTGCGGAGAGACGTCGCCTCTTTATGCGTGTTATACCATTCGTATAATGGGTTGTGTTCCGAGGAATTGTTTAACATTATGCCTGTAGCTGCTTTCCACCATCGCACTGCTCGTCATCGGCAGGGAATTCATCCCCACACATTATAACCGAAATGGTCTCGGACGGTCTGGTTCCAGAGGGATTTCCTTCCACGAACGATCCGGTTGCGGAATGAGCTTCATGCTAAAGTTTTTCCTGGGGACTACAGTATGGAGTGTTTCAAGGGGACAATAAATGGGTTATTTAAGGGTCGGCAATGTGCACGTAACACTTCTGATGTTGCAAGCGTCCATAGGCTGCTGTGACCGCTTTACATCAGGTGGCATGCATGCTTGTTTGCTACCGTCATGGTATAAAATAAATAATATAAAACAGACACTAGAAAAAAAACGAAAATAATTTATTCAATTTAGGCCTTGATATAGCATCACTTATCAAAATACTCTTGTTAGTTCAACCCACTTATGAAGAAGATCTAACAAGGAACTCAGTCAGGATTATTTATATTTTTTTGAAGTTTGATCCTTTATATCCTTTTATTGAGATATGACATATAGTCGAGAGTAAATTTATAGTTTGAAACTGAAGATGTGCTTGCCTATGTAACACGCCATGAAGTAAATCAGTAATGGGTTTATAAAGCATATTGTGCAATTTAGTACTATTACCTAATAATTTTATACCTTTTGTGAAGTCTAAAGATGAGACAACTATTTCATTTTCTAAGGATTGTAATTTTACTGTGCTTCAGAAGTTCAATCTTATTAATTTATGTATGTTTAGAAAAGTTTAAAATTTAAATCTCCTGATTATATTTGAATCAAAACTTTATACTCATACTTAGTTTCCTAGCATAGGTTTAGGACTAGATTACATTTTGCTTAAATAAAGATGTTTTTTTTACTTCTCAGTCATGCCTGACTGGAATGCGACTACTAAGCACACGGTGGAAAACTCATCGTTGTCACCTTCATCGTGTCTAATTTCAAGATTAACCAGTTTTTATCCAGCTACATAAAGGCTTTTGCTGTGGTATACACAGGCCAGTATGACAATGATTTCTGGCACTGGACATTCATGTTACTAGTTCATGTAACTACTATCCGATACAGTGTTGTTATTTTACTGAACCATATAAGAAACAAGAAGTTTTGTGTGAAATATTATTAAAGTTGTCCTTCCATAGTTGTAACACAGGCATCTGGTTTAATCAATTGACCTTTTAGCTTTGCAACTGGATAGCGTCACCAAATAGTATAAATAACATGCAAATGCCTATAAACAGCTAGCTGAAAAGAATGTAGATTAAAAGTGTTGTTATTAAAACCTGCCAAGGCCTTTGAATTTATTTCTAATACACTGGTCTGTAAAAAATATCTATCCCTTCTAATTTTCATTTATTATATTATATAGAAAGAACCCGAATCAAGCAAAAAAAAAATACCATACATGCTTTTTTGTAACATTAGTATTTCTTTTTAATAAAATGCTATTTTTACATAAAAATTGTTGTCAAACACCTATGATAGCGAAATAACTATAAAAAACGATATTGAGTTCAAAAGTTGCCTCAGTAAAATTTTTGGTTACTCTGTTGAACAGTATAATAAATAAAAAAAAATAAAAAATAGTGTAACCTTTCAACCTTCGAAACTATGTTGTATACATCCAATCAATTGGAGTTTTGCAGTAAATCATCTAACAAGAGTCATCACGGATTCTATGTGCCAATTTTTCATTGTGGCCTTTTTATGTACCATATACCATGGAGAAACCTTTCACCATTTTCATCTGATACAGAATCAACATTTTCGAGGATGTAGTCTGGATCAAAAAAATGGATTTTGAGACACTTCTTGCATCTCAGAACTTTATTAGCAGAACTAAGTTTTTTATGAGATGTTGCTAGTTGTCAGCTTTTTTATTTCTTAGAAAATCCTGACACATTTGTACAAAACTGATTCTTGCCATTTTTTAATTACATATTAAAAATTACTCTATAATATAAAACAATAATGAGCTGTTCGTATTTGTAAACCAACGAAAATTTCTCTTTCGAGTTTCGCGTCTTTAATAGCTTTTAATAAAGTTTTTCATGACACATAATGTGAAATGATGGCAGAATTAATTCTTCACGTGGTGTTAAAGGTTTTTTCATATATTTTAGAATCTAACTATTAAAAACACATATAAAAAGTTATGTCACAAGATCTAGATGTGATAGCAAAAAACAGAAAATGTGTAGAGTATCAGCGCACTGAAATCTTCACAATAATGATATTTTTAAATTATAGGAGGATTTCATTGCAGACAAGTTTTTTTTTTTTTTTTCGAACTGACTACACTATTGACCAAGCAAGGTCTTAACAGCTTCACCGGACTACTAATTGCAGACCAGTGTTACTTGTTATTGTTAGAGTAAATGTAGATGACTCAACATGTGACGAAGATTACTTTTCAAGAATACTATCATTTGAAAAGTATAAATATGTGCATAATATAATTTCCACTTAGTTTCTTGTCAATTGTTCTCAGTAGAGGAATGTTTCGAACTGTTAGTAAAAGGACAATATCCCTATTTATGTATTACAGATGAGCCAGCAACAGAATATTTTGACAACAATAGCTGGCTAAAATTATTTTGAGATCATATTTGATACCTAGAAATTATTTCAGAAATAGTACAGTTAAAAAAATATTATAAAACCATTGTATTTTTGTTCATAATGTACTAGCACATAGTTTTGGTGTTGGAAAGCAGATATAATTTTTTTTTTTGGAACTGACTACGCTATTTTCCTGACGCGCCTTCATAGCTTCGGACTTTTGCAGATGTGCATTTTAGTTTGTTACAAATTAAAACTACTACACAAGTTTATAGATTTATTACAAACAAAAAGCCTTGTTTCTTAAGTTATTCAAATTTTTAAACGTTCATCAATAAATATTGATGTAATTTTCGACTTATGTTCATTTTATTTTGTACTCGTAGTTAAATGATTCGAAGCTCGCTTGTAATATGTTACCATTTAACGTGTTGGCACATCATTATTTTATCTGATAATTGGCTATTTTAGTGGTAATTTCGCACATTTAAAAGCTATAAAATACACAAGCCCAGAGTTAATCGTTTTTATATAGATATGTAATAGTACGGTTGAGAGTAAAACCGGTTGCAGATGCCGTAACGGTCAGTTCGTTGTGACGCTATCTGTCTGCTCATCTTCGTACTTTACACCTATCTATACATATTTAAATTAATAGTAGTTTTTATATATTTGTTCCATTATCAGTAGATTTGATTTTAACAATATCTACATACTTATAAGCGTCATTTGAAATTTGAAATGTGTTTTTGTTAACATTGAGAACATCGATTTTTGTATGTTGTCTCATTGTGATACTTAATTTATTAATACGCACGAAATCAGGTATATGCAAGTACATAGCAGTTTTATTATAACTATAATATCACTTATATGTCTCAGTGAATAGTAATTGACACATCACATTTTTCAGACGTCCTAAGCCCCTTTTTCTTTTGTGTAACCGCTCCTTACGTGAGTTTGAATTCACAACTGCATATTAGTTATATCTATGTATGCTTTTGCTATATTCAGTCTAAATAGAATTAAAGTAACTGAATTTTAGCACTAGTTAGTTATGATTACACATGCTTAGACTGTGGTTATCTGTGGACTGTCCTATGCTCTAGTTTAATCAACGTGCTTTACTCTCAAATTAAATGAAACTGAAAAAAAAAATTGTCTACTTTAAACTTTTTATTAAAGCAGATGCCTGCAAGTATGTATATGAAACTATTACAGAGGTACGTCTATATATGTCATTTTAAGTTAAGACTGAAATAGTGATGGATTTCTTGAATTACAACTAAATTATAATGGAAAATAAGAAGGCCAATTTGTCATGTTTATATTTTATGCTTAAAAATTTACGAGTAACTAACTTAGTATGTTAGTAAATTAGGCTAGTTAAATATGGGGAATTTGAAAATTTTTCGAAAAATTGGTACACTTTAATTTGAAAAATGAAAGTCAACATTTACGTTCTTATACACACACAGTTCTTAAAATAAAATAATCACTCTTACACAAATAAAATTGTGTGTAACAGTTATAATAAATGTGGATACTCTGGAATAATTTAATTATTTATTTGTTTCAGAAAAGACAGTATCAACGTTAATCGACTTAGCCGCCAAATGTGTAGCGTGTAACATACCCTTTGAACTGGTCGAACATGTGTCTCCACCTGTGCCGGAACAGTTACAACTCCAAATTGCTTTCTGGAGTTTTCCAGATAGTGAAGATGATATTCGACTCTATTCTTGCTTGGCTAATGGATCAGCTGATGAATTTCAAAGAGGCGAACATTTGTTTAGGGACAGGGCTGTTAAAGATGTATTACAAATTGGTAAGTTTAGATAATTTTTTCAGTAGCCGTATGTTCCTTGAATGGGTTACATCACACTTGCCACTATTTTGCTAAATACTTACATCTGCTTACTTTGTATATATTTTTGCGCTATTTTGAGCTGTTCAGGTTATTCATCTCATTTCCTTAAATAAGGTTCATCGCGGATCCGCTCAGTCAAGGATGTTTTGGCAAAAATAAATTGACATACACTCCTAAATGGAAACATATACTAATAATGCTGAATATATTTATTTAGACATAAATTGTTATCTATTATTAGAACTTGAACTAATAAATAGTAATACAAACCAAACTGTACTAATTTCTATACACTTATAAGTTTTGAATCGCCCAAGTATTCCCCAGTATTTATTTATCTAATTCAAGATTTTGGAGACAGCTTATGTTTAGAGAATATGGAAAAATTTAGCCATTTATATCTTTAATAATAATGATATATTCTGTAATATTTTCTCACATTTGTCACAGGTTTTCACTTATCAGCAACAGTCGTACTTACTATGCCTCGGGCTCAATTTAATGTAGCTGTAACATTCGATCGGCAGAGAATATCGTCATGTAACTGCACGTGTTCCTCAACCGCACATTGGTGTTCACATATTGTTGCAGTCTGCCTCTATAGAATACATTTGGTAAGCAATGTTTAATTTAATATTAATATATAATATAAATTATTTTATTTAATACTATACTACCTGATCACTTTTATGGAGTTAGAAAACTTCAATTATCCATTGAATAATAGTATTTGGTTCGAACCATTCTGTTGATGTTACTATTCTTACATGAATATTAATTTAATAATTATCTAGTATTTGAATAATATTTAAACTGTTCAGATTATTTGTATCATTGAAGTAGTTAAAATAATAATTAATGTTTATTAGACTCTACTTTTAAATATAATTACTCGATGAATAAAAATTCTTAAAGTTGAATATTCACACATCTATCTATAGTAGGTGAAAGGTTAGACACTCGTAGTTTTGTAGGATATGACAGGTCATGGTCACATTTAAGATATAAAATAATAATATCAAAACAATTACTAATAGACGACAAAGATAACCTTAGGTAAAATATGTTTCAAAAGTATGGATAATTACTTTCACCTAAGTTGATTGAAATGTGATAAAACTTGCGAGCGGTGACCCGCAGTTAATAACATTCGATAATAAAACGGACAATAAACCCTTTTGTTTGTTCAAACTTCTAAAAATTATCCTTTGTAAGTTGGTTGGCTTCACGTTCATTTCACCCAACGGTTATTGACACTGTGCTTTAACATAGACGCTTAGAGGATTAAGTATAATTTTTGTATGTTTCTAGATAATTAGGTCAAATATTAAGCACCTGTTTTTTTAATTGTTTTAGAACGAGAATCGAGTGAATATTGTCCTACATAAATATAGCTACTGTTTAAACATTCACCTGGTATAGAAAAAATATAGAGATTTGATATCAAAACTACTGCATAGATTTTGATCAATTATATTTATCTTACTTTTTATACAATTGGCCTCATCGACATTATCATGATATCGTCATTTAATATAAAGTTTTAAGAAACTACTATTTTTATAAGCGTTATAGGTTTAGCGATGAGTACTTTATTACCGCTGAGAAGTGGGGCAAGCGGTGTGGTCGTTGTTTTTCTCTATACATAATATACCTATAGTGTTAATTAACGCAGACGAAAGGTTTGGGTAACAGCTAGTCCGTAATAATATAAGTACACACAGACGTCATGTTCAAGAAACTGACTCATAATTAATTTTGCTATATGTCTTCTTAAGAAAAGCAACTCAAAAAGAGTACTTGAAATCTTAAACTAAATTTTAATGTAATGGTGAAAATATTTCGTATTAATTTGTAAAGTTGTTATTGAGCCTGTGTTTTCAAATTGTACTTACTATATTTATTAAACATATCAGGTATACTTATTAGAATATTAGAAACACATTGCAAACAAATAAAAAAATGTCGATTTCATTATGCTCTGTATTTATATACAACTTTTAAAGATATCAGTGTAATATTCGCGTAATTATATTAAACTAGCGGGCCCGGCTGCCGTTGTCCCGCCCTGATAATAAAAAAACCTTGATAAAACCTATTACCGAAACCGTCCTCATGAATCACTTTATCTACTGGTGACCGCAAGAAAACCCTTTCAGTAGTTTTTGAGTTTATCGTGAACAGACAAACAGAGCATATTGTTTTATGCTATGTAATTATGAGTTCATGTTTACTATAAAAAGGTAAAGTTTGCGGGTTTGTAAGAGCTAACTTGTGGAACTACTTATCCGATTCTAAAAATAAGCACTAACTAAAAATAAGCACTAATAGGAAGTTACGTTATCCCTGTGTGACATAGCTATGTATTGTTTCTATTAAATTCTCATACTGTGTATAACGCGTGCCAAGTCGCAAGTGGTAGTTATACAGAAATTAAAAAATAATAATTGAACAGAGTATATTTACTAACTGTTTAGGAAGGAATTATGCTTATAATACATTTAATTATAAATTAAATATTACTCACTATTTATTTTATATCGTACTAAAATGAATTATACAGTAATATCTCGTGAATTGTACAGTAGTAATGAATACTTTAGTGGTACAAATATTTACAGCAGTTTCAATGACTAATCATTTTATAGTCTAAATCAATACAAAATATATACTGATTCTTTTTAAAAAAAATATAATGGTTTTTAATTTACTCAGAGAAAATGAATTAAGTAAAAATAAAAGGTATTTGTTTAAGAAAATTATGTTACATGGCATAAAATAACTAGATTTCAGCACTAGGAACTGAATCCTGTGTCGCTGGTTATCATTCAAAACTACGTTACAAAATGTATAAACTTTTAAGACAGTTGAAGCCAAAAAATATCAATAGGACGACTCTATTATATCAATAGGCTGTTTTGGCTTTAATTGCTACATACTACAAGTTATTATATAAAAACACTGTATGTTGTTGGATTTCTAAATAAATAGATAATAAAAAAGGAAGAAAGTGTATTATTAAATTACTAGTTTAAAAAAATAATAATGGAGGCAAACAAACAGGAGGGTCATCTGATGTTAAGTGTTCACCGCCGTCCATAGACATTAGCAACACCAGGGGAGTCACAAGTGCGTTGCCAGCCTGTGTTGGGGAGAGAGGAGGTGGGCCTCCGGCGATCTCACTGACCGAACGAAACGCAACCATCTTCTATCTATTCTATCATCTACCATCTTCGAAGACCAGCGACTTTGTTTTTTTTTCAAATACTTTATAGGTGTTAGCGTTTGACCACAATTTCATCTGATCTTAAATCACGATGTGGTTTTAGATAGTAAACTAGCTAACCGTAAGTTTTTTCAACATTAAAGAGAAAAAAAAACAAGTTTATAAACTTTTTGTTAAAACTCATCAATTGCCATTAAATAAAAATAGTCGGTTGATAAACTCAGGAGAAAATTGTATTTATATGCGTTTTATCCATGCTTATTTGTATCTAGATTTTAGGTAGTATTATAAACAATTGCAAATTTCATTTGCAAATTGCAAATCACATCTTTGACGGTAAATACAGCACTCCCAAAAATGGGGGCGAGTATTCACAGGTAATCCATCCGTTTTTATTTGTGAAGTATCAGCTAGTTTACAAGTATCCTAACAATAGTCTTAGGCAACTGGATATGCATTCACTTCTCTCAGTTTGATAAAGTATTCACTAAATTACATAATTTTTTTTGTTAAAGATCGCTACAGTCTCGTTCGTCTGTATGATGTCTGTAACTATTACTCTTCGAAATATTATAGTTGCTAGCTGATTCCCGCGACTTCGTCTGCGTCATTTAATATCTCAATTGTTTTGTTATATCTCAAGGGAATTAGACAGCGTTTTCGACGAAAGCTACCAGGCGGCTTGAGTTTTTCTGACATTTCCAACATTTATCGTTATATTTCAACCAATTTACAAAAAATCTTGACAAATTATATAACTACACCTTCCTCGTCAACCAATCTATCTATGAATGAAATCCGCATGAAAATTAGCTCTGTAGTTTTTGACTTTAGACTGACGCGGCGGAAGAATTTGTTTTGTATAATGTAGTGATATTCAAATATCTTGCTTTCAGCCAACACAAGTGTGTCTTCGTGCACCGGTTTCAGAATCAATACAACGATTACGAAGAGATCAACTACAGAAGTTCGCACAGTATCTCATATCAGAACTTCCTCGGCAAGTTTTACCCACAGCTCAGCGGATATTGGATGAACTATTATCGACGCAGCCAAATCAGATAAACACGACATTCGGTGCACCAGATCCGACTGCTGGAGCCTCTGCTTACGAATATACATCATGGTTTTTAGATGAGAAAACACTGCACAACAATATCAATAAGATATTGGTGAAATTTTGTGTCCCGGCACCTATAGTCTTTAGGTAATTCGATTTTGTTGTAATAGAGTTGATTAATTTATACTAAATTCAAAAATATTTCATGAAATCTAATAACTATGTGCTTTAATATGATTTCTGTGGTAGGTAGATGATAATTATCAGCCAAGCTTTAAAAATTCAAATCAAATTAAATAAAGCTTTTTATATAAAATAATTTAAAAACTCGTTCGCACAAAGACGATGATATGAATTTTTAGGTATAAATATGTATGTAATTATTTGAAGCCTAGAAAACATTATCTTTTCTATTAGTTCTTTCATATAACAGAGAATACAAAGCTAAAATAAAGTTCAGCATAAATAAAAAATTACCCAATTTCATTTACTCTCTTGAGATTCCTGGCACAAAAAAAAATTGTTTATTATTGTCTCAATTAAACCCCGAACAAATTAGTTCTGCATTTCGGATCCTTTTGTTCTGTAAAACTGTTTATTGTCTGTCACTTAGTAATATTATCAAGTAAACAAAGCGAATAAAATGATTATGTTAGATGAAGCGAATACAGATTATATTCTCTATTTCAGTGATGTAAATTACCTAAGCACGAGTGCACCTCCTGCTGCTGCGGAGTGGTCCTCATTACTGAGACCGTTGCGTGGAAGGGAACCAGAAGGGATGTGGAATTTACTCTCAATAGTCAGGGAAATGTTCAGACGAAGCGACAGAAATGCTATTCCACTACTCGAGATAATCACAGAAGAGGTCATGGCATGTGAACAGGTATAAAAAAAAAACTATTTTCTCTAACCAAACTGTATCACTTGGGCACTATTTATTTATCATTAATTTCCTACTTAATATCTGTTATTGAGTTAATCCCAGTTAATCTTGGTAAACATCTAAGGAGGTAGACCGACCATAGCAAATCTCCAATGGGCCATCCTGCTCGATAATGCTAGAATTGTTCGACGGTTTTTCTCTGTAGAGCATTGCACTGAGTATTGAGCATAGAAAGAAGTTATTAAAAAAGATAAATAAGAACAAAATTTTACAATGAATGTTAAATTCCCCAAAACAGAAAAAAAAAACATTAAAATTTCTGGTGATTCCAACTTTAACCTTGAATAAGTTCTGAATGAGTAGATATATCAAAATGTTACAACAAGCCTTTTTTGTAGGGCATTTAATTTCTTACAAGAATATGTTCTTGCCTCACGAGTCAGATAAGAAGTTCACAGTTACAAAAATCCAAAGGAAGATTTTTTTAAATTTTTTAATGAAATGGAAATTAATAATCGTTTTAGCAGTCAACAATAATTTTAGGTTCATAAATATTTTTCTATAGATATAGAAAATAAAATTGAAAATATAACCAATTTTCTATAATTGCCCACAATTAATTTTACTTTAAGAAAACTATTATATTATATTGATTTGATGATATCGGGGTGTAGATAATAATATGGTGGTACACAACAAAAGCTGCACTTGTGGCGTTGGGTGGTACGACTGGTGGGAAGCATGGAGGAGGCACAGGCAACTCAGCTGCCCAACACGCGTGCTCTTCTCTGTGCGACGAGGTAAGTTTAAAACTACACTATTATTATTATGTGGATAATCTTAGAGCTACAAATATACCAGGTGACACCTTCAGTCGTAAGTTAATTCATGGTCACATTTAACATATAAAATAATGATATCAAAACAAATACTACTAAACAACAAAGAGAACCTTCGTTAAAGTTTGTTCTAAGATTTCTAAAAGTATGGAAACAAAAGTGAAACGCTCAATGAACGAAAGTGAAGGTGAATCGCGAGGGCGCATCCGGGGTTAAAGTTACGTTACACGTAAACTATCTCTTTCAATAAAAGTTTAACTGAGGCACGGATTGGCGGCGGTGCGCGGGGTGGGTAGCGGTAGGGGCGTAGTAGCACGCACACTGAATGCCTCGGTATTTATTACACCCGCTCGTCTTTACGTAAACTAAGCGTTAGGAGTGTCAGTTATATCAGTTTTGTTTTTCTCGAAATAATTAGGTCAAATATTATGCACCTATTTTTATAATTGATTTAGAACGAGAAGCAAGTAATGAGTGATCTGTGAGAATATTGCAACTCTTTAACCAGTCATGCTGTACTAGATTTATTAAATCTTGATATAGCCACTCCTACTAGTTCACGGGATGGGGGAGAGGAACAAGAAATACCAATAAACTAGTATGTTTAGTTAACTATAATAATAACATCGTAAGTCTTGTTCGCTGTATAATCTGCGATACATCTAAAACGATTTTTCAGTAATAAATCGAAAAAGAGGTGTAGACCAAAGAGTATGCAGAAAAAAAGAAAAAAATAATATGTTTCCAACCGTCGTTTAACATATAAGATAACATATAGGACATATAAGATAAGATTTACGCGATTTTTCATTGCGGCTGCCACATAGGAGATTAATGTTGAAGGATTATCAATAAAGAATGGTGTGGTAAATTTTGAAAAAAAAAATCTGAAATTAATATTAGACTAAATCAAAGGCGTCCATTTTGAGTATTCGTAATGTTTTTATAATAATCATATTTGATTAATTAGTTCATATTACTTATCACAATTGCATTGTAGTATGTAAATGGATCTTGAGGTATACGGAATTATCTCAATATCGTGTAAATCCGTGTATAATTGCTGCCTACATCCCGCATGCTATGTGGTGCACGACGATTTCAGTGACGGGCTACAGTGTAATATTTATATTAAGAAAATCTTATGTCTCTTTATCTGAACGTCGTATAAATTTATTTGTGCTTAATCCTCTATATTACTTTCATTCATATTATGATACGTTTTTATTCATGCTATAAACAATTTTTATTCAATACTGTACTATAATAAGCTTAGGTTGGTTTGAAGGAATTTGGAGAAAATAACGTAGGCTTGAATTTTTATTAATAGCTTTATTGAGAAACAGTGATGCTTAGTAATGTTTACAACAGAGGGAGTATTAACCGACCAAAAAGAAAAGATAAAATGTAATACAAAATGGCGCCGAGGCAATTTCTATAGTACCGACTTTACTGACATTTGTAAATTGATTTGTTTATACCATTGTAACATGTTTAAACTTTGTCATTTTTTAAAGGAATTACATTGGCTATAATGTATACTGGTTTCAAGTGACAGTCCTTTCGAATGATCGTTACAAGTGAAAGAGTCACAAAGTAAAAAAGTATTCATTGCCTAATAATCAAGTTATCTGTTTGTGACAGATTGTCGTACTATGGCGTTTAGCAGCGTTGAACCCCGGTCTAGCACCACACGAACGAGACACACTGCATGAACAATTTGCTCAATGGCACATTAAAGTACTTGATAGGGTAAGTAAAAACAATAAAATACTATAATCAATTCTAAAGTAAATACTAGGGGCTATTCAAATATTACGTAAGTACTAAAGGGGGCGGAGGAGTCTTTGATTTGTTTATTTTTGATGAAATAAGTGATGGGAGACCTGGATATGTAGGTTTGATATGTGTGGTGCGGGGTCTTATCCACTGGGTTACCATCACCCTACTAGCGAACCACTGTAAGATAATTCGTCTATAGACTATAGATTCCTTATATCTAGATTTAACCGTTGTCCATGAATTAATAAGGAAACTAGAATAAATTAACAAATACTTATATAAATGTTTACGTAAGCATGGTTAAGAGTGTAGCTACCGAGAATGTCATCCTCTTTGTCAGGCTGGCTGAAACTTTTGTAAATATTGTAAATAGAATGTCGTTCAAACAATTGAAGAAATAAATAAAATATCGCGTGTCTCTATAGATACCTTATATGGTCTTATTAATAAACAGTCTATTTTACGCATTCCGAGTATTATTATTACGGTGTCCGTGTTAGTCTAGAATCTTATAGTAGTGAGCCCGAAGCTCCTACAAGAGCATTGTTTGCTTTTGCAGAGAAGAGGGAGTGGGGCAGTCAGAAATTCGAAAAAAATTGCGTACGTAATACTTGAACCTTCCCCTAGAAAGAAATATACACATGTGTTTTAACAGTAACATGCAAGTTTATCACTAAACTTAAACATCACTGAATAAAATTGAAGTAGGTAATGACTGACTGCCACATATGCCTTATCAACCTATTTGTGACATACTGTGATATTATTGTGGTTGAATGTTATGAAAGTTACAGTTATCATATACACAAATATGCATTTACAAAAATGCTATTAAAATAAATAATAATTAGAAGAATCCCATTACCAAACCGGGCTTCAAAATTGAGAAATGGATAGGTGTTTTAAATTTAAAAAATCAAAGAGTATATAATTTTAATGCTCGATTTAAACATTCAAAATTCTTATTAAAAAATTAAATATCTTCTATAAATCACTAATAGTTATTAAAAAATTGAGGAATAAGAAAAAATAATTTTCAAACCGTCCGATTTGGCGTGGAACTCACTATATATATTACTGATTTCCACAATATTGAAGTGGCTTCAAAGATGTCTTTGTTTACGAGCAGGTGGCCAAAAGCCGCAACAATCACATGGGAGGTTCATCCCACCCGCGTCACATGAGGTCACACTCGCATCCGCCCTATATAAACGGTATCAGTGAGAACGAGGTGTTTCCCGGGTTTCACCCCGCTATGGAGGCATGCTTCCTAGAGTGGGATGACTATCAGATTCCGGGTGTCACTTACACGAAGGAATTGAATCCGTTGTATCATAGCCCGTTTACAATCTTTAGACATGCCGATAAGCAGTCTGAGAGCGTCCATCAGGTATGCTTTATAGTTACACATTTAGTTGTATTATTTTTACTTGGCAAATTATCTTTACATAGTATAAAATGAAGTCGCTTCCGCTGTCTGTTTCCTTAGATCATTTAAATTATTCAACGAATTTTATTACAATTTACAGCAATAGATAGAGTGATTCAAGAGGAAGTTTATATGTATTATATATATACATATAATATATTATAGTACAGAAAAACCGAAAAATTCAAAGATCGCAAAGCGCAATCTTAAATCACAAACGCTGGCTAAACCTTTCGAAATAGATCAAATTAATGTAATACGGAATTGTAAATGTTAAAAAGTCCTCGATGGTATATATTTAACTCTAAAGGATTACCCACAGTAACCAATTTTATCTTTTTACAAAAATATTTATGTGTTATTTACCAATCTATTTTATACAATACAGTATTATTCCTTATTCAATTAAATACATTACATACGTTGTACATGTCATGTAGATCAAAATTGTCCTTAACAGTATTTCATTAAAATGGATATATCTACATTGCACCCGTGCGAAGCTGGGGCGGGTCGCTAGTTTATTATGATTTAATTATTATTTTTCTATTTTTGCCTTATTGATATCATTTTTAATACTCTCGAGTAATTGAATCTGAATATAGACTTTTAAAGTATAGTTATAATACCTTATGCTTTCACGTCTTAAACTTTAAACTCGTTTACATTTTACTAAAACTACCTCGAAAACTGATGTAAGATGAAATTCAATAATAAAGAAATAAAGATCGGTTAACTAAACCTGGCACGTACAATACGAACACATGATTGTTTCGCATAGTGTTTATGTATACACGACACGATGCGACATGCATTACACACGCAATATAAAATACCTGTCTGTTTCTTTCGCACACGATCAAGCAGAGTGGGATAAAGGTTGTTATTGTTTGTAGATATACAGTGTCATTTATTACATTTGTTTAATAACCAACGAGCAAGTCAATTGACACACGTATTATAATATTAATTTAAAAGAATTAGGTTTTGACCACATGCTGTATTTTAAAAATGCATTGGAATGAGAATGTACGTGTCGTGCTAGCTTTAACTAATCTACGTGTAGTGCGCGTGACAGTACTGATTGTCAAGTATATTTAAAAAATGTAGTTATTATTTAATACAAAAGGCATGTAAAATACCACGTGTCTATTCATTAACCTGCAACATAAGTTAATACCTGAATTAATTTTAGGTCAATTGCTCTAAAGCCGTTCTGAACAACGAGATGTCGTTAAGTTATCGTTTGACGAATATCGATCCATCGCAACATCATCGTAATTTAGTGCTCAGGAGTAGTCGAATGAATATTGATTTAGCTATACCTGGTCCTTCGAGCCAGGTAAGTGGAATGGTTAATATTATAGGCTTTGTTTAAAAATAACGACTATAATGCAATTAATTGAATTTTTGCAGCCGTGTGGATCTGTAGCCGGTGCCGGCGAACAGTCCCAGCCTGCAGATGGTCCTAGTGATGGAAATCATTCCAGTGTATCCTCTGAAGGTAAATATAGTGTTTGTATAATTGTCTTTCTGTTATTATAATTCTGTTTTGTTTCATTTAAAAAATCTTTGTAAATAAGGTCATTATGGATTTCAATTATATTTATTCTTGGAGTCCAGTACGTACGTACGTCTTACGCACATGTTTACAGTGAACAACATATTTTTGGTAAATTTCATGTGAACGAAGTCGCGGGTAACAGTAAGTCTAAAATAGAATAACCTAAATTACTTCCTATGAGGTTATCTATATGCCAGTGAAAATCTCGTGAAGATCGGTCACACCGTTTTGGAGATAGCACTGCGGGCAAAGCCACGGTTAACAGCTAGTATAAATTAAAATTGCCTAAATTACATTTTATATGGTCAGCTATCTTCCAGCGAAAGTCCCGTGAAAATTGGTCTATCCGTTTTGGAGATATTATTACGGACGAAGCTGCTGTTAACAGCTAGTCTAGTTTTGAGTAGCCTAAGTCACCCGCTGTAATTTCAGCTATTTGCCAGTGAAATTGCTGTCATTTCGGAGATAACCCGGAACAAACAGACAAAAATTTTAAAAATTTCATTTTTGCTATCTGTACCGTGTATACTTTCATACCCAATCAGTAAAAAAATGTTATTCTGATATTACATACAGACAATGCATTCTTATTATATGTATATAGATAGAGCCAAGTAACACAAGATTATGTATAAAATATAAAGTACATGTGATTCCAATATCCCGACAAAAACTCCAGTTGTATGTTATTGTGTTAAGGTTTCTGTGAGAACGAGGAAGAGATGTTACAAGTGAGCGGCGGCGAGACGGACTCGCAGTCGTCGAGCTCGCCGGGCGTGTCGTCGGACGACGCGACGCGGCGCGTGTCGCAGGACGACTCGGTGTCGGACGACGAGTGCCACCTCTACTACTACGACGCGGCGGCCGCGAGACGCGCCTCGCTGCCCTCCGCCTCGGGTCCGCACGCCTACTCGGGAGCCTCCACGGTCAGTACACTCGCGTGTATTTATTTTATAAATGGATCCATACTTAAAACAATTTAAACAATTGTCACCGTCATTGATACGGTCGTATTTGTTTTCAATCGAGTTAACTCTTTGCGACTAAAGAAGGTAGGCAAATGAGCAAAAGTGGTGGCTTGTAGTGTCATTTGTTTTAGTTACCCTTTTACAAATTTAATTTAAAGTAGTGACTTTATTATTGTGATACAAATGTATGAATGAACTACTAATATATAAATGTGTATGCAAATACAGTGTAAACTCTGTTTAAGACCACTCGATTCAATTAGAATTTCCTTTATACGTCAAAAATCAATTGACGTAGGTTGATTTAGCGTGGAATGATATTAATGTTCTCTTTACTCCATTTAACGACAAATCTCAATAACGCTGTAAAATTTGCAGTCCTTTGAGTGTTAGTATCTAGACTTTAGAATGTATGTATATTCGCGATTATAACTGAAATATTTTTCTCTTAAATTGTAATCTGAAATTAATAATACTATATGTGTTCGAAAACTAAAAATGATTAGTAAAAGTAATGGGAGCATTGTTATTTCTATAATAACTGAAGTTTTAAGAATTTAGATAGAAATGATTTGGTAGATTAAGGGCGCTTCGATTCAAGCGGTCGTTATCGGATTGCTGCCGCACGACATCACGGTATTTAACGCACTGCACACGGCCGGTTATGTTTTTCATACAAAATCAGTGGAACCATAGAACGGACGAGAGTAGTCCGCGAACGCGATGTGCCTCTTTTTTGATTTGATAGTGAGGAGGGCACATCGATGTTTGCATGTTGTAAAATAAATAACTTTCTTACTATGGCTGACACAAAAATAGAAAAAAATATAGACGAAATGCAGGTCCGGCCCGCTGTATGAAACTCAAAATATGATGGTTATTTAAATCTTATACAGAATAAAATACTTGGGAAGATGTATGTAAAAAAAAAATACAAATTTTAAAAATAAAAATACGAATGAAAAGTATTATCCAGGTAATCATTTATTTCTGTAATCATTTTTTTTAATAAGACCAGCACCAACAATAACCCTTGTCTGAATCAATGGCGCGACCAAATGCAAGTATTGGTGGACATCACTAAAATACAGGAGGACTGCAACTGCATCGCATTCCGATTTAGACGTTTTAGGTCGTACTGCTGTAGTACGACACCCGCTCATAAATCGGTGTATCGACGTACGGTAGCAGTCGGACACAAATCGTCTAAACTGAAAGCGCCCTAAGTGTAGGTAGGCTTTGAGTGTTGTTGATGTAACGTGGTATAATGGTCGTCAGAGCGGCACATCGGACTCGGCGACTGGGGTTAGCGGGGCTAGCGGGTCGAGCGGCGAGGGCTGGGAGTGCGGGTGGGAGGTCGCGTTCGCGCGCGCGGAGGGGCTGCACGCGCACGGGCACGGGCGCGAGGCGTGCGCGCTGGGGGCGCGGCTGGCGCGGGAGCTGCTGGCGCGGCCGCCGGTG
>MU158837.1:690898-764781 GCA_015888305.1 Antheraea pernyi | reverse complement strand
CGAGCGCCCCCTTCTGCACGTGGGCGGGCGCGGGGCTCAGCGCGCTCGAGCGACGCAACCGCCGCAAGCACGCCACCTCGCCGCGACTCTGCGCCGCGAGCCACCGCCTCTCGTGCCTCGCCTCCGCTACACTCGCCAAGTGCGCGTTCCTCTGCACTGTAAGTACAACTAAACGATATACGCACGAACATGCCACACAATGTCTTTTATTTATTGAAGTGAAACTTCTAATGCGACTTCCATCAAGGTTGCGTTAAACGTTTAACGGTATAAAAGCACTGTTCCGTTAAACGTGCAACGTTCCTGGAGAGGTTGAATAGAAAGAGACACACGGAGAAAAATAATTAAACATTTCGTATCTTACCTTAGTTATCATAATCCCATTGTAAATGTTATAGATTTGGATATATCTCCACTCGAAAATGATAATTAAAAAATGCGATCAATTGTCAATTGTAAGCAATGTTAATAAAGTTTGTCTTAAAGAAACAATATGATTACACTAAAAATTAATTTCTACCCCTTCCTATTTTTATTTCCACATTACGAAGTTTCACTTCTTCCGCGTGAAGGAACTCCATGTACTATTTATTTTTATTTAACGAAAGCTACTGACCAATATACCACACACGAATCGACATTATATATTAACAATGTATAAGCACATTGACCTTCAATAGCTGCCACAGTAAGCACTATGTAGTAGACAAACCAAAATCAAAACAGTATAAAAACAGAGTCTATATAAACTAAAATAATAACAAATAATCCTAAATAGCTAATACAAAGGAATTATCGCTCAATGAAAATATGAAGTATTTAGAATAGCAAGTACTAGATAAGGTGAAAACATAATAGAGTATTATATATAAACTGTTAGAAGCTAAAACGTATGTCTCTCAGCAATAACGATGCTTTATCCTTAAAGGTGCACAACAGATCACCAAATATGTCCAATTCATTTCCTAATTTGTTGCAAAGGCTACTTTTTCTTTTTAACCCCATTGTGCCTTCATACGCCATTTAGGCGGGGGAGCAGTCTAAATGTATAAAAATGTGATGTCAATTTTGTCCATCTTAGGTGTTAGCTGAATTCAGTGAGCATCATGAACTAGCATTCCGTGTGGGTCTGTTTGCTCTTGAAATGGCCCGACCACCGGCCAGTACTAAAGCCTTAGAGGTGAAGTTAAATAATCAAGAAACTGAACTGGTCTCATTGTTGAAGAAATTACCCACTGGTATAGAACAGTTAACTTTGGCCCGCGAGAAAGCGGAACAATTACGAGATGGAACACTTAGGTTTGTATTCCAAAGACACATTTAGTACTTACTTGAATTATCTTGTTAGTCATATGAGTCGTTTCATTTCTAAATAAGCTAAATCCAGTTTTAGCATCCTCAATTTTTGTACATGTAAAATATGAATTAAAAAAAAAACTACAAACTTTTTTTTTTAACTTTATTTTTGGCAACCAGTCTTTTAGTAGACCATCATTGCCATTGTCAAGTGAGTATCGATATTACAAGTTTCTTGATATAATTTCAATGAACTAACAAGATGGTGGCCAACTTGTTAGAACTTTCCATGGAATTTTTGTGGCATCTCAGAATGGTCCGTGGTATTATTTTCCATTCACTTCACTTATGCACAATAAACAAACCATATTACATAAAACACCACCAATTTTACACAGTATAGAGTCAAGTAACACAAGATTATGAATAAAAAATAAAATCCACTGACAGACCAAGATCCCGCCAAAAACTCCAAACTCCAAACTTTATGAATGATAATATTTAAACCTCGTTCTCGGTGTATAAATACTGGAAATAAAAAAAAAAAAAACATTTAATGAATGATTAAATGGACTTAGTTTATTTTGAAATGTACCGACTTATATGTACCTATCATACTTGTACGACTGTACTGTTGTGTAATGTACGACTCATATGTATCTTTCTTTTATTCTTTCTTACCTACTCATATTTTATTTGTAATCGTGTACTCACAGTTTTTCAATCTCAAATTAATGAATATTAATTAAAATTGTGTTAAAGGGTGTATATTTTTTGTTTTATAGTTGGGACAGTTTGAAAAAATTTTAGTTAACTTTAATAGCATTTAATACTTCTCAAAATACCCTACGTAGGGTTATGATAAATAGCTGCTTTCTACATCAACGGATTATAGAGATGCTAGCGGGCCCGGCGGACGTTGTCCTGCCTTGATAAAAAAAAAATCCTAAAAATTCAACTGCAGCGCCACCTACCGGCGCCAATTGTGAATGTAAACCATTCTTGAATCCACAGGAACGCATAAAAAATTTCTTCAAAATCTAACCAAATGGCCAGGAGGAGTTCAGTCACAAATACACGGACAGAAGAATTATATAAAGATAGATATATTGATTTACTATTATGGATCAATTGACTATTTTTTTAAACTATGGTTTCATAGTTTTTAAATAATACTATCAATGAAACTGATCCATTCTAATGTGTCATAGATCCCAATGAAGAATTTGAAGCAAATCTTAATAAATATATTTGACAAGATTTTTTTTTATAAAGCGTCGATACATTTTTTTTTTCAAAAAATTTTTAGTTATAATCTACATAAAATAAGTGTAATAATACCAAAATATCATTCGATTTTATAATAATAATCGATAAAAGTAGTCGAGGTGGATATAATCAGTTTCAATTCCACAGAGGTATAACAGCAACGGTGCTAAGACATACCATTGTACAATTGTCGAATCGAAATATGAATGGGATAATAATTAGTATTTTTGCGGGTAGTTTACTAAGATAAAATTAAATATGAAGCTTTTGTATTATAACTATTTATAACTCATTGGTGTAGTGTAGTAATAACGTTATAATTTTGTCGTATATTGTTGTTGATTATTAATCATGCAAAGCGACTGACTAAACTGCGACTGATTAAACCTTATAGGCTATTATTACTACCGATGCATTTCTGTCCAAATGATTGAAATTACATACACAAACTATTGAAAATGGAAATGTTTGTGATCCTGTAAATATGAATATATGAAAGAAATACATTTAAACCGGCATTAAGAGTATTATTATAAATGAGTGGAATACTTTATAATTCTTAATTTGCTTTTAGGAATCGAGGTCCAGCTTTATTACCTATTGCACTTGCAAGTTTTCTATTTGATGTTCTTGTTCTATCGACAACTGATAAAGAAAACAGACATTGTGTAAGTACCTTGAAATACTTTCAAAATTGTTATTGGTCAATTTTTAGTCCTCGCTTAATACTTATTAAGTTGTATTTTTTTTTAACTTAATATGTTATTACATATTGTTATTTAACAAAATTACCAATTATTATTTAACAATATTAAATGTTATTATTGCAACAATGTTTGTATACTTTTGTTACTATTGTAGACTTGTATATTTTTTTTTATATGTTACCCTTAGGTAAGAATACCGTCCGATGAAACACTAGGTTTCGAAGCAGCCGTCGCAGCTTTGGGGCTAAAAGCGAACGTATCCGAAGCTGAACATCCTTTACTGTGCGAGGGAACGAGACGACAAAGGGGAGAGTTGGCACTCACCCTGTTATCCTTTTATAAAGATGATCCTGTTAAATTAGCGAAAATAATGAACAAGGTATAATATATTATCTTACTTAAAGTATTATTCTGCCCGTGACCAAATGAAATGCCGTTTCCGTCAGGAGAAATTCATGTTGTACTTTTAGCGACTGACTGTGGGCTATAAATAATGCACTTGGTTATTTTAGAACGTGTATTTGATTTTGACTTAATATGGTCTGGACGAGACGGAGTTGTTTGTGTCAACGTCTAACACCTTAGCGGGCAGCCGGACCGCGCTAACAAATGTGTGACGTCAGCGTCACTTATAGACAATAGACAAAAATGTATTTGTTCACTATCCCACAGTTACATCGCAGTCTCACGCTTACACTTTTCTTTCGTTTTCCTTCCTATTAGTGCTTATGCATTTAAAAGAAAATGCAGTGGAAAATTCTGGAAGGCGGACGTCGTTACTCGAATGATTCGATAAAGTTCTAGCCCTTTCCGTTCCCGCGTTCGATGAGTCAATCTTTGTTTATTTGTATCGAGTTCGTATATAAGATGTTATATTATTACTTACTTGAAGTAATAATGAATATAATTCTCTTTAAATCTTTATGCATTAAACATGCTGCCTAACAACATAAACATCATACAATCGTACATCGTATTTTTTTCGGTGCTCAGTCTACGGAAAAGGTAACAACAGTACGTTTCCCGTGCACAGTTAAAACCACTGCGAAAATCAGCATTTGTAGTTAACATTTCCAATCTTTTGAAACATTGGATATTAATTTTTTTTTAATTATGATCACGATGAATCTCTTAATAGGGGAGTTTACTAATCATTATCTATACGCAACTGTTTCTATAAGTACTTGGTTTTGTCTGTGTCTTCGTAATTTTATTTTTGGCATAGTCACATTGAATTCTTTAAGTAAACATCTTCAATTTAAATTAAAAAAAAAAAAACATATATACCAAGCGACTGTTTAGACACCAGCAATATTATTACAGGATAATCATTAGTAGTAGTAATAGTCGATTCTCGTTCTAAATCAATAAAAAAAAATTGTGCTTAATATTTGACCTAATTATATCGAGAAACGCAAAACTGATATACACACAACATCAGATAATTTACGTAAAAACGAACTGGTGTAATAAATGAATAACGCGCTGTTACGTAGTCCCGTTCGCCTCCCTTTTTTTTTTTTTTTCGAACTGACTATGCTTTTGACCTGGCAAGGTCTTTACAGCTTCACCGGACTAATCCCGTTCGCCTCCCGTACCTCGCTCGCGGCCCGGTTTCTATTGATCGACCGAGTGACGATAAGCATCTACGTTAACCTTGAAAAAGTTGTTCATTGAAGCTAGGCCTGATTATTTACGTTTAAAAGTATCATTCCCATACTTTTAAAAGTTTCAAAACAAACTTTAACTAGTGTACTTTTTGTTGTTTATTATTATATGTTTTGATATTATTCTTTTATATGATAAATGTGATCATGAACTACCACAGGATCGAAGGATGTGACCCTTTAAACATTCACCTGGTATATTTCTAGTTGTTGGACCGTGACATTCACCAGTTAACGAAGAGTCCGATGGTGAGCATGTACTACACGACTAACCCGAGGCTGGCTGCGTACCGCGCCGACATGTCCGCCGCGCACTCCGTCTACACGTCGCACGCGCACGCACATGCGCACGCGCACGCACACGCAGCGCACATGCATCCCGTGCATGCGCACCCAATGCCGTGCCTCATACCCCAGGTATACATACCTGTGTGTCCTAGATTTATACATATAAATAACAAGTTTCTAGGTGGTAGTGTAACGCTGAATCTATTACTGGTTTCATTATGAATGGGTCGGTTCGTCCGGGATACTACCACCCAACGTACAGAAACAGCGACGTCAAGTAACAGTGCGTGTATTTCAGTACGTTATCACTGTGAGATTTATGAAGCTAAGAATAACAAGCCGGCATTGATGACCTAAAATAAACATATTTTTTATAAACTTTCATATTTAAATAATTATTATAGTTTAATTGAGTAGTTTTCCTGTGAAGATGGCACAAAATGATGAAGGTTAAGCAACATCATCCGAAGTTCTTTATATGAAAGTTGAAAGGTAAAATAATGAACATATTGCAGCAAGGTGCATGCATGGTAACAAGTGAGATGGAGCGGCTGTCGATGTCTGACGGGGGCCCGTCTCCACCTGCGCACGTGTCGTATGGTACACATGGGTCGCTCGGGTCACACGGGTCGCACGCATCACATGTGTCGCACGGGTCACACGTGTCGCACGGATCACACGGGTCACACGTGTCGCACGGGTCACACGTGTCGCACGGGTCACACGTGTCGTACAACACGCACAGCGGGCACGTGCACACAACGCACGGGTCGCACTCCGCACACTCAACGCACGCGCCACCGCACGTCTCCAATACGCACTTACCTATAACCAGAACTAAGGATTCCAGGTCAGTTGTCATTGTATTGATAGTGAATAAGTTAATTGAATTACAAATTTTCCATTTTCGATATTAGATAACTATCTTATTCCTGTGATGTTACTGAAGTGAATCTCGTCAGACACTTCACAATATGAAGAATGTTTATCATTCAGTCACTTATATAGGGCTCATAGGATTGTAAGGCAATTTGGTATAGAAGTCAATTATATCATAGACAAGCATTTCTATATTAATAAAGTCTATGATAAAAACGTGCATTTTTACAGATATAAAGGCAAACGATTATATCCGTCCGTTCCGAACCAGCCGTCAGAAGCGTCGGCGCATTTTATGTTCGAATTAGCTAAATCTGTACTATTCAAAGCCGGTGGATCCTCTAGTACTAGTTTATTCACACAGACCTCTTGTGCTAGAGAACATCATGGGCCTCACAGGTATGTTATTCTGTTATTAATTTTTTTTTCACAAATTTTCAAAAAAAAAAAGTACCTCAATAAACCTTATAAACCTGCAGTTTACCAACTAAATTGTTACTAAAATCGGTAATTTGATAAATACAGAAATACTTACAAATACGCATATTATACACTATTACATGCACATACATATAAATGCTTATGTATAACAATTATATGAGTAGATTTGTATTTTATGCAGCAATAGTTTATTTTTAAATATGTATGTATGTGATTGAAACGATAATAGACGATTTTTATATTACCTATTCTAATTATCTTCTGTTGTCACCGTGACTTCTTGACTTCCTCTTATTATTCTTTATTGAATTTACGTAAAATGTATATTAACAATTTAATTCTTCTCTGTATATACACACATGTATTTCTTTATTATTGTAAAACCTATTATTTATTTATTTACTATGCATCGTAGAAAAATTGCAAAGTAATGCTTTATTTTAATTTTTTAGGGGTTTACACATGGCCGCATTTCAGCTAGGATTATATGCACTCGGCCTACACAACTGTGTTAGTGCAAATTGGCTTAGTCGTACTTACTCGTCGCACGTTAGCTGGATCACAGGTAAATAACACAGTTATTAATTATAGAAAACATATTTTTCGTTTACAAACTAATTTAAAAATTCTCAATATGTATTGTGCTGTCAACTAAATCGTTGTAATAAAATAAAATTCATTGTTTTGTTTAGCAGATCTATAATTTCTGTTTTTTTTTTCATAGAAATATGTTAATTGAAGGTGAAATATTAAACATTTAAGATATTTATGGCTAACAGTTTAGTACGAATAATAAGCGATAGATGGCGCTTAAACAAATCTGCTGGTTACTATAACCATGTGACTCCATGATGGCATGTACTAATCTAGGCGTAACCAATAGAGGTATTTCAATACGAATGTGTAATTATTTTGCAGGACAAGCTATGGATATCGGTGCACCGGCAATTTTGTTCCTGATTGACGCGTGGGAAGGTCACCTGACACCACCAGAAGCAGCCAGTATAGCTGATAAGGTAAGAGTTTTAGAAAATCTCTGGATTGCTTTAGATTATATCAACATATTTAATCTTTACACAAAAGACGTGACGAGTAATAAAGCAAATACTAATAAATTAAATAAACCAAGATGATAATTTCAAAATAAAAGTGTTATATTTGAAGAAAACAACGCAATATAATAATGTAATCATTATGTTCATTATACATTATTTAGAACATAGTGTTTACTTTTTATGCTATATATTTTTGTATTAGATCAACCTTTAGAAATTAAATTACTTAATTTACATTTTGTTAATAGCATCTAGATAATTGGTATGACAATGCAGATTTTGCAAAATTTTGTCATCGAGAAAATTACAAGGTTTTTTGTTTTGTATTAATAAATTTAAGTTATTTTATCTTATGTCATGTAATGTTAGTTTTTCATCATATAGTTTGGTACTGTATACTGTCATGCCACTTCCCCCACACTTAAAATTAACGTCTAAAGTTAAGGGCATAGATTAAACGAGCTTTCTGTTTCAACTATTTGAAATTAGTATCGGCTAAACTCCTTTAATTTATGTAAAAACCGACCAGATGCGTTTGCGTTGCGTTTATCGATACATGGAGGCATGTCAAAAACATAATTGTATACACGTCAAGTCTAATATAATCTGTAGCCACATATTTATGTATTTTGTTGAATTGCATTATTATGTACAGCGAGCAGTTTAGTCTCGGCCTGCACACAACGCGTCTCTGAATTAAAGACTAAAAAGTGATAATTGTTTTATTACATATATCTACAGACATTAAATAGACGCTGAACCTCTAAAAATCCATTTCGGACGAGTTCAGCCACACACACGTACAGAAGAATTGTATATACATATAAAGATTTTAGCTTAGTTAAACCAAACCATAACATAAAGTTATGTTCAGAGTGTCCAAATAGGTTGTAATTATTGCGTTGTCGCAGGCGTCGTCCGGGCGCGACGTGGCGACAGTGCGCGCGGCGGCCGAGCTCGCGTTGTCGGTGTTGCCGCACGCGCACGCGCTCAACTACAACGAGATACAGCGCGCGGTGCTGCAGTGCAAGGAGCAGAGCGACGCGATGCTCGAGCGGGCTTGCCTCACTGTCGAGGATGCCGCTAAAGGTATCTCTATCTCCAAACACACACACAAACGCACGCACACACACGCACACATACATCAATACATAGGTACGCACGCACTCACGTGCACTTACACACACACATACACACGATCACTTCTATACTGCCGCCGTAAAGAAAAGGGGAGCGTCTAACGAAAACGCAAACCAGAAAATAGTTGAACAATATATGTTATACCTTGCTGAATATAATTATAGAACTGGAACCCGAAACAATAATTTGATTCAAGTGGTATCCAAAAACTGATCCATTGTGGTTTTAGAACAACAAGGCACTTTTGGTTTAATGTCTTACACACAGGTATAACCTTAAACAATCATATTTAAGTGTTATATAAGTATGGGAGTAAAAAACAATTGTAAACTTTAAAATATCCATAATAATGAAGTTTGCTTTATACATACTAGTTCCCATTGAATAAGCTTAAGGAATTCATTGAATATGCATGTGTTTTAGGTGGAGGAGTATACCCCGAAGTTCTTTATACGGTGGCTCGATATTGGCATGAGTTGTACTTGAGACAAGCGAATGAGGAAAGTGAACCATTGTTAGACGAGCCGCAGTATCGCGTGCCGCAACCTGTCGCTGTACCTGTGCCGTATCCGATACCGTATCCGTTCACATACCATCCGTACCCGCCGCCGATATATCAATTGCAGGTAAGTTAAACGTTTTTTCAATGTACCATTATACCAACCCCCGTGAATAGCAGTATGTAAAAAAATATTATTAATAGATACATTCAGAGCGCCCAAAACGATCGACGAGGATTTGACATGATTATTACTGTGTAAGCCAAGGGTTCTCAGACTTTTTCAGTCCGCGGCACCCTTTCTAGTTTGGTATTTGGTTATGGCGCCCTAGCTTAGCTGGCTAGTTGAAATAGATACTGTTGATATAAAAACGTATAATAGTAACAGTTAGATAGGCAGAAATATTAAAATATCCACAACATGGATCCGTGTGTGCTGGGAATGTAATGGTATACCTTGTACCCGCGAATAACTAAGTTACTAGAGAAAGGTTAAGAGAAGTGGCTCAGGGTGTCCCTCTTTACTTAGTGCGGTGTACACTTTGAAAACCTCTGATTTATTTTTGGCAATCAATCTTCTACTAGATTATTACTGCCAACAAGTTTCTTGCGATCATTTCAATGAACTAACAACATGGTGGCCGTCTTGTTAGAACTTTCAAGTGACTTTTTGTGGCCAGTCAGAATTTATGCTCTGTGGTATATTATTTCTGATCCACTTCATTTGTGCACAATAACCAGACTACATTACGCAAAACATCACCAACATGACAAAATACAGAATCAAATGCAAAAAAAGTTATTGTCGGGTTTTATGAAACCACGGTAAAAGTGAAACTTTTTTTTCACACTATAGACATTTAACTAAAAATTTTTGGAATAATATTCCATTAAGGGTATAAAAATCGCTTTATCAATCTTAATTTTATAATAACACAGACGAAAAAGTTTGAGACGATATAATAAAAGTTTCACTTTAATAATATAAAGTACACTACACAACATTGCAAGATTCCGCCAAAAACTCGTTTGAGCAATTGTTATTTTTGTTCTTGAGCAATTGTTACTTTGGTTGTTGTCAGTATGGGGGCGGTGCGGGCGCGCACGCTGCCCCTCAGTACGCGCTCCCCCCTTACTTTGTACGGGGGTTGGTGGGTGCCCCCGCGCCCGCGCATCCCGCGCCGCACCCCCCCGGGCTCCCCGCTCCGCACAGCGCGCCGCACCCCGCCGCGATATCGGCGCCGCACACGTTGCAGCAGCACGTGTCGCACGCTCCTCCCATATCCGTTAGCGTCAGTGTCCACACTCCTGTAAGTATACACATACCCTACATTATTACTATACAATATAAGCTCATTACAGTCGGGATAATTTAATAACTAACTTTTGGTGTACTTTCTATTTTGGCAATAAATTATCTCTACTAAAGGTTAGGCTGTTACTCGAAATTTCGTCTGTTTTGTATATTAAATATATTCCATATACAGAGCACGGCAAACTGACTGCGCTATGCCTGATGGTAAGCACAGCACAGTACAGTCCAAAAGCAATGGTGACCACCGAGTGACATACATCCATCGCCGGTCGCCGCTGTCATGCCGGCCTGCGAAAAGCTGGATATGCACAGGCTGATCCCGAAACGCGACCCGCAGAAGTGAATCACTACGATGGGCTTTTTTGCCATATACATGGTGGTTGCGACCCAGTCAGGCTGTTAAACCCTAACACCCGCAAAAAATGTTGCTTACAAAATGATTTGTAAATAGTGTTGTCCATATATTTCCTGTAATATATACTTAAAAAAAACAGTACAAAAAAAAAAATTAAAACTGGTTATGTATTTATTTTTATGAAACAGTACAACTTTTAAGTCCCTTCAAATTGTTGCTAGTCGAGAAAAAATTAACAAACAATTCAAAATTAAATAACAGCGACGTCTAGCGATACCATAACAAAAAAGCACAATAAAATTGTTTCCAAATGGACAGCAAAGAAGTGAAAAACAGCGTAGCAATAATCACAAGTCGTAAAATCATATGACGGCAGCGAGTTTCACTGATTGAAGCATTGATAATTACCGTTTGATAATTGTAAATCGAGGAAGGCTATAAGCTGTATATCATCACGCGAAGGCCAATGGGAACGAAGCAAAAATGAAGAATTTAATTATTTTTTTCCTTTTGAGGACTACCGCTGCATGCTAGCGTTAGTATTATACACGTTGCCATGGTAACGTGGTAAGATTCTATCGCAAACATTTTCAAAGTTTATTTTATGTTCTTATAAAGTTTATTCTACGTTAGTTTTGTTTTCCTGTTACTTATTATAAAAATAAAGTTAGCCCAAAGTAACTATTCCCCGTGGACGAAGTCGAGGGCAGAAGCTAGTGTTGGTAGTACGGTTGGTATTTGTTGAACAGCATCCGATATCGTTGCCGTCGGCGGTGGCGCCGGTCGGTGCGGCGGTGAGCGCGTCGGGCGGGGGCGGTGCGGGCGCGGCGGGGCAGGGTGCGGGCCAGCAGGTGCAGCTACGCCGGCTGCTCTCCGCCTACAGAGTGGGCATGCTCGCGCTCGAGACGCAAGCTCGACGGGTGCACGACGACAGGCCGCAGAACAAATTCGGCAGGTGGGTCACTTAAAAAAGCCCAGTGCTTACTATTCGACTATATCGATAATATAAGTAACCAGCGATTCCGACGATATAAAACAGGCCTCGTTAAATTTGGTAGATGGGATGCATCGAGGATGAACTCGTCTAGGGGAAGCGTAGTGCTTATTTTTTGATTCTATCGATAATATAAGTGACGATAAATTCGGACGGTATCTCGATAACTGACCTATAAAACAGGCATCAATATATGTGATAGGTGGGACGCATCGAGGGTAAGCTCTCTACAAGAAACGTAGTGCTTATTATTCGACTCTATCGATAATATGAGTGACGATTAATTCGGACGTTATACATTATCTCGATAACTGACCTATAAAATAGGCTTCATCAAGTTTGGTCGATGAGACGCATCGAGGGCGAACTCGCCTAGAGAATCTTAGTGCTTAGTATTTGATTCCAGCGACGTAAGTGACGAAAAGTACGGATGATATATCGGTAACTGACCTATAAAACATGCCTCGTTAAATTAGGTAGATGGGATGAATGGATTGTGAACTCTGCTAGGGAATCGTAGTGTTTATTATTTTATTCTAACGATAATATAAGTGACGATAAATTCGGACGATATCTCGATAAGTGACCTATAAAATAGGCTTAAATGAATTTGGTACATGATATGTCGAACTCAAGCTCCCTGTGGTAAGCATAGTGCATACAACTCGGATCTGTCGATAGTATAAGTAACGATAAATTTGGATGATATTCCGATTAGTGACCTAATACAGCAGGCTTCAAGAAATTCGATATATGAGGTATCGATAGTAAGTTTCCTATATGAAGCGTAGTGCTTAAGAATTCGACTTTATCGAAAACGATTATCGATAAATTCTGGCGATATTTCGATAAGTAGTCTATAAAATAGCCTCCAGGAATTTCGGTAGATGGGATATATCGAGAACAAGCTTCCTATGCCGAGGGGCGCAGGTGTTTATTTTTGCATAGAATATAAAATTAGTGGTTTTGAAGCTAAGGATTTGTAGTAACTCAACTGTTGGATGCAAAATATATATCTCAAATATATTATTTTTTAAATAATGCGGTTGTTCAATGCTTTCATTAAATAGTCTCATAATCTGTCCTGCTACGTAAGACAGGATTGCCTAGTTGTAGGTGGCAGCAGTGATCATGTAAAATCCAGCAATTTTTAGCCAACCTTTTATCAATTTGTGCTCCAACTTTACTTCCCCTGATGTTGCTAGTGTCTATGGACAGCGGTGATCACTTAACATCAGGTGATATGCCTGTTCGTTTGCCTGCTATATTATATTTCAAAAAAAATACTCGTATTTCCAAAAAAATAATTTAGTAACACAAAAATAATAATAACTTTCAAATTAATGTTATGTAAGTAATACATCGATTCCATATAATTGTTCTTTTTTTTTAACTTTATTTTTGGCAACCAATCTTTTAGATTATTACTGCCATTGTCAAGTAGTTAATAGTATTTCAAGTTCTAGTTTCATTCCATTCAACCAGTCTTCCAGTAGACCATTATTGCCATTGTCAAGTTTCTTGATATAATTCCAATGAACTAACAAGATGGTGGCCTACTTGTTAGAACTTTCCATGGAATTTTTGTGGCATCTCAGAATTCATGGTCCGTGGCATTATTTTCCATTCACTTCACTTATGCACAATAAACAAACTATATTACATAAAACACCACCAATTTTACACAATATAGAGTCAAGTAACACAAGATTATGAATAAAAAATAAAATCCACTACATGACAGACCAAGATCCCGCCAAAAACTCCTATAATTGTTCTTATTTATATATAGAAAATGTATCCCTAATATAGTGGCGCTAGTGTTAATGTTACGGTCGCATTGCAGTCTCGCATCTCGGGTGTGTCGTAGCGCTACCAGGCGTACTCGTATACGATAACAGCTGTAGCTGTTGGACAGGCCTTGGTGTTTATTTACATGATTGGTGGATGATGTTCGAGCATTATGAACTATAATGTAGGGATGTGATTGAGTGGTTGTGACGTGGTATACGCGCGTGACGGCAGGAACCCGCCGTACGGCGAGCACGTGAAGTGGCTGCTGCGCATATCGAAGCGTCTGGGCGCGCAGTACCTGCACCAGTTCTGCGTGTGCGCCGTGAACTCGGTGGTGTCGCCGTTCGTGCTGTACGAGCTGTGCGTGGAGTCGGCGCACTGGCTGGCGCGCGGCGGCCCCCACCACCTCGTCATGCAGCACCTGCGCGGAGCCCTCGCGCCCCTCGTGCAGAAGTGCCAACAGATGTAAGCGCCCCCCTTCCTTATTATATCGACTGGAAGGAAGCGGAGTTGTCGTAACTTTTTTTTTTTTTTTGATTGAGGGTTTGTTCAAAGAGAACACGACACCCTCATCCATACTACTTGCAGATATACATCTTAAAAATACTAATAAAAAAAGCTAAATTGAAAAACAATATTACAATCACATTCTCGTCCTTATACCGACGTCCACCATATTATAGATTAATTTGGCTTCTTCCGATGTTGGGCGTGACAATATTTCATTACAAACACCTATATTAGAAGTATTCTTAAATACCTGTCTTCTTTGGGATTCGTTCCGGACACATTCCATTACAATGTGATACACGTCTTCTTCTTGAAAGCAAACTTCGCAGTTGCTGTTTTCCCTTGTTCTCATTAAAAAGTTAAACTTATTCAATGAAAAACCACAACTTAACAACAGAGCGAAAAAAACTGTAGGAGCTTCGGGCTCACTACTATAAGATTCTAGACGTTCAGCGTGATAATAATACTCGGAGTGCGTGAAATAGACTATCAAACGTATAAGGTATTTATATAGACACGGGATATTTCATTTATTTGTTCAATTGTTTGAATGACATTCTGTTTACAATATTTACAAAAGTTTCAGCCGGCCTGCCAAAGAGGATGACATTCTCGGTAGCTACAAAACTATTTCAAAAATTCATAACTCATACTATATCATTATATTGTCTTATAATATAAAAAAAATTTGGTTAACAAGAAATTAGGTATGTCTTTCTAAGACATGGTAAATATGGACTTAATGTCCATTCTCTTGAATTCTAAATACATTTTTACATACAAATACAGTTCATATTTACACCAAAACAGTCATAAACTCCATCTGAATCTATAAATGAAAATTTCTACCTGCCTCAAAACCATTACTTACAGTACACATTTTTCGAATAAAAATGCAAGTGTTTTTTTTTAGGTATATTCAGTGTATACATCAGAAACTATATCATCTAACTACTGTCGAGTATGAAGAATTCGTAAGCATCGTGCTGTCAGCACGGACCGCCTTCCAACTCACCCCAGAGGGAAACACGCAGTTCAAAGAGTGGCTGGCGTCCCTACGCAGGTCAGTCACAGTGCCTTGTTTCAGTTATACTTGATGAAAAGTTTATAGCATTTAAAAATAATACAATTTTTCTATATTAATTTAACACTTTTAGTTTAGTCTGTTTTATTTCTCATCTCGGCTAATATAATTTTACTAGTTTATTGAGCTTATCTGAAAAGATATTATAATACTATAATACGGTTATCAATGTTTAATTAGTTGCATATTTTTATCTTATTTTCTTTGGTTAATATCGATATCAGTGTTTATCGATTGTAGATAAAACTCGATAGTTTCCGGCAAAACGTTTTATCGCAAAATATACATTTTATAAAAGGTCTGAACGGACAGTAGTCCTTTAGTAGGTCAAAATAATCTCTAGTGTTTTTTATTGCTATTAAATAAATATACCACTTTAGAAAGGCAATTGTTGGTGGGTTCGCCATCTTTAAACAGGGGTCTAACTCTTGAAATTGATTTCAATTTGGTTTTGTTTCTTATTCGAAATTGATGTTGATCCAAACTCGAACTAAAAGGGTACTCTTGAGCCAAATCGAATCGAGGATCAAGAACGTTTCACGATCGATTCATAACGTCGTCGTTAAGTGTATCCGGTCATAGTATACACACAATACGTCACAGTAAACTGTTATATCTTTTAGCTTGATTCATAGTTTTTGTAGTGTTATCTACCTTTATAACGCTAGAGTAATGATTTATATAAGGTTAAATATTATAAAAATATATCACAGCTATTAAAATCATGCTTAAGTAAAGATTTTAATATTGAGAATATGTTTTTTAGTCTGTGTCACAGAATAAAGTCTGCCGTAATCTGTGCTTCGGACTGTCAGATTAAATATCAAAACATTGGAATGTTTTACAAAATTATGGGATGTATTTATTATATGACTATCGATTTATATTACATATAATATATGTAAAGAAATTATTTAAATTGTGCAAAAGAGAATATTCATGCAATGCGTGTGTTAATATAAAACTTCATCTTTTAGGAACATACATTTAAAGATACCTATAAACATATTACATTCTTTAATTAGGTATATTGTACATTTTCCAACTCTTTTTAAAAGTTATATGGTTTAATAAGTATTAACTTTTCTGTCATGTCCGATATCGTGATAAAAATCGTAGCAACTGTGATGTTTCTTAGGTTAAGTGTATTTTTTATGGATTACGAATATCATACACAACATAGATTATTGAATGTGATGACTATTGCACCAATATAGTATGAAAATAGATACTTAAAATTCAAACAATAATTAATCTATTTACCATTACAGACATAACTAAAGTAATATTTTCTGTTTGTAGTGTAGCTTTAACATCATTAATAAATACCATATATGAACTATAAATAATGGATTCTAATCTGTGTGCCAATATATTTCACAAATAAAATATCTCTTTTGTAATATTTTTTAACATTAGGAGTTAGTAACACAGTTATATAAACTACTACTCTTGTATAAAGTTTCTATAGATTTATGTCATATACATATATCAAGAAAAGATTTAAAATATGCTAAAGAGAGAATTGTTATGAAGTTATATTCTACTTTTATTAACATATAGCTATTTAGACATCTAAATATAACTTTGCCAGATAATTGGTGTCTTACAATTTAATATCACAGTGATATCAATCATAACCACTTTTATAATAAAAACGTTAGCGACCATAGCATATTTCATGATAAGTGTAGCTTACTTGATTAAGAATATTATACAATATAGGGATATTGAAGGTGTAGTCTGGAAATAGTTTATTTTTAATCTTATGACATGATATTTTATGTAAAGCTTAAAAATTGTCACAATTAATAAATAAGTTTACCACCATGGATTATATACATACACTTATACACATTCATATACTGTCCCATTGAGCACTTCATAGTTCACCATATAGATGGACTCTCCTGAACTTGATAAATGAGTTTTTAATTCAAATGTAATTAATTTACAAAAATTGTCAATAAAAAAGGGCTTCTTTTGCAATTCTTTATTAATAACAAGAGCTTCTAACACAACTGATCAAACTGTATCACAATTTAAAAAAAACACAGCATATATTTACTATTCACTAATGTTACTGGACACTATGATGAGATAAATAACCTTCAGGAATTTTACTTGTACCACAATGTCTCATAGAACAATTTGGTTATAATCCTTTACAAGATTTTGTCCTTTTTAAGAGATCCAACTCGTGTATTTACTATAAGTGTATTTTTTTATTCTTCTTAGGATGTTACCGGGATCACCTAAAAAAACAATGTATTGTTATTTATTAGTATGATGTTAGAATTTTTCAATAATCTTGAATTAACAATAGTACATTTTTCTACTTATCAATTGTATTTAATAACCCTTTATTGAATGCCTTGTTAATTATTAAATAACCAGGGTGACACATATCTAACTTATATTAGAAAACTATTCATGTTACAAATAAAAAACTTAATTTCTATGAAATAAATTTAAATTTGGCATACATTATGGTACACATACAGATATTAGCCACTTGAAGACCAAACTAAACTTGGTATGGTAATCAAACAAACGAGAGCTCACAACAACTCAACTTAAGAGTAAAGCTTAGTAACATAAGATTTATATAAAACCATTGTTAATTATCTCCATCACTTAACCTATACCCATATAACCTATATTATTTTTTATATATAAATCTTGATCCATGAGATAAAGGTAACTTTATAAATATTTTATGGTTAGTCCAATTTCTAAACATTCTTTTGAGTTATAAAATCGCCTTGATGTTTATGATTCTAGTCTTATCTTAGTAGCATAAAATAATGATGCAAACAAAATCTGTAAATTACAATCCTATTCCTCATATACTTTTTATCAAATTACATATACACACATTTGTGCCCGGCCTTTTATGCCTTTATAGTACCACTGAGAGATTTAGATACAGCTTATTGGCTTAATTAAAGAAATTGAAGAGATGCAAACAAATATACCTACATCTTATGTGAAAAAAATGTTACAACTTACCTTGTTATTCATAGAAATATCATCATGTTGCAGATTTATCCATGTAGCATATAATACATTTATGAATACTTAGAGTTTCTTCGATAATGTCTTCGAAATCCTTGAGAATTTCAATTTTAATAACCTAGTTGTTATATCGACTTATATTTAGCAAATATCTTCACGCATGTGTGTTTATTTGGTTTGGTATTGCAAAGTGAACGATAATAATGTAGATTTTTAAATAAATATCACAATAAAACACTAAAATAATCTCACTCGATCCTAACAAAGTACCTTTTTGTCAATCGTCTATTTTGACATCTATATTCGATTGAACGACTCGATCCACAGCTGTCAGATTGTGTGGAGAGTACCAATTTTTCGATCCTAACGACGAAGTCGATCCAAGTTAGTTCCTATTTGAACCACAGTACGATTATGCGCTAGTGTTGATTTCAAGAGTACGAAATAGCATGAAATCGACTGATACTCGATTCGATTTAGAACTCGAAAGCGTCAAGAGTAAGCCACCAGATTTTGAATTCGATGTTATTACCCTTATGATTCCTGTATACAAATTTTCAAGCGTGTTGAACTAATGTAACTTTCTACTGTCAGTAAGGCACCGCAATTTGATTCACTAATTTTTGATGAGTTTTTCTTGCTCTTTTGTCCCTGTGATTTTTGTTTTAATAAATCGTAGCTTCCATAACTGTTCCGTTGAATTTTTATATGACCGATTTCAACTTTTGGCGAAGATACTACATTGTCCAAGATTTCCTACAATTTAGCACTCTTTTGAATAATAATCACTATCTGTGAATTTCGCAAGTCGTCAGGCGATAATTTTTCTCACCGTTAGATTTCACGGTAATTAAATTGGTTCTGTAACATCACATACACCTCACATTTCACCTTTATTTAATTTATTTATGACCCAGTAAAACTGTTGAATATTAGTGTTCTCGTGACCAAAAACAAATAAAACAAGATATTATATTAAAATATATATCATTACCAATAAAACGGTACTCATGTCTTCTATTTGAGCAAATAATCTTTACAGCGTAGAAACAAAAGACTATAATTAAAAATGAGTGTGTGTCGTGAGCAGTTGTACTTTTTTGGCGTAATTATAAAATAATGCTTTTACATACTTTGACTATTTCGAACTCAAAAGTTAGACCAACTAAATAAACTACTATGAATAAACATTTGAATAGATAACGTCCACAAATTATTTAAATAATATCGTGTTCCAAATGCCAAAAGGTTGTATATAAATTTATTTTAATTTGAAAAACCAAAAAGTCGCGTACATGAAAAAAACCTCATGCGCGGTGGAGATATTTTTTAAAGTTTAAATTGAAATAAAAAACATTTTTCAAACTCGTATCTAACAGTTATGATTTATACGAACGCGAATTAGAACGCGATAGTTTGTCTAAAGGAGATGGAGATAGCCTTTTAAAAGAAGCGTTCTTCAGCTAACTTGTGTATGATATACTTATACATGTACTGTCTCTCAACGATTTCTCATAACGCTTCAAAAGAAGTACAGTGTACAAGTCTTTATAACGTATTTCGAGACACAGAGCATTTTCCTTCGTTATACGAAGCGAAGAGAACAAATAAATGGTATTGTGGTAAACCAACTAAATTGAATTAATTTCTACGTTGTAGAAGGTTTTTCGTTATAACGAACGGCGTTATAAAAAGTTTACACTGTATAACTTCGAAGAAATTAAATCGTATGAGGTGTTGTCAATACAATTTTTGAAGTAAAATTTCTTTAGGCACGTTTGAATTGGGGAGTTAACTGGTGAATGCGTGACGAGAGTCGAGCGTTACGAAAAGTGTGATCGGGTGAGGCGAACGGAAGTTGAGAGGGAGATATAAGTTAACGAAGATAGAAAGAGCGAGAGTTATGTTTCCTATTATCAATGAAAATCCATAAAAAAATTACATATTATACATACATAAACATATATATACATATAGCGTGTGACAAAATAGGTCGAAAGTTTTTTTTTTCACTCACTCCAAATATACCAACAAAAATTATGCCCAAAGGAAAGCTCTTAATTTCTCTTCTCCTAAGATAAAAAACCCAAAGTTATTAAAAAAATTAATTTGACAGATCCGTAGAATTTTAAATATTAAATTTAATTATAATTATAGTGTAAATAGTAAATTTAAAAAAATTGTCTCAATGAATATTTTGTTGATAATTTATCACTTAATGAGACCTATCCAATCATTTTGACGAAATAAAAAATTTTCACAGTTTGTGAGCGACAAAAATGTTCTAAATTTTTTTCTCTACATTTTTTGTATAGGAAGATTTAAAGTTCGTTGGAATACCTCTTAAAATTGAAATGAAAAGCTATCCTTTGTTTCGATATATCCTATGATATTTAGGGGTGAGAGCAAGAAAAAAAATATTTCGCCTTTTTGGCACACCCTAATGTATACATACGTATAGATGAAGCTAAAGAAACTTTACTTCAGCCGTGTGGTCTAAAGCTCACTCGTTTTTTGACTTAGTTTTGCCATGATTTAGTATGTGGTTTTTGGTTAGAGTTTCGTTGAGTTTTATCTGTTTTTTTTTTGTTTTTTCGTAAAAGCTGTAGTCGCGAAGTAATAAAAACATTTCAGATCGAAATCATGCAAGAAGGACCTGTGGACGCAACTGAACGCGGCGCTCCAAACGAACGGCAAATGACGTCGGCAGCCGATAGTTTGTATGATGCGGTGTTCCGCGCGCAAACTGTCACAACACAGGCGATGGCCGCGGTATCGGCTCCCGAACCATCTGCATACGTTATAACTCCTATTCATATTATAACATTCGTCTTTTTTTTGTTATTATTTGAGTACGTACACTGTGTTTAAACTCATTGTGGCGCGTTTGATGACGCACAGAACAACGGACGTTGTTGTATCTATATGAAAACACGATCGGTCCACTATCCTATTATTTTCCCATTCTCACGTTAGAAGAGTTACATACGTTTCAAGATAAACTAGAGATAGTGTTTGTCGAACTTTTCTTATTTAGATGTTTACAGTATGATAAAAGTTTGCTTAGGTCGAGGTTTTGATAGTGTTTTTCATGCGGAGTGGATGAAGATAAATATTTTAGTAATGTTTAGTATTAAGTGTCGTGAAATCGTGTGCGCACTACGCGGACTCAAATTCCCAGTTTGGAGCGATAACATTGCATATGATTCAATCTACCTGTTAATAGTTGAATGAAAACTATTTGGGATAATAGACCCAATCAAATTCGTAATATACCAGCTATCTGAGAATAAATGTTGCTAACTCCATACTACCATACACTTATGTACACTCTATAATCGATCGGTCTTCTTTTCCTCATATATCACTATAAAAATTATTAATACCTAATTATATTTCAATTTATCGATCGATACGTTAAATCCCGCTCATTAGAAGGTTGTGCTTTAAATATGGTCTGAACTTGGTTGTTATCAATAAGGCAAAAAAAAAATATTGTTACATCACAACGTATACTGGGTGAAAGTTTAAAGAGTAGCAGTATTCAGGGAAATTATAGTTCATGGTCACATTTAACACATAAAATAATAATATAAAAACAAATAATAATAAACAACAAAGACAACCTTAGTTAAAGTTTGTTCTAAGACTTTTAAAAGTATGGGTATAAAAGTGAAACGCTCAATGAACGAAAGTGAAGTTGAATCGCGAGGGTGCATCCGGGGTTAATAACCTTAACATTACGTAAACTCGTAAACTATCCCTTTCAACGAACAATTAATTGATGTACGGTTTGGCGGCAGCCCGCGGTGCGGTTAGCGGGAGAGGTTTGGCAGTACGCACACTGGCGCGTGACATAAACTAAGGGGTAGGAGTGTATATCAGTTTTATTTTTCTCTAGATAATTAGTTCAAATATTGAACATCTATTTTTTTAATTGATTTAAAACGGGAAGCGAGTACTGAAGAACCTGTGTAAATATTGCGACCGACTAAACTTTCACGCGGTATATAGGAGTTTAGCAACATTTCATTTAAACTGCGACGACAGTACATTAACGACTCGTTTAGTAAGTATGATTTGATTGAAACTAATGCACAAAATATCTCTTTTCTAAATAATATTTTTATTCCCTATGCCCTTTTTATTTGTTTTGACATTAAACTAGTCAGTGGTTTTGAGGATCCAACCTTATTTACATAACCAGTGGAGCTTCAATACTAGCTCATTTATTTTTTTCACCCCATTCTATCTAGTATAATGTAGTATTTAAGTTTTCTACTTTTTTTCTCTCATTCAGAAGTATTCAGAGGGCATTAAATGATAAATCAACGAAAAGATTAGTTTTTCAATTTCAATCATCACGTAATTATTCATGTTTAGTTTTAGATTGAAGTGTAGTATTATTTAGTTAATTTGACATGCTGGGTGGATGACTGTTTACTTAAATATTTAATAATCATTTATTACTTAATAACCTATATGTTAAGAGTAGTTGTTACGGATTAAAAAAATAATCTACTAACAAACGACGTCCCGTCAGTATCCACTTAGCCAACTCAAAGATCTCTGTCGTATATATACGAATGTAGAGTTTAGAGAAATATAGGTGTAATTCATCTTTCATTATCAAATACTTGGGATTTCCTTTCGTGTTGTGCGGTATATATAAATAATATAGTCGTGTCTTCAGCTTGACTTGTCGATCACTTGTCACGATATATCGAATCGGACGTCTTTGAAATGTCACGTGTTTCTTTGTCTTGTCGTATATATTTTTACATAATTTGAGATATCTTTTATGGAGATAATTTATAAGAATAGATCGACTCGTAAAATGGAATAATAAACCGAGAATAAATTCGATAGTCCATCGTGTTTTGAGAGGGTATCTTTAAACGTTTCAAACAATGATATTATAACTAAAAAGGCGTAGATACGTTACTTATATAATATTTTGACAAAACAAATGGCACGATAACGCACACATTCGTAACATAATATTGTAACGCCACACTGTCTTAGATAAAATGTGGAAGTGAGATGGCGTATTCTCAATATCGGTGGTGAAAACGAAATAGTTATATGTTGCTTAGATACAGGCGGATTGACGGGGCACCCATCAAAAGTAAACTAGTCGGTCAAGTTTTAACAAGGCGCTGTCGAATTTAGAATATTATCCGATACGAAATATATATAAGGGTTGTTGAGGTATGTATGCTTGGTACACATATATGTTTCAACAACTCATATATGTATGAATAGTTAGCTTAGGTTAGCTTACATAGGTCGCGAATTGCATGTATCAGGCAACAGCCAAAACCGAGGTGTGCCGCGCACTCTTGAGCTAGTTGTCAAAATAAAATCGGCTGAGTGCCTTAAGCGCTCGCCTTAGTAGTCCGGTGAAGCTGTTAAGACCTTGCTTGGTCAATAGCGTAGTCAGTTCGAAAAATGGCGCTGTCGAAGCGCTTGTGACGTAACTACAACTTTTCAGTTATAATATCATTGGTTTTAAACGATGACCTCGCACAGTGTCATTAATATAGCGTGAATATATGTTAAACAGAATATAGATAATCACCGTCGATGCGCACTATTTTTGATATTCTCTTGTCGAAATTTGCAAATTTCCTAGATGTTTACGTGTAAACGTCTCGCGGAGATAGATTTTTAAACGTGGATGCGATTAATTATAGTGACTTTATTTACACATTTACAAGTATATTATTATTATTAAATTGTAATGCAAATTAGTATCTCGAGAGCCTTTAAAGTTTAAAATATTAGGTCTTATTATATTATATACATTTAAACGATGTTTGAGCTGGCAACAATACATAAACTTTTTCACTATGTCTACTAGTTCAATAATAAATTTGCACTTTTTGTAATCGCGTTGTAATTATTCGCATATATTATTCCCATAACTCATTTTAAAAAAATAAAGAAAAAAATAGTCGTTAAGTGTTCTGAAATTCTCGCTAGTTTAGTAGATGTGTTCATAAAATGTGAAGTCACTCGCCTACTTGGAGAAATTTAAATATTATTAAATATTTACGAGTAATAAAGCTACATGGATGTTATTAAGATGTCATTAGATCAGAATTGGGTAAAAAAAGTAAGGGATTTTTATAATATTAACAATAAGAACTTCCAACTGTAAAGCAATATTAAAATATCATTTTATAAACTTATATTGAATAGTGAACTTTTGAACGTATTTAAATGTTTTGCATAGATATATTTTGTGGGTATATCGATTGATATCTAATGTATCCGATTAGTTTTCGCGATATTTAATAATTGTAATAAATAAATTATAATGTACGGTCGTTCATCCGGAGAGACGTAAAAAAAAAAGATTGAAATGCTCAAATCGATATCGGATGTTGATGTTCAGGATGACAGCATCAGTGCCTTGACATACACCGGTTACATGTAGGGACGCTACAAAGGAAATAACCATATTATACAGTACGTAAGTATCGTAGTTTAAATTTTAATAAACAGTTAGGTGTTTTATATTTTTTCTGTCATGTGGATTTACTATTTGCTGGAATAAGGTAATAAATATCGAGTATCGATTACTAATCGATTATCCAGTATACGCCCAATTAACACGATTGCACGTTGACAGTAAATATAGCAACACTGTGGTGGATGTAAAATTTGTTGCCAGCTTCAAAATCGCTTAGTTTTAGTTCAGTATATCTTTATTAAATTAGATAATTATGTCTATGCGCATTCATAGAGTGTGAATGTTCTCAGCATTCAGTAGATAGTAAATTTTAGAATGCTAGTTAGTATAAATTGAAGTTCTCGAAAAAATGTTGAAGTAATGCGAAGTATATTAGTTTACTTGTTCTGATTATATGTATTAATTGAGAGAGTTAATCTTATAGTGATTCTTATAATATAGCGTACTATTGCGAACTGGTACAGAGTTCTTGACAATTTTCTTTACGGTTTTTGCGTTTGTTTGATTCGTTACTAACGCTATTTGTGTTCTAAAAATATTTTATAACTGCACACACAATTGTCTTAAATGATATAGATAAAGAATAATATGAAATCGTTGGATAAATAGAAAAATGTTATTAGTCAAAGAGAAAAAAAAGTATAATTATTCGTGTTTTATGATATTTAAATCTTGTTATATATAATTTTAAAATTTATTTATTTATTTTTATTTTAAATAATTACTTTAAAAACAATGTGTTTCAGATATTACATATAAATAAAATAATAGAGGTCTGCCGTTGTGTGCACATCACAAAAAAATATTAGATACATTTCGATATTTTTATTGGTTCTACTTCTTAGACACTTGGGATCGATCTAAAAATCTAGACATGCGGCAGCGTGTTAAGCCAAGTTTAAGCTAACAGAATGACGAACGCGCGCTATCGTGTGTAATATTACAGGAACCATTTGGAACCACTTCTAACCCCCTCATATCTCAAAAACTATTTCACATAAACATGTCAAATTTGGCTCATGTATTGAGACTTGCGACATATATATATATATGCTCTAAATTTTATAAACACACATCAAACAGTTGTTTAAATATTAACGAGCAAAAATCGTCATTTCTGTCACTGACTGACCTATATCTATGAATCTATGAATTTGGCATATAGATAGGTAGTTGTGTGAATACAAAGGAAGAAGTCAGACCTTATAATCAGACTTTAGGCTACAATATTATCCCAAGTTATAAGCGGAAATGATATTTTAAGTTGTGATAACATATTGTATGTTGTTATAAATAAATTTCAGGACAGCCCATTGAACTTGCCACCCATTTAGATCCCACTTAATATAATAACTTAATAAATAATATTTACATGATTTTGATGGGAAACTTATTACGATATGTACATTCTATATAAATTACAATTTTTATGTGTATACACGTTAGCTATGTGTATTATCTTGCCATAGAGAGACGGGGCAAGCGATGTGGTGTGCATGTGCAGGACAACGCTGACGAAGTCGCGGTTATCAGCTGGTTTTTCTATAATAATTAAATATAAAGTGTTATACATTATTCAAGTAAGGAGAAATAAAAACAAAAGTTGAAAATAGTTTTATTTGACTGAAACAATTTTCGTTATTCAATATAACAATTTATTAAATAATAACACTTTTACAAAAAAAAAACGAATGTATATCATTTTTCTATTTAATCAACGAAGTGTCTATTTATAATTTGGATAATTATCAGTAACTTTAGTCATCACATTTACACAATAATTATAAATGCATAAAGCGGTTATTGGCATAATTCGTAATATAAATTATTATAAGTTTGGAAATAAAAATTAGGTACTAGCAAAACTGTATCTATAGAAAACGATTGTGATTTTTTTTCACAATTTAACTTTTGAAAATTATTTCTAATGTAATAAAATACATCACAACCATCCTTATTATATAGTACATATAGTATACACGTCACATATAAAATATACATAGATTTGAATTTGATTGAATAAATTTGCCGTCCATTATTAATTTGCAAGTCATTAAATATAGATTTTGCTTTGCGTAGCATTTTAATTATATACCAAAATAGCGTGTGTTGAATATTTTAATGCTTCATATAATCTATATTACTTTATCAAAAAGCTAAAATTTCGTTAAAGCGCAACACTGCGCTTTGTCTCGGTACCTTAAAGAAATATTTTTACACTATGAAGTATTTAAATAATGAAAAAAAAAGATAATATATCGTTAGTGCGAAATAGAGTGTTATTATGGATCACATTTTAATCATAAGAATTCGATTTATGTCCTTAGTTGGTAATTAGCCAGTATCATTCGAGTTTGTGAGACGATAGTAAAAAGTATTGTGGTTAATTGATTGATTTGCATGCTGTTAAAGTGACATATCACTTGTATTCTACTATATCCATATTAAAATTAATGTATTTTATGTTATCGGTACAGTTGATATGTATTTAACACAAATATAACAGCAGTAGATTAATTTACAATCTAAAGTTACATCGATCGGATTGGATATACAATGTACATGAACGTAGTAATTTTGTGTCATTTTTATCTGAAGGCAAGAGCCGCGAGTGCCTAAAAAATAGAGCGAATAAATCCTTTCCCTTAGAATTCGATGGCTTTAATTTGTTATTGCCACAGTACGTAATAGTAACGAATTCAGTCATTAATCGTTTATTTTGTTAGTTCGAGAGAGTAGGCTACGGGTTATACATGCGCTAAGGTTATGTCTTGTAATACTCATACTACGTCGGAAACCTGCTACTTTACATCACAGTCTGTTAGGAATAACGACGTTGCTGTAACAAGTCTGTTTTAGTTCTAAATCGACGATGGATAAATTATTTTATACATCTGGATCTGTAGTTTAATTGATACACTTTCGAAAGTGTGGTTGTCTCCGCCTATTATATGTATAACCGTTACAGAGTGCGAATTGCTACTTATTAGTAATAAATTCTATGTATTCCTATAATATTCATCTCTTATTTTCTAAATAAAAAGAGAGAAAACCAGTTTTAATTGTTGCTAATATGATCGTTATAGGAACCTTGTTAATTAAAAAGAATATTCACAAAATCCACTTCACAATACTATAATTTAGTTTAATAATTATTTATTATTATTCTTGCAGAATAATACTGTCAAGAATAAATAATAGAATTGTCGAATCATAGATTTGTTTCTCAGGATGACTGTGTAAAACGAAATATTAACTTTTAACTTGAAAATTACAGAATGAATCGTTTGTTTTACCACGTCCTGTATAAATATAGAAGTGCCCTGTTTATAATATTTATTAAATATAATATAGTATTAGACATTTCACTCCGTTGTCGCAAATGGTTGTAATAATTAAAAATAAAATTATAGTTAATACTGTTTAATAAAATAATAGACTGTTTTGCACGATATCTGGTTTATTCGATTTTATTCTACCGTTTCGGCGTTGTCGCTCTTCATGTGGAATTAACCCGTTTTTGAACACTTTGTGATGACAAGCTCTATATGACAACGTTTACGTACAATTCGCATGTCGATCGACAACGCACGCTCTGTTTAATGTTCTACCTATTGCAATGTCTCCCAATTCTATAAAATGTACCTTTATACTGTCACTCGAAATATTTTTTGTCCTGTCGAACATTTTATATTATTACTTTTACGGTTATTACACACATAAGTCTTTTGGCAGCATATTTCAAATAATATTATTTAATTATTCAATATACTTATTCTATACTTAAAAAGTGTTTTATTCTTTAGATATTTTTTTGTATTCGTTTTCCCTGCTACTTCGTTTGCGTGTATTTCGATATGTTCGCGATGAAAATAGCCCACGTATATTATCGAAATTTACTAAAAAGTTGGTTAACGGTATGTCATGTGACCGATTTCAAACCTAGTAAGCTAAAGGTTTAGAAAATTTTCAATGCGGTAGATGCTACATGAAAAAAAATCTTTCGAAGTTAATTTTGAATTACAAAGCGAAAGGGTAAGTGTACGGCGTGAGTACATCTGCGTTCGGTGGTGCGTCCAGCGTCCAAAAGCGACGCTCGCGCGCCTGTCAGGACACTCACGTATTAATGCATACGTTTGAAAGGAACGCCGGACGCAACGCTACGCTCGATGCTCGATTATAGCGTCCACTCTGAACGCACACTAAATTGTTTCGAAGTGTCAAACTGAATATGAACGCAAACACAATGCTGAATTAAAGATACAGTAGGTTCTTTAGTACCAGAATAAAACGAAATAAAAAATATGGGCCCACAAAATCGCAATATTATTATTATTATGCAAAATTCTATTGTGATCAGTTCAGAGGCCTATTCGTGTAAAAGTAATAAATAAACATATAGACTGAGTTACTTTTACATTTATCATTTTAAATTGTATAATAATAGGTGTGAGTATGGATGCAATGAAGATAATACAATCTAAACCGCAAGTGATTAAAATCTATGCAACGAAAGTAGTTCAATTAACTCATGGTGGAAATTTTTACGTGACGCTGATGGGACTGTAGAATGAGAGGAAATGAGGTGTTATGCCTTAATTACACGTAACGAGTACAGTAGCGAGACGATAAAACGATACTAGGCCGAGACATTCGAATGGACGAGTAGGTGTTTATATGTATTTTACTAGTGGCGAGTCAGTTTAAATTACTCTCGCCACTCAGTTCGGCCTAGTATTTGGCCGAACACTCGTCATAATATTCATATGCACCGAGCACTCGGCCGAGAGCACTGTTTCGCCACTGTACTGGTTACGTGTAATTAAGGCATTAGAAACGAGGATATAAAATTAGTAAGTTTTGACTTAGTAGAGATCTGGTGTGAGGCAACATCAACGTTACGTTATTGGAATATAAATGGATTGAATACTATCTTGTTTTATTTATCCTGCTATAACATCAGCCTTGGTCAATAGCTACATACCCGTATTTTGAATATATGTATCGTTACATTACAAAATGTGCTAAATCTAATTTTACTCGTTCATATAACATGTTTATTTTTTTTAAGATTTCCAGTTTTTATACGCCGAGAACGAAGTTCAAATTATTCCGTTAATAAGGTTTCTAGTTATTTTTAATGATCTTTTTTTTATGACCTAGGAGGCAAACTAACATTCCGGTCACCTGATGTTGAGTGATCATCGTCCATAGACACTAACAACACTGCAGGGAAGTCGCTATTGCGTTACCAGCCTGTGTTTGGGGAGGGGATGAGAAGAGGGGTTGGGAGGGAGGCAAACTAACATTCCGGTCACCTGATGTTGAGTGATCATCGTCCATAGACACTAACAACACTGCAGGGAAGTCGCTATTGCGTTACCAGCCTGTGTTTGGGGAGGGGATGAGAAGAGGGGTTGGGAGGGGAGGGGAGGTGGGGCTCCGGCGCTCTCACTGACCGAATGAAACACGATTATGCAAGCAATGTTACTTCATGTCGATGTTTCTGTCGGGTCGCGTGGTAGTAGGTACCCCGAGCGAGCCGACCCATTCATGCTGAAACCAATAATGGGTTCAGCGTAGCTCTACCACCACTAAAGTCTTACATGTACCAAATTTGAAGATCTTGAAAAATAACGTATAATATTAGGAACGGCTAAACTTTCATATAGCTCATTTTTAAATATAACGACTCGTATATTATCTACCCTCCAAAGGTCTTAACAAACAGCAACATAAAACTTATAACGTAAGAACACTGTCATCTTACAGACATTTGTTAGAACTACAAGAAGCACTAAGCAATATTAAGTTTGATGTTATTGGTCTATCTGAAACACGTCGACTTGGAACAAAAACTGAGGAATATGAAAACTTTATACTCTGTTATACAGGGTGTACAAAGGGTTTGTATGGCGTGGGCTTTTAAATAAATAAATGTCACAAAGATAATATAGAAAGTTTCATAAGTATCAGCGACAGAGTTGCACTACTCAACTTAAATTTGCAAGGTCTCAAACTATCTCTTATACAAGCTTACGCTCCTACAGAATCAGCAAAAGATGTAGAGATTGAAAAATTCTATTCAGATTTATATAAAGCTCTAGATCAAGTATACAAAGTTTACATAATTATGGGAGACTTTAATGCTAAAATTGGGAACCGAGAGCAGAGGAATACCTAATAATGAAACAAAACGGCTATGGTACGAGAAATCAAAGGGGACAAAGAATGATTGACTTCGCTCTTGAAAACAAAATTGCAATTTGAAATACCTTCTTTAGAAAGAAACAAAACCGTAGATGGACGTGGCGGTCGCCAAACGGTGAACACAAAAATGAAATCGATTTTATTTTCTCAAACACTCCAAGTATGGTGCATAATATAGAAGTACTAAGGCATCACAAAGATATAATCAGAGCTTTTAACAAACTGATAACAAAATAGTAACAATAATAATTCATTCTTAAGTATATAGCGACGTCGAAATTATAAACGTAATGAGCTAATGACTTCAAAAAGAGTTTACATTATATATATTTATGAATTGTGCAAAATAAAAATAAAGAGTCATTCGAACTTCGACCATAGAGCAACAAAGAACTTTTTGCATTTTTTTTATCCATCAATAGCCACAAAATAAAAAACAATGAAGGGAATCGCCTGAAAACAGAGGAGGGAGATGTTCTTAACTGTTTCCCCACTGCCTATTTATATACAGAAGTTGATAAAAACGAAACATCATTAGAGATACACATGTGTTTTGTCATTTTACCGCAATTTTTTTACGAAATAATCTCATAAACACTTTTAGCAATGATGTTGATGATGCTAGTCATTATAACGTTGGGAACGAACGCAAATGCCCAGAACTGTCCTCGCAGTAGACCGGGTTGTATCTGTACCGCACAATACGATCCGGTATGCTCCACCGAAGGTTGTACTTATGGAAATGGTTGCGCGTAAGTTGACCCATACTCATATAGAATAATATTTAAACAAACTCAACAAAGCAACGAAAACCATCTTCCAACACGCCTGGTCACCGAGGAAGAAAATGACCAAAACCCTCCAAAGGTCTTAAGAAACAGCATCATAAAACTTAGCTCAATATTTGAAACATCTCGCAACCTATACATATTAACATATAACGTAAGAACACTGTCATCTTACAGACATTTGTTAGAACTACAAGAAGCACTAAGCAATATTAAGTTTGATGTTATTGGTCTATCTGAAACACGTCGACTTGGAACAAAAACTGAGGAATATGAAAACTTTATACTCTGTTATACAGGGTGTACAAAGGGTTTGTATGGCGTGGGCTTTTAATCATAAATCGAAGGATAACCGCTATCTTGGAACCCGAGCAGCCTATCGAACAAGCAGGTTTTAAAAAACAGATTATTAAGAATATTTATAGCAATAGTTCAGGCAGAGTAAAATTGGAAAAAATCGGCCCAGTGTTTCCCATAAAGAGAGGCGTCAGACAGGGCGACCCAATGTCCCCAACACTGTTCATTGCTATCCTGGAACATATAATAAGGAAACTGGACTGGAAGAAATGTGGACTAAATATTGACGGGAAACACCTGACCCATCTCCGTTTTGCAGACGATATAGTTCTCCTATCGGAATCGAGTGCTCAACTTCAATCCATGCTACAATCACTAAACAAATATAGTAAAGAAGTAGGCTTAGAGATGAATTTAACTAAAACGATGCTGATGACAAATAGCATAGTGAAAACAGCAATCACAGTAGACGATAACACACTCGATTATATAGACAAATATATATACTTAGGAAAGCAAATCAGTTTTGACAGGAAAAGTAATGAGCATGAAGTGGAACGACGTATACAACTCACTTGGAACAAATATTGGAGCCTAAAAGAGATATTCAAAAGCAATATGGCAGTACAATTGAAAACAAAAGTCATGACCACATGCCTCTTACCATGCTTATCTTACGCCTGTCAAACATGGAAATTCAGTTCAAAGATAAGGAGCAAGATATCTTCATGTCAACGTAGTATGGAACGAAGTATGCTCAACATTAGAAAAGTACAAAAAATACGACACACGAAAATCAGAAACATAACCAAAGCGACTGACATCTTAAAACATTCTTTAAGACTCAAATGGAAGTGGGCCGGACATGTGGCACGTCTGCAAGACGGGCGATGGACGAAGAAGGTGACACTGTGGACTGGCCCTATGGGTAAACGTTACAGAGGCAGACCTATTACGAGGTGGCAAGATGAGATAGTCAAGTTAGCTGGTCACCACTGGATAGACAAAGCCCAAAATAGAGAACAATGGCAATTCCTGGAGGAGGCCTTCACCCGAGAAGGGGTTCTGGAAATATAACATACAATACATTTAAAATTAGAAACATAAGTTACTTAAGTTAAAATAAGAATTTAAACCATGTAAAAAAAAAGTTAATTTGTTTCCACGAAATATAAGGCTTTTTATTTTTTTATTTATTATTATATTATCTACTCGCTTTGGTACTGGAAATAATAGTATCATATACCTTATTACATAACATAATCGGTTACTATACCAAATTTCGTTATAATTAATCCGTTAGAATTAATCCTTTTGGAATATTACTGATGTATGACATGCACATCGTTTTTCATGTATACCGCGGAATTTTGATAACAATTAAAAATATCAGCATTGTATAAATTTGGTATTACGTATTTCTATGCCAAAAATAGTTACTTATAGTTTTGTTGGGGAAATTTCAATTACGTTAACCTAAATGATAGAGTAACAAAGTTTTATCTCTATGATAATACTGTCATTCGTATATTACTTTAGCTAATTATAAAATATTGTTTGAACTTTAACTTTGATTATGTTTTCTATTAATAAACATTATAGGGAAAATACGTACAAAATGACGTAGTCTTATTTATAGGTTATAAATCTGTAACTGTAGAATATTGATATTCTAGATCTTTGTTTTCTTTCTTTGTAATATTGTAATGTCATATTATCACTACATATTATATAACAAAGTCCTCTGGCACATCTGTCTGTCTGTTCGCGATGAAATCAAAAACTACTTAACGGATTTTCATGCGGTTCCGTTCGTCCCCCCTAAAAATTGTTAGGGGTATCGCCCAGTATATGTATGACGAGGCAGGAGAAAGATACCTGGACTGCATCAATAATGTCGCTCATGGTGAGTGAACAATGTTTGGATAATTTATAAATGTTGTTATCAAAATACTTTTAACAGTATTAAAAAAAGTCCCCTACAGCGTCTGTCTGTCTGTTCGCAATAATCTCAAAAACTACTAAACGGATCTTCATGCGGTTTTCACCAGTAGATAAAGTGATTCGTGAGGAAGGTTTAGGTATATAATTTGTCAGGGTTTTTTATTATCAGGGCGGACAACGTCTGCCGAGCCCGCTAGTGTTAGATAAAATGTGGAAGTAAGTTGCATTCCATCTTATTTAATATCAGCGGTGAAAATAAATAAGTTGCTTTATATTTTCTCGTGTAGAACAATGAAATAGACATGCTATTTTACTTTATTATATATGCCTCTCATAAATCCACTCTGCATACTGAGCAGTCTTTTCTTTATGCGTTTTAAAACCACATTTCCCCATACTCCGTCTGGTTGCGTGACGAGCGATTATATAATATGTAGATGCACTAATAGCTTTGACATTTTTATGTATGTGTCCCAAGTTGGCCTGCAAAACTGGCAAAGACTGATAATATGTGCATAGCTTTGTCAATAGTATTTATTAACATTTTTATTGAAAAATAATTTCTCATCTGAAATGATTTACAAAGGCTTAATTTCGGTGACCAATGGTACCTACGTAATTGAATACTATTTATCCCGATTTCAAATTCCTTGGCTTTGAGTGTAAAAGTAATCTTCTATGTCTAAGAAAGTTTAAAGGTTAGTTTAACACTGTTACACCAGCTCAAGTTTTCCAGTAGCGCACTGTTAGCTGTTGTAGTTCATTAGCGAGAATTTTATCTGTTACTAGCTACCCCGTGCTCACTTCGTTGGGCGGTAAACATTTATAAACTACTTTTTTTTTATGTCATAGGTGGCAAACGAACAGGTGGGTCACCTGCTGTTAAGTGATCACCACTGTCCATGGACACTAACAACACCAGAGGAGTCGCAAGTGCGTTGCCATCTTTTGAAGGGAAGGGTTAGGGGAGGGAAAGGGAGAGGAGAGGGGAGGCGAGGTGGGTCTCCGGCGCTCTCACTGACCGAACGAAACGCAATAATGCAAGCACTGTTACTTCACGTCAGTTTTCTATGAGAGGGTGGTACTACCCCGGACGAGCCGACCCATTCATGCTGAAACCAATAATAGTTTCAGCGTGGCTCTACCACCATTACTACTACTTTTTGTGACTTAAATATAAAAGTTAGGCATATGCTGTCCATGAATTTTTTTGTAGGCATTATCAAGCTCTACAACTTTTCTCTGGAACTCGACAGGGTTAAGGCAGCGTTCGTAAGAAATGTTTTCGTTCGACCGTTTTTTCTCCTACTTTGTGACGCTCACAAATAACGTGGCTTTCTATTTGTAAAATAATTTTCAAAATCTGTTTAATACATCCAGATATTACCCCTACAACGTCACAAATTCACAAACTTTACCTTTTTATAATATTAGTATAGATGAGAAACAGATCGTATGCAAATGCCTGCAAGAAATAAGCATTCTTGAAAAATCATCCCTAGGAGTTCATCAGGAATGATGTTCTAAAGAATGGGAGAACTGGAACCTTGAATACAGCCTTTTAACGATACTTTCATAATACACTCATTGGCGTAATCTAAGATGGTTTCCATTTTTCGGATATAATTGATTGTGAGGTCAAAGGTGTTCTTCGGACAGTCAACACGTCGTATCAAAGAGTGCAGGCCGCCAAGCATTGTCAAATACTGCTTTTATATCCAAAGAAACGGTGATCACTAGTTCCATGTTTCATTTGACGAAGTGGATAATCTCAAATACATTGTGTAGAACTTCAGTGTTATTCGTTTGACTTAACACCAAACTGGCGGCTGCTTTTCAACCTTAGCAGCACCAAACGTAACCTTTTTAATGAATAGTTTCTCTTAGAGATTTCCGAAAACCGGTATAAGCTCTATTGGCCTATGAAGCGCAGGTATGCTGTATTCCATTTTGTTTACTTTAGGAATAATTTTACGAAATTCGCGATTTTCTTTTTTAACTTTATTTTTGGCAACCAATCTTTTAGATTATTACTGCCATTGTCAAGTAGTTAATAGTATTACAAGTTCTTCTTACATTCCATTTTGGCAACCAGTCTTCTAGTAGACCATCACTGCCATTGTCAAGTGAGTATCGATATTACAAGTTTCTTGATATAATTAAAGATGGTGGCCAACTTGTTAGAACTTTACATGGAATTTTTGTGGCATCTCAGAATTCATGGTCCGTGGTATTATTTTCCATTCACTTCACTTATGTACAATAAACAAACTATATTACATAAAACACCACCAATTTTACACAATATAGAGTCAAGTAACACAAGATTATGAATAAAAAATAAAATCCACTACATGACAGACCAAGATCCCGCCAAAAATTCCAATTCGTGAAATTAATGTATACCAATAGTTAGATCAGTGAAAAACTTATTGGGATGGCAAGCACCACACCGACACATCCCGGGAAATCTTGTTAGCGTTAGCCCAATGTAACTATTCCACGTAGACGAAGGCAGAGGCTAGTTGAAAATAATGAAAAGGTTTAAGTATTTTAAGGGGCAGCAAAGTTGATCAATGTTTTAAATGTGCAAGATTTTAGTTAAATTTGTTTAGTTGAAATAGTAAACAGTTGCTTATATTACGTTGTGTGTAACACCTATGTCTACTTGCATAGAAGACATATTCTTAATTTCTATTTAAGTTAATTAATAATGAAAATAGTAGTTTCTATGCAAAGTTCAACTGTGGAAACGCTATCTTCATACTTATTTCTGCCGCAATCAGCAATACTTGTGCTACTGTATTTTGGTCCAAAGAGTATGCAATACAACGCTGTACAAAGCAGTGTAACTCAGTCTCCAAGAGCAACCTATTTTAAATAACCTCAGGATTGTGGTCCCTTTGAGGTCGGTTATACATAGCTATATAAGCTGCTATGACTAACGTTTCACCAGGTGAAATGCATCTCTGTTTGCAACTTTATAACAAAAAAGCCACAACACCTTTACAGCTACATGCAATGATACATTCTTCTTCACTCGTATTTTGAAAGTCCGACATTGTTTCCGAATCACGCATCCTAGGAAGCCAAAGAATGAATAAAGTAATGCTTCTGCTGCACGGCGAGGTACAACTCTATAGCGTTAGTGACGACAGAGGCCGATAATATATCAGCAAATGAGCTGCACGGATCCCACGCTACGTAACGTGATACCCACGTGCATTCGATTAAATATCGTCAGCAAACATTTGTACAAATGCAATATAATTAAACCGTTATCGTATCAGACCTGGTTTGTGTAAAGATATAGTATTATCGAGTAATTTGACATACTACTTAAGTTTTTGTTTCACATATTATTAAGTCATTCTTAAGGAGACTTATTAGTTCTTTTGACTATAGATTAGAAGCTTTATAGTAAGTTAAATTGGTGAGAAATTATTTAAAAAATATGCTATTCATTTCAAAAGAGACTTTTGTATAGCATTTCGCATATATCGATGTAAATTTCAACGTTACGGTTTATTAGTGGAATTTTGTCAATTTTACGAAATTATGAAGGACAGGTGAAATTCTTAAGATTTCGTTGTAAAGCGTTCGTTGAAAAACTCTCCATAATAATAATTTTGTATTGACTTTATGAGATTAACGAGTGTCAGGTCCATTTAGCCCTTTTTTCTTTCTACTGTTTATTATTTTATACCTGAATATCTGACTGAAATATTCTACATTTTGTATATAATTCTTAGAAACATCTGAAGTATGGTTTTAAGTGTCATTAATTATATTAAACTTTATAAGTAGTGTATATAATATGTATTGTGATTATAGTAGACTAAATAATAAAAATAAGCAACTTTAATTCCATTCAATTGCAATTAAAAAAGTAAACGCATTTAAACATTTTTAATAAATATAATCAAAAGTTTACAATATAAAAAATTACTTAACGTATTAGGTCGCTTTTATTTGATATAATTTGTTAAATAGATTTTTTTAATGCAAAGTAATTTTAATAATATTGTCTGTTTAACCGACTTCGAAAAAGGAGGAGGTTACTACGTTCGGTTGTGTGTATTTTTTTTTTTTTTATGTATGTTAATCGATATCTCCGTCAATTATGAACCGATTTTAATGATTCTTTTTTTATTTGAATCGATTATATTCAGAGGGGGTCCCATATAAATTTGAAGAAAATAATCAACCCCTGAGGGGGGTGAAAAATCGTTTATTTGATTTTCATCCACTTCATATTTACGTATTTTCGTGAAATTGGAATCGATTTATTATACCAATTAGAAACCAGATATATTTATCGACACTAAAAATGGAGAAATAAAAAAATTTTCAAAAAAAAAATAAACCGCCTTCGATGTGAAACACAAATAAGGCACTAAAAAGCGAAAAATAACTGAATTATTAAATTAACCAAATTAAATAAAAAATATTGATATTCGCGCTACCGAATAATATATTAGAAGTCGATGCCAAGTTAGTTGCCAGTTATTTTTCGCTTTTTAGTGCCTTATTTGTGTTTCACATCGAAGACGGTTTATTTTTTTTTGGAAAATTTTTTTTTATAGTATATATTTATTATCATGCTATTTGTTTCTAGGCAAATGGAAAACTCCACAGGCGACTTTGCGGAGCAAATACGCGTTCTTGTTTATATTGCACGTATAACTATTTAGTACCACTTATCGTTATTTGTTACAATGATGATAATAGCATTATGAACATAGAATTATTTTACACATGGTCTATTTATTTTTTTGTAGTACAGTCAGAATGAGAATTAATTGTATAGAAAACGATTTTGCACCTGCGCTATTCCGTATGTTTTTTTTCATTTAGTATGTGTTAGTACTTTTTTTATCAAATTAGATGCTCTATCTATCGTTCGTAATTTGTAATGAAAATGCAGGGGTCTGGGCTCGTATTACCTCACTTGATAACAGATGGACAAAGACCGTAACACTGGAATAGTCCTCACGGATATTGAAGCAGATGTAAGCCAAAAGCAAAAGGGAAAGATGATTGCAATTTACAGCAGGTAAGAGCTGGATAGACATCGCAAACAAATCGCTACGCTTGGTTTTCTCTGGAGAAGGTATTTACCCGAAGAGGTGTATTTATTAGGTTATTTTTACTAAATGTTATGTAAATACTAATAACACATAGTTACTGGAATAAACTTTTTTATTTTCAGATATTTATGTTTTTTTATGTGAAAGTAAGTTTGTCTTATGAAATCTTGCATATTTGTTTGTTTATATAAAGGAAATAAAATGATTCATTTTATCTTATTTATATTGCACTACACGGTGTATAATATAAAGTCGATCGTGAGATCACCAACAGTTTGATAGATTTGGTTGTTTATTATTATTTTCACTTTGAAACGTAATTGTATATATGAAATAAAGAAGAATTAGTGAACAGCCATTTATTGTTTTTACTGAACTATCCTTTTGCAAAGTCTGCGCAAAAATGATAAATATTCGATGTCACAAAAAAGACAATAAATGAATAAAAAAAATTAAAAATTATTGTGAAACATTCAATGTAATTTTCTACATTACAATTGCGATAAAGTCTTTATAACTTATACTCTCACCAGATCGTGAGTTCATTGAAATATGAAGAGACAAAAAATATATCGAGTACAGTTTAATCATCACGCGTTCATCCTATGACACCGAACAGTTCTGGGTGAACAGTGACTTTTGTTGTCATGTTCTGATAACACGTCGCGTTTCTGATTAAGCGGATAGTGTTATTTTTATTGGTCGTGTAGAAGGTGTGCCCCGCTCCGCCTGTCTCTATATAACAGGTTTATCTTAGACTTAGCGCAGCATTGTGTGTTAAAACACCACATTTCTCGTGACTTATAAAAATATATTAGTTTATTTTTATTCTGCGGTGTTTGAGCTGAAAAGAATTTTTTCAGAGGAAACTGAAGGTGAGATTTTAACAATATTATCAATGTAAGTAGTAATTAAAGGTGTTTTCAAATAACAGTTTTCAAAATGAAAGATATATTTTATATTTCTCTCTGGTTATTGTTTTAGTATTTATAAAAAATAAATAAAATGGCTTATCTTCAATCGATGCCAAAGGCTGAAACTATCAAGCTGAGAGAAAAACATATTGGGTAAGTTCAATTCTTTCACATTATTTTTTACTATTGTGGCATGTATTTATGGTTTTTGCGGATACTTTGTATTAATAACGTATAAAATGACCATGCTTTCAGGTCCGCGTGCCAACTGTTTTTCCGTTCGTCCCCCCTAAAAATTGTTAGGGGTATCGCCCAGTATATGTATGACGAGGCAGGAGAAAGATACCTGGACTGCATCAATAATGTCGCTCATGGTGAGTGAACAATGTTTGGATAATTTATAAATGTTGTTATCAAAATACTTTTAGTATTAAACAAAGTCCCCTACAGCGTCTGTCTGTCTGTTCGCGATAATCTAAAAACTACTAAACAGATCTTTATGCGGTTTTCGCCAATAGGTAAAGTGATTCATGAGGAAGGTTTTGGTATATATTTTTTGTATAATTAAGGCGGGACAACGTCTGCCGGGCCTGCTAGTTATGTATATATAAATACTACAGTTATTTCGCATTGTCATCAAGGAAGCTGTTAATACTTCTTAGATTCAAGGCTACGAATTTTTTTGATGTTATTGCACTTATCAAAGATATTTATTGTTTTGGTTAAATTTGTTTTGTTCTATTATAAACTAAAAGTCTACTTTAGTACGGCAATAATAATTTGCTTGTACACTTTACTCTCGACAGTGAAATAATTAATCATAATTTTAACTAAACAGTGGGCCATTGTCACCCTCATGTGGTCGAAGCGGGAAGGAACCAAATGTCACTAATATCAACGAACAATCGTTATTTGCACGATGAACTGGTGATTCTCGCGCAGAGACTTGTGAAGACTCTGCCCGAGCCTTTGTCTGTCTGTTTCTTTGTCAACTCTGGCTCGGAGGCCAATGACCTCGCGCTGCGACTGGCAAGGGTTCACACTAAAAAGAAGGACGTAATTACACTCGATCAGTAAGTGTTACCTTAGTTTATTTGTACATTAATATGGCATTCGTGAATGTTGGGTTTGCGAAATAATGAGTATTTGTTTAAAAAAAATCTCCAAATTGGCACTGATTCCATGTTTTGGTGCCAATATAACCCACACTATGCCGTTCTATTACGGCCAGGTTCCAACAATACGTACGATGAATGTTCTAGTACAAAAGCCATTTTTATTATGAATGAAATTAATATTTCTATGAGACAATGGATGAATTCAGTTTAATACTTGATTAATGTACTTATTGAAATATTTACTATATTAACAATATTTTTCTTAATTATAAAAAAAATACATAACATGTTATCTGTTTGGAAATGAATCACTTATCAAAATATAAATAGTATATTTTAAAATGTTCAAAAAATGTCCTATTTATTGCATGTTGAAATTTTATTAGTTGGACATGTTTATAAAATACCTCTTTTTGTAAATTTCAATGGTAGACTAAATAAAAAACACTGACGAAACTGTGATATCTTGACGTATGTAAGTGTCCCGCAGTATTTAGGGTGCTACTAGCGCCTGTTTGTTCCAGCGCGTATCATGGGCATCTAACCTCTATGATTGATATCTCCCCGTACAAATTTAATTTACCCGGAGGCCCTGAGAAACCTGACTGGGTTCACGTGGTAAGTAAGCATTGTCTGAAGCATAGAAACTCGAATAAGACGGAACAATTCAATACTGAATAAACAGTACCCATGTTCATTTAGAATTTAACTTGGAAATCAATTCGCCTCCTATGAATTATTACAATAAGTTATCATTGTTATAGCAAGATTTATTAAATACAAAATAAAATTTATGATTTACAATTTTTTGCGAGATTTTAGAGTGCCGTGTATTGGTTTTTATATTATTATTTATTCACTTCTGCTATTTAAAATTCTAATTTATGCTATTGATGTCATTTTACGTAATATAGCTTGGTTGTTAGGCATAAGTGGATAGGATATAATAATATGGAAAATAAATTCAGAGATATCACAAACTCTGACTGAATCATTCTAACAAAGGAGGTCACTAATTTGTTGCATCACTTAAACCTTCTCCGTTTTTCAGTTTTACATATTGCACAGATTGCAATAGTTTTATTCGCGTGCTACGTTTGCTGCAATATTGTATTTAGACCGTTTCCCTTGTCATTCAATTTAAATTTTTGCATTATTATTATCAAAACTAGCTGTTACTCGCTTCGCTGGGCATTAGATAAACTTATAACAAAACAATTGAAATTAAAAAAGTAAGTAGTCTAGAGTCATTTATGAAAAATTCCACATAGAATGGTATCCCATTCCATGTAACATATAAGTTCAGTAGTTTTCACGTGGTTGAACATCAAAGGAAACTTATATTCAGGACTTTTTGTGGTGGCACGTAGGGCACGCAGAGCCCTTAAAGGGAATTTCGAAAGTAATGAAAAATTGTCATAAAAACTGAAAAAATTAAGGAGTTTGAAAAAAACGATTATGGTAAATTTTAAAATTTTTTGGATTTTTTTTAGTAGTTCAAAGTTATCGAAGTACAACATGTGATCTATCTTTTCTAAACAGTTACCGCGCCGCACAGTGGTGTTTCTGTAGTATATATAGGTCGGAGGTAGGGCACTAAAAATATTAAAGTCGGAATTTTCCAAAAAAATTTACGCTATTCGATTTCTATAATGAAAAGTAATAGAAATAAATAAATGAGCTTCTTAGATTGGACTTATTGTTAAAGAATAAATTGAATAAAACCGTTTTCAATGTATGGGAAGCAACCTAAAACTACGAATACCTCGTGATTTTCATTATGAAAAAATTACAACAGTATCTTACCATTACATGCCACAGTACCCAAAATAACCAGGTCTATATTTTTGCACTTTTTACATACACAAAAATATGGATTTACAAATCAACGTGGCCTCAAAAAATTTGTGACAAAAAAATACCAGCTTATATTCATCATATATAAATATAAACTCATTACTTATCATCGCCAACCTACACAATCTACTTCAGGATTTCGGTTTCTCTGTATGGACACCAATATTTGAGCACATTTACTTATAAGTAAAATATGTGTGCTAAGAAAATAATTATTGAAATCCCGGATTTTATCATACGACAATCGTGATCTACGAAAACCCCACTAACATGTGTTACAATAGTGACATGATTAGATTTATTGTAGGAGGTAGAGCCACGCTGAAGCTATTACTGGTTTCAGCATGAATGAGTCGGCTCGCCCGGGATAGTACAACCCTCTCACAGAAAACCAACGTGAAGTAACAGTGCTTGCATTGTTGCGTTTCGTTGGGTCAGTGAGAGCACCTGAAGCCCATCTCCCCTCTCCACCTCCCTTCTCCCTCCTCCCCTTCCTCCCACAAACACAGGCTGGCAACGCACTTGCGACTCCCCTGATGTTACAAGTGCCTATGGACGGTGGTGATCACTTAACATCAGGTGACCGACCTGTTCGCTTGTTGTTTCGGTCGTTAGCACCATATACATTGAGATAAAGATGTGACAGTAGCTCTTTTTTATCTGTCAGGTTTCGAGGCTGTCGAGAGGCTGAGAGACCGACATAACAGCGGCTGGTGACGACAGATTGTAAATCTGTAGTCATCGTCGTTTTGCTGATTACGTTATGCTTACCATCAGGTAGAATTTAACGAACTACGATTCAAGTTTATAGAATGTTTATGGATAATAAATTATAATAATGTTCGTCTACTGGTTTAAATTCGACCATCATTATTATTTAAAATGATCTCCAAATCAATTTTTAAGTAATAAAAAAGTGTGTGTGTACTTAGAACACGCGTTAGAAGTTATACTTCTTTGGCGTAACAAGATAAAAATCTTTTCAAAATTTTTATCTTTTGCCTTATTCTACGTTTGTAGAAAAAACGATACTAACAATAGAAAAAAGCTATTTAATGCATTGAAAGTTTTAATACAAAGAAATACAAACAACAAATACAAAGAAACAAAATGTTGACTATATCTAACTTCAGAGTGTCGGTTTTTCGTGATGGTGTGCGCGCATCGTAAAAATTTACTCTCATCATTTTTCCCCAACGCGTCAAAAGAAGTGTAACTTCAAAAATAACTGTGAATTTAAAGTTTCAGTGCCATTTAAATCGATATTTTGTAATCGATATTTTCTATATTCAGACAAATTAAAATATGCGCGTACTGAAAGGTAAGGGAACAAATAGTTCTTAAATAAAAACATAATCGGTTGATAAAAGAGGACAAAAACGTATTGAGCTCTTTTATTTTCGCTTATTTATATATAGATTATGAATAATAATACACTCGGTAAAATACCTGTCGTAATGACCTTTATAATCCTGTATCATATATGTTCCAAAATATTTCACGGCTACAAAAAAAGACTTCAAAATTGACATATAAGATAAATATTTTTTCTTTTATCTAAAATATATGTGAATAATCTAAAAACATTAATATCTTCATAAATATCAAGACTACATAAATATGAAAAAGACGCCCACATTTTGAGAATTAATTAAAAGTTGTATAAACACGTTTCAAAATGTTAAATGTTAAATAGAATAAATAACCTTTTGATGTATAATTTTCATTTGAAAATATCTCTCCTTAGATACACAAATAATGATGAAATGAAGATAACTCTTAGCTAAAAAAAGACTGTATACACAAAAAGGAAATTGAAAAACGTGAATGATTTTCGATAAGCTGACGATCTCCTGAATTACAAAACTTATTTCATATCACACAGGCGCCAGTTCCCGATGTCTACAGAGGAAAATATACTGCACCGAACGACGCTCAGTCTGAAGAGGAGCTAGGCCGAATGTATGCCGACGAAGTTGGAAAAATCTGCGAAACTATTACGAGCAAAAACGACGGGGTTTGTGCTTTCATTGCGGAGAGTTTGCAGAGCTGTGGTGGGCAGATCATCCCCCCAGATGGATACATGAAGCGCGTTTATCAGTAAGTTGAACATAGAGGTTTTTATTTACTTATTTCTACAGAGTCGTACCTTTTTTCTGATTTCGTTTGTTTTATTACTGAAAACAATGATATAATTAAAAAGCTGTAGATACGTCACAAGCGCTTCGACAGCGCCTTGTTAAAACTTGACTGCTAGCTTACTTTTCATGGCTGCCCCGTCAATCCGCTAATATCTAAGCAACATATAACTGTCTCTTTTTCATCACAAATTTTGAGAATATGCCATCTTACTTCCACATTTTATCTGAGATAGTGTGGCGTTACAATATTATTTTACGTATGTCTGCGTTATAGTGCTTTTTGTTTTGTTAAAATATCATGTAGTTAACGTATTTCCAGCTTTTTAGTTATAATATTATTGACTGAAAAACATTTTAAGTGTAGTAAAACGTCAATAACGTTACTAACGAACGACGGAATCAATAAAAACATATATTATAATATTGTCTTTGACTCTTTTGTGCGGTATTAAGTAAAGGTGATCTTTCTTATGTATTATTTCTACACATTGGATAAGACAGATACATGATGGAGATTATTGAAGACGTTATTACTTTGCCGTTTATTATTCTTTGTCAGTTATTATTACTGACATCTAGCATTTGCCCGCGGTTTCACTCGCGTTAAAATATTGTACAAGACTAGCTGTGCCCGCAACTTCGTCAGCGTGGTATGTAAAAAACAATGATTAATAAAGTCATCTGAATGTATTAAGTCCATTTACTTATGTACTTTTCTGTCGTACTTACGTCGCGTCGTCATTAAAATTATAATAACTTTTGATATAGTAGACCGATTTTAATGAAACAAAGACTAAGTTATTCTCGAAGATATGATTTATAAATTTGTGTTTTTATTGTGAACCCAGTACTTTAGCAGTGATGCGTGTTCATACAAACAGACAGACAGATAGACATTTCTAAAAATGATTGAAATGTGTTTTTATTATTTTACTTATTCCGAGACACAACAATTTTTTTCACGAAAACCGAAAAATTACAGACATGTTAGATTTACATTTACATTATTATTATATTGTATAGAAGATATTTTTCTAACTCTTTTCTCTATTACTTTTTCTACAATCCTGACAGCGTGTATGGAAAATGTTATGTACGATCATCGGTTGATTATATCAGGCTTGAAAGCGTAACGAACAAACAAACTCAAATTCACATTTTTAATATTAGTTAGAATGACAATGGTTGGCTGGCGCCAGTGTAACAAACAAATGTAATACAAAAATTAATAGATGAAAAGTTCATGTTGCATACACTCAAAATTACGATACGATAACATTAATTTCATTGCTGTCTCTTTGCTATCAAAATTGCAGTACGATACAAACAAACTAATTATATAACAGCAGTTAATCGACCACATTTTAAAACTCCGATCACAAATCACATAATAATAATACATAAATCGTAAAGACATCAAAATTAATATGATTTTTATTTTATTAACTTGAGAAATTTTAAGAGGACCTATTTTTATTTGTTTTTCATGTATTCGATTAAATATCATTGTTGTAGTAAATAGTAATTATCAAAATCAAAGATAACATAACTAATGCCCGCGACATTACTTTGATTTTCCATGGAAACTATATTATTTGTGTTAAGATGGAGCTATTATTTTTTATAACTCATCATTATGAATACTAAATCAATAATACTTTTTGCTACAATCCAATTGTACGTATGGCTCGTTTATACAATGAGCTCGCGTCCAAGCACATCTAATCAGACATCTTCTTCTGTCTGTCTGTCATCATCTTCAATCTGACCATCGAGCATTTAAATTCAAAAGGACAATCACACATTTTATACCCATGAGCATTTAAATAACATTTAGTAAATAATATTTTAATATTCTTAATTATATTTACCATCTGGTTTTTGAAGTGAAACTTCTAATGCGACTTCCAACAAGGTTGCGTTAAACGTTTAACGCTACCATGGAGCGGGTATGAAAGCACTGTTGCGTTAAACGTTCAAACGCTCCTGGGTTGGGGGAAAAGAAAGAAACAGAGCGAAAAAAATAATCAAACATTTCGTATCTTACTTTAGTTATCATAATCCCATTGTAAATGTTATAGATTTGGATATTTCTCCACTCGAAAATGATAATTAAAAGATGCGGTCACTTGTGAATTGTAAATAAAGTTTGTCTTAAAGAAACAATATGATTTCACTAAAAATCAATTTCTACCCCTTCTTATTTTCATTTCCAAATTACGATTCACTTCTTCCGCGCGGAGGGACTCCACGCACTATTTTTTTCTCTTTGACCCATGTTTCTCAATATTTACTGTTATATTATTAAATTTTTTATTATTATTAATAAGATAGGTTGTATCTATGTGATAAAGCGCTGTAGGACTTCAGTTTACTGTACTTCTTTTTATTATTGTAATTGTATTATTGTTGTTGACTGTTGCAAAATAAATAAATTATTGTTTAGTGCCTACAGAAAAGTGTAATGCTTTCCTAGATCCCCCTTCAACTTGAAACCTGAAACATACATTCGCATTCGATAGTACTTTCCAAGCATTGACGTATAAAAACTCAAGACACAGTTTCGAATAAAAATAGATCTCAAAACCATCCCGCAGAAAACCCCAATAATACATACGTGGTTATAGTTATGCGATAAACTTATGATTTTGCAAATTCGACCTTACTTGAACGATTTAAAGTTGTTTTTACAAGGACGCAAGCGACGTAAGACTATTTGAAATCAGTGCATAATCCAAAATTATGCACTCATTTTTTTGTGCCGGCTGTGTGACGTAAAGTGTGCACGTTGGGTTTTTGTATATAAATGTCTATCACTTAACTCTTTTATCGGTTGGGCCAAACAGACGATTCAGGCATATTTGACGGGTATTTTAGTGACTGTAATAAAAAATACACTTTACAATAAAAAAAAGACGTGCTATAAAAAAAGAAACCTGACAAGCTTGCGCGAGTTAATTAGAAATCAAAATCAAAATACTCTTTATTCAATTTAGGCCCTGAGAAGGCACTTATGACCGTCAAAGCTACCACCGGTTCGGAAAACAACCCAGTCATCGAGAAGAACCGGCAAGAAACTCGATCTGGTTTATCCTTTCATAATACATAACATATTTATTTTTATTATTACAACATAATTCACAGACACATAAAGCTACATTCATTTTTAGTGGCTGCACAGAGAGAGGCGTCACTTCCAGACGTCGCTATCGTTCACATACTGATCCACCCTGTAATAACCTTTATGTACTAAGACCCGCTTGACATAACATTTGAACCTACTATCCGGCAAATCGGTAATGTGTTTTGGGACTTTGTTATAAAATCTAACACTATTACCTAAAAAACTGTTACTGGTCTTAGTAAGCCTGAAACATGGAGTGACCAGTTTATTATGGTTTCTGGTATTTACATTATGTCGGTCTTTTACTAAATCCAGATTATCTAAGTTTTTCCGGACGTACATCAAATTCTCAAGAATATATTGAGAGGGCAGAGTTAAAATACCGAATTCCTGAAACTTAGTCTTTAATGATTCACGAGGTCCCATATCATAGATCGCTCGAACTGCCCGTTTTTGTAGTAGGAATATGGTGTCTACCTCAGCTGCAGCATAATGCCAAAGACATTAAGCTATGGAAGTAAGCGAAGTAGACCAACCTAGCAGTGGCAATATTTGTTAGCTGGCGAATTTTTCGAATGGCGAACGCAGCAGAACTTAATCTTCCAGCCAATTTTTTTATATGAGGACCCCATTGTAATTTAGAATCAAGTGTGATACCCAGGAACACAGTATTGTCAACTAAGCCAACTAGATTCCCTTGGATCTCGATTTTACTATCAGTTAGTGGAACATTAGGTAAGGTAAATCTTATGCACTTTGTTTTATCTGCGTTTAGCAATAAATTATTTAATGCAAACCAATCGGAAATTTTATTTAAAATACTACTTAGATACGTAAACTCGGAATCTATTCTTTTTACTTGAAATATAAGCGAAGTGTCATCCGCGAAAAGAACTACATCTGCACAGTTATTAACCACTAGCGGCAGATCATTTATATATACAAGAAACAAAAACGGCCCTAAAATGGAACCCTGTGGAACGCCAATTCGAGTCAAGGATCCCGCAGACGTTGCCCCATCTATACTAACTTTATGACAGCGGTCTTTTAAATATGAGACAAGAAGATCGAGAGAGACTCCACAAACACCGTAATGTTTTAATTTCAGAATGAGGGTACTATGGTCAACGCAGTCAAAGGCCTTTGATAGATCACAAAACACACCAATTGCATCCTGCGATCCCTCCCAAGCCCGTAATATATTACTTAAAAGCGTTGCACCAGCGTCAGTAGTCGATTTTGATTTTGTGAAGCCATACTGTCGATCATCCAGAATCTCTTGCGCTTTAAAATAACCTACTAATTGCTTAAGCATAATCTTCTCAAAAATTTTGCTTAACGATGGAAGTACAGAAATTGGTCTATAATTTCCAAGACTATTTCTACAGCCTGATTTAAATAAAGGAACTACTTTACTTATTTTCATTAGATTGGGGAAGGTTCCTTGTGCTATACACTTATTAAATATGTTTGCTAAATATGGTGAAATATTGATAATTAAGGACTGCACTACCATTACCGACATTCCCCATATATCTTCAGTATGTTTCAAATTTAATAGTTTAAAAGTCCTTATTATTTCACCTGCACTAATAGATGTGAAATTAAATTTTGACTTTACAGGTGCACTCAGACTTTTTAAAAATGATAGGGCACCATGGGCTGATGAGTTAATATTTTTTGTTACCTGTAAAGGTATTTTTTAGGTCAGCCTGTAAGCGCTGTATGTCAGTGCTGTATCTATTTTGATTTATTAAAGAAATAGATCTTAACTTATCCAATTTTTCCCTTAATAATAATTTTTCCCGAGCTATAACAGCAATTGACTGCTTGATCTTTCTACATTTAATTCTCTTATTATACTTATTTATTAATCTATTTATCTTAATATATTTTTTTAACTTATTGTGACTACTCATGACAGGGCAAACCTGTTGCTGAATATAAGTTTGATTATGACTACTATCCATTAATTTATCAAAAAGAGAGTGTGTTTGAGCTTGTTTTTGACAATGAACTTGTAACTCCAGGTCACTAATTAATTTTTGGGAGTTATTAAGTTCATGTTCTAATTTACTAATATGGTTCAGAGTTTGCTCATGTGTGTCACTACAGTGGTTCAATGATGTTAATGCCCCTTGCAGTTCATCACGCTGAGCAAGAGTGTCCATCAACTCAATATGCAATTCAGCGAGTTCACTTTTTAATACCGTATTCTTGTCAATGATTTTTTTCACTTCAATCTCACTGTCTTCACGTTCCTGCAGCAACTGCTGACACAGGGCTTGAGATGCTTTGAGTTCTGTGAGAGATAATTTAAGCTTATTCTCTGTATCCTGCGCTGTGGCCCTGCGGGTCATGATTGATCTGTTCATCGTAGTAACACCACAAAACCTAAAAGGCAGGTATCAGAGCTTAACTAAAAGCAGTTAACAAAACAACGTGAGACAGTATTTGGAATGCAAATGAAAATTTATTGTTTCAGAGAAGTGACAATAGTAGAGAATTAGTAAAATTTTAATGTTATATAGTACTAGAATATTATTTATTATAAGTTTTGGATAGTGTGTTTTGGATAGTGTGTTTTTGATAGTACAGTGTATATGTGGAGTGTGTGTAATAGTAAAATAAATGTATGTATGTGAGGCCAATTGATTGATTTCGTCCTCAAATTTGCTTCCACAATTTGTCAAGCAAATCGAGACATAGATTGCCTATATTATACGTGACGTTGTTCACAGTGTGAACGTTGAGAAGTAAGTGATTTGCTATTTGTGTGTACTTTGTATTCTATGCGTATATATTGTAATAATTTCAAAAATACTCCCCAGGATTGCTCAGATTTTTTAAATTTGAAGCCGTTGACAATGTCCTTTTGTTTACTTCACTTTTCTTATACTTTAGTTATCGATTTATGTATTTAATATTAATACACTTAAAAGTTATTATTTTTAACATGAACACAGACTTATTAGAACAAATTACATAAATATTTAGAATTAAAATATGTTTATTAAAATCAATTAAAATCATGTGTGGCCCGCGGGCATAGTGTTGAGCAGCCTTGCGTTAACCTTTTATTTTTTCAGTGTCATATTATCATAAATATAGAAACAGAATATATACGATTTTATTACATAAGACTTCATGTTAAAATATTCCAAGTGTACTTAATAGGAGAGCTGATAACCTACATCGTAAAAGTACACATTAACATTTAAGCGTTCTCGTGACTTTCGTATAGTTTACAATACGAATAATATATGTTTTCTTTGTTTTTCTATTTATTCTATCTACTCATGTCAATTGTAATTAACCCGCTTTAAAACAAATGATAATGGGTGAGTAATGTACACCGCTCTGAATAAATGATACTGTTTTTCTATTTCAAGGAGACCTTCTTAGCAAAGTAAAATATATTGTTGTTTTTTTTTGTTACTGGGTGTAATATCATAAATTCGTGTTTACTTCTTCCCGCTTTTGGCCCTAAATAATCCGTATCGCGTACTTTGTGTCCTTCGTGTGGTAATTGCTCCGCTCCTAAGGGTCATAACGTGATGTTAGTCAGCCTTCAACTTACCTAAATATAATCTATAAAATTCAAAAATATTATTCACATATCAACCGGTCGCTTCAGAGATTAGCGCATTGAAATAGACAAAGGAGCTATTTATTGAGGCTTTATAATATTTATTGATATATAATTAATAACTGTTGACCAAAAGTTAAGCATATTCAATTCTAAATAGAAATAAAATAGATGTTTGGTACTTATATTATCTATTTTGTTCTTAACGTTTTGATCTGTGTAAATACTACCGATATATACATGAGCCAGATCACGTCAAGTGGATCCCCCTTTTCCCACTTGATCATGGAATTAAAATTAATATATTTCAATACTAGCGGACACGGCGGACATTGTCCCGCCCTGATTATAAAAACATCCTTGACAAATTATATACTAAAACGTTCCTCATGAATCACTTTATACACTGGTAAAAACCGCTTGAAAATCTGTTCAGTAGTTTTTGAGTTTATCGCGAACAGACAGACGCGGTAGGGGACTTTGTTTTATACTATGTGATGATAATGATAAAGTAGTCACTATCAATAACGATACTCTAAAATGTTTTTTTTTCTTAATTTTCATTTTTACTACAATTTTTTTTTATAATGGTCAATTTGGAGACTAAAAAAAAATAGGTTACGGATTACGGAGAACCGTTAAAGATATTTCAATTAAATGTTCAGGATTTGTTGTTTAATATTTACAGTTTAATAAGTAATCGATAATTTGAAATTATTTATTTATTAACATTGTTAATAAACTTTTAAATAGACAAATAAAAATTGTAATGTATGTATACATATAAATTGTATGCTAGTAATATATAGGTAATATTATCACAAGAAGATATTATGTAATGTAAGTTTATCAATGGTGCAATTTAAGATAACATTTATCATATTTTATGCGCGTTTACGATAATTGTTATACACAAAGAGATATTTATAAACATGAATCTCGTGTAATATTATATTTCCTTTATGGGGCCTCGCAGATAAAGTATATATATTGTGATTACATAGTAATAGTTTACGATATATAATTTATCCAACATTTTGTTTTTATAAAATACTGGCTGTGTCCGCGACTCCGTCCGCCTGAAACCTAATGTAAAAAATAGTGACTAGGTAATAAAATCAGTTGAACGTATTAACTTCATTTACTTACCCACTTTTCCCTCATACTTAAGTCACGTCGTCATTAAAATTACGATAACTTTTGATAGAGTGAACCGATTTTAATGAAACCAAGATTAAATGTTATATTCTTTATGATTTGTACAGTACACGCAGTACACAGTACTTTAGCAGTGATGCATGTTCATGCACATAAACTGTCAGGCAGACATTTCTAAAAATGATTTAAAATTTGTTTTATTGATTAATCCTAGACAATACATTTTTCCACGGGGAAGTCTCTAACGGATATCTATCCCGCCGGACAACAGAGTATGGATATGCCCGGGTCACACAAACTAAAACCCTTGGTACCTTCTTACACCTTTTGGCTGGGGGAGCAGGGACTGTCTAATCGACACTACGTCTGCTCCTCCGACAGGTGTTGTCCTCCTCCTAAGAGGCCCCGACTGCGGCCTGAAGGGAGTGGGTGTTAGACCCCTCCTTACGAACTGTCGGAGTCGCATCGGCATAATGCACCTCTGCCGCACGGGCCTGTGTAGTTTAACTGTCCGGGGCGACGGACATGCCCGTGTCCATCAACATTTTTTTTTTAACAAAAATCTAATTAGTACATACACGTTAGATTTATTCTTATTATATGCAGGTATGCTAACTCGTTCTAACCCGCGTTTTAGGTATTAAAAATAGTACACCGCTAAACCAAAATTAGTCTAGAAACGTCTATGAAAAATTCCGTTTTGTTTAAAGTTAATAGTTATCCTTTCTTTATCGAAACTTCCAGATTGAATTGAAGATGTATTTATTGGATGTATGTTTTAATATCTAAGATGTCTCGAAGTGAAGTATTATTATGTAATTTTTTTTAGTAACGGGTTGCGATGTAATCGTGGGACAATAAATTGAGTGAGTTTTGGTTATAAGATTTAATTATTTTTCTTCTTGTTAGATATGTACGTGACGCGAACGGAGTTTGTATAGCGGATGAAGTGCAAGTCGGCTTCGGTAGAGTGGGTACCCACATGTGGGCTTTCGAGACTCAGAACGTTATCCCTGACATCGTAACGATGGGGAAACCGATGGGCAACGGTCACCCAGTAGCTGCAGTTATCACCACACCAGAAATCGCCAAGAGTTTCTCTGACACTGGAGTTGAATATTTCAATACGGTAATTTTTATATTGTTTCCTTAAAAAACTATTTAGTTACACCTTCACTTATTTTTATCCCCAAGTCTTAGATTATTTTTGAGTAATTTAATAATCACGCTAACTTATATATCGCTGATTAAGTACAAAAGAGCCACAAATATTTTGAAAAAATGTTTTTATTTCAAAAATGCATTGTGCATCGGTTATATTTACATATTTAAAAACGACTCCTATCGATTCCACATTTTAATGTAGTAAAAATGATACTAGTTCTTTTGCATTTTCGTGTACATAGGCCAAATATAATATAAAATAATGTAACATTAAAAGCAGTTTTAAAATACGCATCTAACCATATATGACACGCTTCAAATGTAAGATAACACAGCAACAGACGAAAAACTATCGAGGCAGTCGTAAGGACTTCGAACAGCAATGAAAACTTAACACAATGAAATAAATGTGTTCTCTTTTGAACTAACATATACTATGATAATAAATCTTTAAATTTCAGCATTTGTATATTGTAATTATTAACATAAGTCTGGTTTTCACATGTATTGGCGCTCCTAACGATAATTACTTATATACATTTTTATAAAGTCTATTAATCAATTAAACGTATGATAGTTTTATAATAAAGTCCCAAAACACATTACCGATTTGCCTGATAGTGAGTTCAAGAACCATGTCAAGCGGGTTTTAATATCTAAAGGCTATTTTATAGGCTAAATATTATAGGGTGGATCAATACGTGAACGATTGTGACGTCTGGAAATGACGCCCCTCTCTGTGCATCCACTAATAACGAATGTGAATATTTATGTTACTATACAAATATATGGCATGAAAAAATAAACCAGATCGAGTTTCTTGCCGGTTCTTCTCAATGACTGGGCTGTTTTCCGAACCGGTAGTAGCTTTGACGTTCATAGGCGCCTTCTCAGGCCTAAATTGAATAAAGGATATTTTGATTTTGATGAACTGCAAAATATCAATATTACATGTACACAGGCCCTTATACTACTACGCGTCGCTAGTCTGACGCAAGCTGCGCGAACGCAATACTGCCGCTCATGCTACGTAGGAAGTCATGACGCAAAATTATAAATTTATCTCCAGCCAAAAATACCGCTCTACGCGCCTAAACAAGTTTTCACAATTAGTGAATGGCGTTTCTACAAAAAAAATATGTTTAGTGGCCTTTTTGTATCTAATCAGCGATATTTGAGATGCTATAACAATGTCTACGTTAATGCATAGGTAGTGTTACCGGCGTGTGAGTCTGTGAGGCCGACAACAGACGCTTAATTTTTTTTTAAATATAAAATACTGGCGGTTTGAACTTCTCTGTAGTAGGTTCATTGCCTCTTTCAAATGAGTATAACATGAACGTCCGTGCATACATTACATGTACATGACGCAGATCGGTCTGTCAGACCGACACGCGTGTATAGGAAGGTCAATATAATAATCGTAAGTGTTCTAGCGCTGACGGTGCAATGGTTAGTGTACTCGGATCAATGAAATTATAACTAAAAAGCTGTAAATACGTTACCTACATGATATTTTGACAAAACAAATGGCACGATAACGCACACATACGTAAACTAATATTGTAACGCCACACTGTCTTAGAAAAAATGTGGAAGTAAGATGGCGTATTCTCAATATCGGTGGTGAAAAAGAAATAGTTATATGTTGCTTAGATACGGGCGGCTTGACAGGGCAACCGTCAAAAATAAGCTAGCTAGCCAAGTTTTAATATGGCGCTAGCGACGCGCATACGACGTATCTACAGCTTTTTAGTCATAATATCGTTGGTTCGGACCGGACACCGGCTTTTAGTGAAGGAAAAGATCGTGAAATCGCCATAGAACAATAACATGGTAGTAAAGCTTTTTCTAATTTCGCCTTGCTAACTACCACTCTGTAATTGAAAATCAGTCGCCAAATACAGTTGCGCTTGAGCCAACCACCATCTAGGATAAGCGTGTTCACCATCTTAGAACACAGTCATATAATATCAGATGAGATTGTACTCAACGCTGAAACATATAGTTACCTAACTTAACCTGGTTTAGTCAAGGATATTAAGGATTACATCTTCAAACCACTGACCCACATATTCAATCTGAGCATGGCTACCGACACTTTCCCTGACTGCTGGAAACTAGCAGTAATAACTCCTATTCACAAAAATGGAGCCAAAGACCGTGCCGAAAATTATAGACCTATATCACTACTTAGTGTCTTCTCAAAACTGCTAGAGAAAATAATAAATAAGAGACTATTGAATTATTTTGAAAAACACTCTCTATTATCTGAACGACAATACGGTTTTAGACCCGGTAAATCCACGGAACAAGCAATGGAACTCATAATAGATTTTGATAGCACTAAATTTAGATACTGGTAACCGGTGTGTAGGAATATTCCTCGATCTTGCCAAGGCGTTTGACACTATTTCTATGCCTATTTTACTAACAAAACTGGAAACTTTTGGTATTAGAGGGCTTGCTTTGGACTGGTTTCACAGTTATCTTACTGACCGTCGCCAATGTGTCAGAATTGGTGATTACATAAGCAATCCCTTAACTATCTGCGTTGGCGTGCCTCAGGGTAGTATTCTGGGGCCGACACTCTTTACTATATATATGGACAATATACTCAGAACTGATATTCCGAATGCAGAACTTATCTGCTATGCTGATGACACAGTAGTTATATTCAAAGTTATATTCGATTGGGACGGAGTCTTTATCTCAGCTAATGAAGGTCTGAGTATATTGGACACTTGGTTAAACATGAACCTTTTAACGCTTAATGTACAAAAAACAAAATACATAATCTTTAGCAAGTCACATATAAGAAACGCACCAGACAAAGGAATTCAAATAAGAGGTCTTCATTGTGATCCTTCAAAACATACCAACTCTATTTGTAGCTGCGGTCATATCGAGCGTGTTGAGCACATAAAATATCTTGGCGTTACTATAGATCAAAAATTAAACTTCCGTCGACACATTTCTGATTTATCTAAACGAGTACGAAAATTTATATATACATTAAAGTTACTTCGTGATAGCGCGCCATTCGAAACATTAAAACTGGTCTACGTATCTCTTTGTCAGTCGATTCTCCAATATTGTGTCGGCATCTGGGGTGGAGCTCACCTAACATACATGCTAGAACTCGAGCGAGCTCAACGTGCTGTTTTAAAAGTTATGCTAAAGAAACCTTACAGGTACTAGACTGGGTTCCTGTATGAAGAAGCTTCTGTCTTAAGCGTTCGTAAGCTATTTATATTAAAAACCACTATTATGACACACGCGCAGATAACAAGAGTTGGTAATCTTAACACTTTGCTACAAAAACGCATATTAAACGTGCCTATTCCAGCTGCTAAATCATCCTTTGCTCAAAGAATGCCTAGATTTCTTAGTCCACATGTGTACAATAAAGTTGCTAAAATCGTGGACGACTACAACTTCATACGTTGCTCACGCTACCATGTGAAAACTGCCACCAAACGATGGCTTCATATCATTTCCTATGAACAGACGGAAAATTTACTTAAAGTACTCTATTAGCATTCCGAAAATTATACATATTTATGATACGAGAGCAGACACGTACACTCACTTTTACACATACACCCATCATAACTACACACACTCTCTTTCACACTTTAACATTTATTTAGTTATTATATGATCTTTGTTTCTTCTTTGACTTAACTTTAATTCTTCAAATGTAATTTAAATTCCTCTAAATATTATAAGCCAATACGCGCCACCATCCATTAAAGGCAATTTGTAATCAGGCATTAGGCTTCCATGAGACAGGCATTGCCTAGTTTGCGGCCATAGTTAAGGCTTTATGTAAAATGTTTTAGTAAATAAAGATATTTGTATATAGATCAAATATATATAAACAATAGTTAAGAAAATTTTAAAATTAAATATCTAGTTCAACATTAGTTATTTTAACTACATATGTTATTTATAACCATAGATGTTATGTCGTTGTTAACCATTTAGATCAATAAACAGTTGTAAATTATAAATTCACGATTTACATGTCAAGTACCCACTACCTCAGTATCTTCTCAATACAGATATTTTTACTACAAGGTCAATAACTATGTGCTATATCCCTAATTTATATTTTTAATCCGCGCTTAATAGAACAAAATATGTATTTGGTATTTTCACGTTTGTTTTGTATGTTTGCCACAGTTCACAAACTTTGCTGCTTGCAATACATACGTTTTACGTTTACATTTTAGTCTATTAACTAACGATTTGAACGATACCTACCTAAGTCAAAGAAGCTAAATTGGTAAATAATAGACACGCTAATAAATATATTTTATTTGATGTTTGTATTTGAGATCGATTAAACTTCAATACCATTTGACTGATTATCATGAAAGATAGCATACATGGATTTTATGCTAGCGATATAGTGTGACTCACCATTAGGTGGCGCTGTAGCACATCGACCTCTATATCGATTAATTAAATTACAGAGAATACTATATAATATCCGTTTGATTGTAATTCAACTATTCAAGAAATAGTATTCGCAACAAATAATAATTAACGCGTGCGGAGCCGCTGGGAAAGGGCAAGGCTAGATTTTGTTTGTATACTTTATTGATTTTAACGTTTGACCAAAAGTTTATTTGATTTTAAATGACGATGTTGTCTAAGATAGTAAACACACTAAACTTAGAGAAGCATTGCCTCTTCAAGTGCAACTGCTGGAACACACTAACGAGTGCTTGGAAATAGATTTTCCATTTGAGAAAGGCCCTACTGGTAGTAGTAGGCCCTGGTAGTAGGGCCTTATTAACATGGTTGTTATGGTTCCATCATGACATTTTCCTTCACCTAAAGTTCCGACTCAGTCGCAACCATTCGAATCTACGTCGATGCACGTGGTGTATTAACACGGTATCAACTGAGCCATCACCACTTTATAAAAATATCTTATAGAAATGAAATATATAATATACTAGCGGGCCCGGCAGACGTTGTCCAGCCCTGATTATAAAAAAAAATCCTGGACAAATTATATACCAAAACGTTCCTCGTGAATCACTTTATCCATTGGTAAGAAACACATAAAGATCTAATCAGTAGTTTTTGAGTTTTATCGCGAACAGACAGACAAACGCGGTAGGGGACTTTGTTTTATACTATGTAACGATGATAAAAAGAAAACATTGAAAATTAATTCCATTTTACAGTATGGCGGAAACCCCGTATCTTGCGCAATCGCCAATGCGGTTTTGGATGTTATTGAAGAAGAGTGTTTATTGGAGCGAGCGTTGAGAGTCGGCAACCATTTGTTGAATCGTTGCGAGGATTTGAAACACAAACACAAATTGGTTGGAGATGTGCGTGGCAGAGGACTCTTTGTGGGAGTTGAACTAGTGACGGATAGAGAGACGAGGACACCCGCCACGGTCGCTGCTAAGTACATAGTTGATAGGTGGGTTGTCTTCTCGATAATACGTAGCAATAAATTAGTATACCGTAGTAGTAGTATACGATAATAGTAATTAGTATAACGGGTTACCCTATCCCAAACCTGCCATACATAAATCATCGTCTTGCATGTGCTAGAAGTTCTCCTGCCTCCACAAGGAAAGTAGTCAGAGTAACTTCAAAGATTTTGTATTGTTTTTTTTTGTTATTTTATTAATGGCAGTCAATCTCCTATATTTGTACTGCCATTGCCGAGTAGGTAATAATATTATAAGTGTCTTGTGTTTTTAATGTTCTAATAACAAGATGGTGGCTCCTTTGTTAGAACTTTCCAGGGAGATTTTGTGGCATCTAAGCACTCTTGCTCCGTGGTATTATTTCACATCAACTTCACTTGTGCACAATACCCGAACAATATTACGTAAAACGCCACCAATATTACAAAATATAGAGCCAAATAACACAAGATTATAAATAAAATATAAAATCCACTACATGGCAGATTAAGATCCCGCCAAAAACCCTATGTAGTTTTTAGTAGCATTTTTGAAATTATTATAAATGGCTCTCAGCTGCAACTGCCAGAACACACCAATAGATGCTTAGAGACGGATTTTCAAGTTGAGCATGGTAGCTGGCCAGGCGGGCTTAGTAAAGCTCTATACCATGCTATGGTTTTATCGCGATATTTTCCTGCACCGAAAGCTACGACTCAGCTGCAAGAATTCAAACCTACGTCTATCGATGCGGTGTCCGAATACGCTATCAACTAAGGCATTATCGCTTACAATTAAACGCAGGTCTTTTTTTTATTTCGCAGAATGAGAGAAGAGAAGATTTTAATTAGCCGCGATGGACCGGATAGCAATGTTTTAAAGTTCAAACCACCGATGGTGTTCACGACGCAGGACGCTGACAGACTCGTAGATACCTTAGACAGAGTATTGGAAGAACTCGACTTAACAAGGTTACCCGTCCCTAATGTCAAACTCGGGGTAATTAACAAAATATCTTTGTTTTTTAATGAAGAACTCATTGTTTAAAAACCTTCCTTTGATCAATTCTACCATCCAAAGAGTACGCATTTACAATTTTTTGCAATATTGAATTTTATCTCAATTAACAGTAATTTTTGTTCACATAATATGAATTTCAGTTTAAAAAATACACTTAATCAAAAACAATCTATGTATACATATACATAGTATATATCTGTATACATCAGGGTATAGATTTTTCTCGACTTGCGTATCATTAAATGCATCAATTTTTCTTTCGGTTTCAGGATTGTATATCAAATATGCCCATATTTAGTTCTCTCGAAATGTTGCAATTCGAAATTTAAATTGTTGCTTTATCTGTGATTCAATGTATATTTGACTTATACTTCGAGGAACAGTTTTTTTTTCTGGATGAAATGTATCCTATGTCAATTTTTGTACCCCTGTTTTAAAATGTATGAAAAGTTTCATGTTGATTGCTTTAGTATCTAAGGCGTGAAAGTGGAATAAACAAATAAACTAACATTCACGTTGTAATATTAGTTAGGATATGCAAGTAGAAAGTATATCTCTAAAAATGTTTAAAATGTCATAAGAAGCAAACTTATGCTTTCATGTTTTATAAGTACCTACTAAGATTTGCTTGATGATTGGATCGGCTTTCAAAAACTGATCCTTAAAAATAAGATTCCTTTTTTTTAAACCTCCCAACGATGTAACAAAATTGAGAATTATGAATATAGACTTTTCTTACTAATTTTAAACTGGTGTCAACAAAATAATTTTAGTGTCTTTTGAAGTACACACTTTGTCAAATGCTACAAGTATGTAAGCAGTCATTTCTTATAAGTAATTTTAATCAAAGTGTCTAAAGAAAAAGATTTGGTAATAAAGATTACGTAACGTAATAATTAATTTACAATTATTCGATTTGGAATTATTTGAATAATGCTAGTTTAATTTATTTCTGGGTATTTATCATATTTTTTAAAATGTAATACCACAGTAATCTAATACTAGTAGTAGGTACTGCAATCTACTGTAGTAACCTTAAAAACAATGTAGCTTCTGTTTATGATCTATATTTTCAAGTTCTTAAAAACAATTAGTAATGGTTAATTATTTTCAGGTATTGGTTACCCCCATCAATGAAACGAATGGATCTGAAAACACAGGCTTACCGAGTAACATACAAGAAGCTGTTAAAGCATGACCATTCTAGATTTAAAGTCACTAAGTATTATTGAATATTTGTTTTAAAACTAATTTGTAAATAAATTTAACTATAATTATTTTGTTATAAGAATATTGTTCTATAAATATGAAATATAGCAATGCATTTCGAATCTGAGTGTGATACTGAAATAAAACATTTAATATATTTTAAATGACTTTATTTTTATCAAAAAATGTCACATACCACTTATCTAAACTTGAAGTACAAAAATAAGGTTTATTTTTAGTTCCTAGATGTTTAAAATTACAGGAAAGTTATGTACACCACGTTCTACATGGGAAGTATAGTTATACTTATAAAAATATCACAATTCTCCAATACACGCCTTTAAATGGCTTTGTTTTTAAAATTAGTACTTATCTCTAATAGCTCAAATCTTGAAATATGTGAGCATCTTAGAAAGATTAAATAAGCTATTCACTAAAGTATTTAAACTCTTAATTTTCAGTGTTTTAATACAACGAGAGTAACAGATATAGTTAAAAAAATCAACTTAAATATAAGGGATTCCTGAAAGTTACATCTTAACATAGATTATGTATATTATAGTGGGATGCTATTTTGCAATTCCGCTTGGAATTGATTGAACACTACTGTCTAAATGCAACAAAAAGCTAATAAATTAATCAACATATACATGTATATTTATATATTAATTATGCAATATATAATTAATATAAATATAACAATACTTATGAATTAATTAATTAAAATATGTTGCAGATTAATCATGACAATCAATATCGATTCACTTTTTGTTGCTGTTAGAAGTGCAAAGTCCACTATAATATTTAATGAAGGATATCCGCAAAATGACACCTTCAATCAAATAAATTACATATGTAGGTAAAGAAATTAATGAAGAACAAAATATTATTGCAATCACACCAAAATCACTTCGGAGAATGGCCGCATACATCTTATCTTTATGTGTATATAAATAACATAAGGAAATATCAAAAAGGGAATTCATATTTTAGCAGCTGTAGCGGATTTTTGTTCATAATCAATATTTCTATACAAGTGCTCGTAATTATTCATAGTAACTAGTTTCGGAATTTTAATTTCCTCATTTTCACAGTTCACAGTCTTCTTAACTAATTCATACAATTTATAGCTCATTGAGAACGGGCTAAAGGGACACTTTCTGTAATTAGCTGTATGTTCGCCATTACAGTTTGCACATTTCGGTGGGTCCACTTTTGGATCCCTCAAACATTTCTTGTACGAATGATCACCAGCACACTTAACACATTTTATCTCTCCATGACAGTATCTCTGTGAGTGTCCCCATTTTTGGCAGCGATAGCATTGCTTACTTTTTGGTATAGGTGGCTCTAAATTTACAGCATGGCCCATAATTTTTGTAATTTTTAATATTTTCTTCCCATTATCATCATATGGGACTACAGCTAATACCAGTAAATATAGATTTTTACCAAACTGTGGTACATGCATTTTATGTACACGGATTATTGGTATAGAAAGAGATGCCAATTCGTCTTTGACTTTGTTTATATCTGTATCAATTGGTAGGCCCCTGAAAACAACTTTCATTTTTCTTTTGGACGGATGGCCAAATGTGTGGTATGGTAGCTGTTTCTTGTCAAAATATTTGACTATTGACTTATGGTCATTAAAAGTTTTACATGTTATCCTAGTATAATGTGCCCCAAGAAGGGGTTGATAGATTTTAATACCCATGCTCAATATTTTTTTTATATGTTGTGCTAAGTCGGCAGGTTTGTGTAGAAAAATTGTTGGCACTCTCATTTTTAATTTTGGCCATTTGGAGAGAACCTCTGGTTTCACAATATTGTCTAGTACTGTACCCAATGGAGTTGTTTCAGATGTTGAAATGTGACATTGTTTCATAGCTTCAGAAAGTTTCACTGATTTCTTTTTCTGTGTTTGAGGCATAGTAATACTGTAAAAATAAATTAAAGGTATAAATTTGTCGTTTGTAAGATTATGCATATTTTGTGCAATTTTAGGAAGTGTTTACAAAATTCTTTTGTATATGCAATGTTAAAATAATATATACAAATGAATAACTGCCCTTACTTCTGTTTTCAGAGACTATGAAAAAACTTACAGATTGAATAGGCTGAAATACTGTTGTTTTTGTAAAGATTATAAATTTCACACTAATTTCTTCTTATCTCCATTTGTAAGAAAACGAAATCCCGATATAAGTAGATAGGTAGGTATTTCAAAATTTTGTTCGCTTTTTACACTTGTCAGTTGATAACGAGGGTTGCCAGCACAGAGGTTGCCAGTTTCTAACATAGTACTTTTCTGTAGTCTAAAAAGCTCTTAGAGAAGAATTTGTGTCCCTATTTTGAAAAAGTTTTTAAGGTTACTAAAACTTCAAAAACTACTAAAATAGATTATCGAGACAGAAGTTATTAAAAATAATCTAGGTCCGAAAATTGTTTTCAGTCGGAGAGAAATGAATAAGTATTAAGGTGGATAAAGTGACATCTATTAGTAACTAAATACATTCAGTACGGTAGGCCAATTACTACAATAAATATACAACCACACAGATGGCGCTAGTAATTCATTAAATTTTAAAAATGTTGATATAAGAAATGGCGCTATACGATTTTTTTACAAGTTATCAATATTTTTGAGAAAATTTGAGAGTACAATTATTTAATTGGTGTTTTTTTTTATTTCTTCTATTGTGCAGACTCCTGGTCCGCACCTTTTTTTGCTTTCGTGTAATGTGTTGTATATGTTAAAAATCGTATCCATGAGCAACTTTTTTATTTATTTATTTAATTTAACTATTAACTGTTAATAATTATAGTTTAATAGTAATTAATAAAAATTAATTTAAAATAGTAATTATTAGTTAGTAAATTCCTATGTTAGTTTTGTATATTTTAATCTCTGTATTGAGTTGTAAATTTTGTTTTTAGAAATAAAACAAAGGTTGGTCCGACCTGAGATTTTTTTTTGCATTGTTCATGTTATTCCGATGTAATGAATTTAAAAAATCTGATACAAAATTTCTACCATTTAATTTTAGTATTTTTAGTATTCATAAAATATTAAACTCGTTATCCCCTTTTTTTTTTTTTTTTTTTATGCCATAGGTGGCAAACGAACAGGTGGGTCACCTGCTGTTAAGTGATCACCACCATCCATGGACACTAACAACCCCAGAGGAGTCGCAAGTGCATTGCCATCTTTCGGAGGGAAGGGTTAGGGGAGGGAAAGGGAGAGGAGAGAGGAGAGGGGAGGGGAGATGGGTCTCCGACGCTCTCACTGACCGAACGAAACGCAACAATGCAAGCACTGTTACTTCACGTCGGTTTTCTATGAGAGGGTGGTACTACCCCGGACGAGCCGACCCATTCATACTGAAACCAATAATAGTTTTTCAGCGTGGCTCTACCACCATTAAAAAGCATTTATAAGCTGAAAAGGTATTTGTAGAGTGTGAATGCTATGAAATTTAAATATTTGTATCATACCGAGTAATTTTAACAATAATGTAATATACTGTATTATAAATGTGATACCATGTTGTTTGATCGATGCCCTTCAATTGCAATAACGAATGGCTCGAATAGTTGTTCAGATTAATTGAAGTTTGACAATTGACATACTGAGACATCGTGTATAAGCGTTATCTTGAAAGCTATGCACACTTTTATCAATTATTATTGAAGTTTAATTTACTCTTAGGGAAGTGAATGTATAACAACTAGCAATATACTTATATGATACTAGCTGACCCGTGCAACTTCGTCTGCACCAAATAGGTTATTACCGGTTCCAATTTTATTTCCAAACGCTAAAAATCTTAAAAACCTTAAAACCTGATTATAGCGTAACTTATCGGGTCCAATTGTGACTCGAAACTATACTATATATATATTGGCAAGAAATGTCTTCCCTATAAACACTGGGTTGCTCCAAAGGAGCCTCACCTCCACGCCCCATTTACTATATAATATATATTTACCTAAATAAAACGTAATCTAATATACCTTTCTAACAGTGAAATAATTTTCAAAATAATTGATCAGTTATCGAGTGGGATGAAAAATTATTAATCACTAAAATGACTATTAAAAAATAGGGGTTGGTATTAGAAGGGTGAAAATTTAGGGTTCTATGTATTTTTAATGCCTTATTATAACAAAATAAAATTTTTAAAAAAGGTTAAAAAGATAAAAAATAAATGTTAGGGGTGGACAACCCTTATTACGTAGGGGTATGTAAAATAGATAGTAGTCGATTCTCAGACTTACGGAATATGCATATAAAGTTTCATAAAAATCGGTCAAACCGTTTCAGAGGAGTATGGTAACTAACACTGTGACACGAGAATTTTATATATAAGAGTAGATGTTACCCGCGGCTCCGCACGCTTAAATGTTAGTTTCGTCAACAATGATTTCTGTATATAAATACTTATTTTTACTAATATATGGCTAGTCCAAACTTTTGTATATTTAGTAAAATATTAATAATCTAATGAATTTAATGGTGGTAGAGCCACGCTGAAACTATTATTGGTTTCAGTATGAATGGGTTGGCTCGTCCGGGGTAGTACCACCCTCTCATAGAAAACCGACGTGAAGTAACAGTGCTTGCATTGTTGCGTTTCGTTCGGTCAGTGAGAGCGTCGGAGACCCATCTCCCCTCCCCTCTCCTCTCTCCTCTCCTTTTCCCTCCCCTAACCCTTCCCTCCGAAAGATGGCAACGCACTTACGACTCCTCTGGGGTTGTTAGTGTGCATGGATGGTGGTGATCACTTATGTTTGTTTGTTTGTTTGTTTGTTTGTTTGTTTGTTTGTTTGGTTGAACGCTATGATCTCAGGAACTACCAGTCTGATTTGAGAAAGTCTTTCGGTTTTAGATAGTTCATTTATCGAGGAAGGCTATAGGCTATATATCATCACGCTAAGATCAATAGAAGCAGAGCACCAATGAAGAATGTTTCAAAATCGGGCACTTTTTTTGCTTTTGAGCGATTACGTTATTATTATATACGTTGCCATGGTAACGTAGTAAGTAGTAGTAATAATATTCGTCCAATAGGACAGGCGAAGGAATTAATCCATACTGCCAATTCTGAAGTTATGTGGTAAGTATCAACGCTAACATTTTCAAAGTTTATTTTGTTTTCGTATTCAAAATTTTATACTACTTTTATTTCCAATTTTTTATTTGTTCTATATTACGTATTATAAAAATAAAGTTTGTGTATGTACAATTAAAATAACATCTTTTTGATGAATGGATATGGCTACAAATGACCAAAAAAAACTTTTTTTATACTTTGTCTATATTTTTATATTTTGTCTGTTTGTTTGTTTGTCCTGGGTAATTTCCAAAACGACTGGACCTATTTTAATGGGAATTTTACTTTTTACTGCCAGATAGCCGAAATTATAGCTGTTGACATATTCTATTTTATTTGTCCGCGGTTTTAGTCCGTATGGCTATTTCCAAAATGGTTGGACCTATTTTCACGGGGTATTTACTGGTAGATAACAGACCTTGAAAATGTAATTAATAATCTCAGGAACTACCAGTCCGATTTGAGAAAATCCTTCGGTTTTAAATAACTCATTTATCGAGGAAGGCTACAGGCTATATATCATCACGCTAAGACCAATAGAAGCAGAGCACCAATGAAGAATGTTTCAAAATCGGGCACTTTTTTCCTTTTGAGAGATTTCGTTAGTAGTAGTAATAATATTCGTCCAATAGGACAGGCGAAGGAATTAATCCATACTGCCAATTCTGAAGTTGTCAATGTAGGTATTTTTTATATATCCTTTAATCAATTATCTTCCATGTCCAAGTTACAATAAAGGCATAAGCGCCAAATCTTCTATATAATATGTCGTATATTATTTTATCCATCATTATTATCTTCTTATTCTTCATAATCATAAAACAAAATTGTTTAAAAAATACCTACATTGACAACTTCAGAATTGGCAGTATGGATTAATTCCTTCGCCTGTCCTATTGAACGAATATTATTACTACTACAAACGAAATCTCTCAAAAGGAAAAAAGTGCCCGATTTTGAAACATTCTTCATTGGTGCTCTGCTTCTATTGATCTTAGCGTGATGATATATAGCCTATAGCCTTCCTCGATAAATGAGCTATTTAAAACCGAAGGATTTTCTCAAATCGGAATGGTAGTTCCTGAGATCCTAGCGTTCAACCAAACAAACAAACAAACTCTTTATATATTAGTATAGATTACAATAAACATTAATATACGAAAAACAGGTACAAAAATGTTACTATACCTAAACGCTACAGCGACACTTGAATTTTATTATCTTTTGTTTTATTGACAGTCATGTTCAAATATATTTGTGAAATACGTGGGACGGTAAATATAAAATTGACATTAGAGCACTACGCATAGAATTATGAAACCGCTTACATTAACTACGCGCAGGTTTGTTACTCTATGGCACTACGTCATGTCACAAGTCACGTCTCGGATAAAGCGCTAAAAACTTTGACTCAACTTTTTCGGTTTTCTCTTATAAATAATTATTTCTAATATTGATGATTTGTATACAACAAACGTCTCTTTATCACCTGAAACGCAGGTTAGGTACAGGATAACTAATATTTCACTATTATCAAATCTTTTATCTGAATAACGTAAAGTAAAAAGGGTCCCTAAATATCTATTCATATTTGTTGAGCGTTAAATGCATAGAAATATATCTTCAATACTTACGTTTTCTTCAAACATTAAAAGTTTTTTTACCCGAGTCGCTCAGCTGGCCTTAGCACGTGCGCGAACTTACCACCGACCGTTACATCAATCTTGTCTACCTTTGTATGTATTGTGCAAGTTTTTCTTACAGTCGCCTCCCTTGATTTTATTCCTTAAAGCCCTAGCTCTGAATTAAAAAATCATTCCAACTGTGTTCGGTTCGTACGTCGTTTTTACGCTGTAGACAGTTACCCTGTGTAGACAATGAAGTTATTCAACGTTCTGGACAATGTGAAGACGATACGCTGCCGAGGCGATTAGTCGGATTTATTTAACGGTTCACAATGTCTAAGACCTCGCTGATATCGGAGCGTTAAGAAACGTGTTCGTAGCGTAACGGCACAAAGTAAGGGCACTCATGAGACCGTGTTTAAAACGGTTTTCTACTAATGTCTTTAAGAATTTCTTACGTTTACCTTATCTACGTTAATAAGGGTAAAGAAAATTCTCAGGGGGTTATTGTTACATTATAGTATTAGAAAATTTGGCTGTTTGTTTTTTTACTTTATAGATTTAACACTGTTAAATGATGAGATCCGGAAGTCATTGCCGGCTATTGATGTCGTGTGAATTTGTACACTTTTTGGTTGCTGAATATTACGATTGATCTCGGAACGAAACAAACCCAAGGGAGGCATAATTACGGGTGTTTCACCAAGTGTATTGGGATCGCAGCCCAGTCGGACAAAATTGTCGTGTGGGAAGACATGTAGTAGGAGAGGATTTTTTTTTATAGTAGCACGGCAAAATGACTTCACTGTGCCTGATGGTAAGCACAGTACAATCCAAAAACAATAGCGACCACCGAGTGACACACTGTCCATCGCCGGTCGCCACTGTCATGCCGGCCTGCGAAATGCTGGATATGAACAGGCTGATCCCGAAACGCGACCCGCAGAAGCGAATCACTATGATGGGCTTTTTCGCCATATACATGGTGGTTGCGACCAGGCCAGGCTGTAAAACCCTACCACCCCGCTTTCGCCATTACGTCGTTCGTTATTCAGCAGGGTGCACCACGTGCAGGGGAGGTTGGCTTGAGTGTCTCAAGTGTTAGATGTTATTCGACACCCCTTACACCCCAAAGGATTATGGATGCTATAGTGTTTAACTATATATGCTCAATTTGTATTTGTATTTTCAAGCCTATGCATTGATTTTTTAAATGTGTATACCTATATGTAATCAAAGAATTCGCAGTGTAATAATTTATAAATAGCATTAAAAAAGTCCAAAAAGGCTTCACTCAGAGATAACATATAAATGTAACACGCAATAAAATTTAACACAGATAAATTAAAATCTCTGAAAGGGTGATACAATTGTAATAAAAATAATAATATACCATAAATACAGATAAAATACGTATATTGCATGAAACAATAAAATCATTGTTACGGAAATCAGCCGCTGATACTAAATAGTTCCTTTGGAATAGGCGGAATAATCAAAGCACCATTTCTCTTCGTAATGTTAAAGTTCAAAGGAAAATTTATAATAGTAATGAATTATTTATAGCTTACTGAACAATGATTTGAAACTAGGTAGCTATTGAAAACAAACGTAGTGAGTTCCATAAATCGTGTCTAGTTAATGGACTACAAGTTACTCTAAGTAAATAAGAAGATTTAATTAAGAACTCTATCGAATATAACCTTATTACTAGAAAACTTATTTATCTGTTTTTCTTTTAGAAATAAATAATAGCTGCTTAATATCAAGAAACTCTCATAAGAAAGTTTAAGAATGTGCGTATAGGTAAAAATATACTTATTAATCAATAACTTGTAGAACATTTAATACCTAATATAACCTAACTTAATTGATGGGTCTAGAAATATGAAATGGTAATATTGATCATGGTTTTAAAAAAATAGGTGGTTAAAATATTTATAGGCGTACCTATTTTTTATTATCTTTGTTAAATAAAAGCGAAACAAACATAGTTCTATCTGTGATCAAGAACTGTCATTAATTAAAGTATATACGAGTTTTTGGCGGGATTTTGGTCTGTTATGTAGTGGATTTTATATTTTATTCCTAATCGCATGTTACTTATTACTATTATGTTACTTATGTTACTCTATATTGTGTAAAATTGGTGGTGTTTTATGTAATATAGTTTGTTTATTGTGCATAAGTGAAGTGAATGGAAAATAATACCACGGACCATGAATTTTGAGATGCTACAAAGACCCCATGGAAAGTTCTGACAAGAGAGCCATCATCTTGTTGGAACACTGAATTAACTACTCGACAATGGAAATTAACAAACACTCTGGGTGAGAGAAATGAAATAAATCAGACAAAGACTATCTGTACGCTACTATTAACAAATAGATTAAGATAAAAAAGATGGATAAAAGAATATATTATAGAAGATTTGGCGTTTCGGCCTTTACATTAATTTGGACATAGGAGAAAACTGACTAAAGAATACATAAGAACTACCTATATTTCATATTACCTATAACTTCAGAATTAAAAGATGATTTTAAAAAATGTACGAAATATTATATACAAGATTTGGCGATTAGGCCTTTAAAGAATACATAAGAACTACCTATATTGACAACTTCAGAATTGGCAGCATGGATTAATTCCTTTGCCTATTGGACGAACATTATTACTTACTAAAGTATATACATGTGTGCAAAATGAGTGGCGTTTTTTGCTGTTATATTGTTCGAATTCAGAAATTACTCAGTATTGAGCGCTCTACAATAGCGCTTAATGCTACTCAACTGTAACTGACACCGGTCAAAATTTTGTAAAAATTTCTTTTTTTTTTGTTATTTTATTCATAACTGAACCTACAGGAAAAATGGTAATGAGACATTTTTAGGAAATTTATTATATAAAAAAAGTTTTTTAAACTAAATCTCTAATATTCAGGCAATTTTTTTTACATATATCCAACTATATTTCACAATTGAATAAATAAAATGTCGTTTAAAAAACACTCTATTAGTCATTATTAATATACGAAGAAGCGTTATTGTAATTACGTATAAATATGACGTGCCGAGGGATGTAATTAAACGTGTATGGATTCCGTCGACACCAATTAGTATCGTTAACACGTCGAAAGATATTTACAGGAAGGTAATCTGTTTATTTTGTCACCAGCCGCCCCTTTTCGAAGCGAATATTATTATCGGTCGCATGTATTAATAATGTTTCATTAAGGAATTCTGCCGAATTTATTCAATATTTTCCTGAATTATATGAATGCTTTTATTTTGCCGCAGAAAATCTAGTGCTTTGCTGATAATATATCTATTGAAAAGAAATACACAGTTTGTAGGTTGGAACGACATGGTAAATTTGTCCGACTGTATTAAAACCACGAAATTCGCTATATAGTCTCGTAAAGATGCCATACACATATTTATATTTAATCAAAATGAAGTGTCTCTATGGATTATCAAAATAACAGTTTTTTAGTAAATGGTTATGAAAGTAAATTCGCTACCCATACGAATAACTCAGTTTTTAATTGTTTTGTGTTTCTGTTGTCGGTCTGTCTCTCTGTTTGTTTCGGATAATATCCGAAACGGTGAATTCAATTTTGACAGAACTTTCACTAGCAGATAGCTGATATTCTAAAGATAAATTAATTCTATTTTTATCTATCTTCTTCTATATCTATATACATATAATAAAACTGGAACGAAGCGAAATCTGTACATGTAAATATTTTTGAAAATAAAATTGAAAATTGGGATAGACTTTGTTATCGATATAGAAGCCAAAAATAATCCTTTTACAATTTTTTACTGTCTGTCCACCTGTCCCTGTGAACGCGTATCACTCTGAAAGTACTGAACCAATTTTGAAGAAACTTGACACAGTGATAACTAATGTTACAAGGTTACATATAGTATACTTTCATCCCATAAAGCGCAATGGATTCTCCAGGATAACGAAAGTCAAAAATCTGTGGTAAATGAAATTTTTGACGGATTTTGGTGAATTTTTTTAGCGCTATATATAGCAGGTTGATTACCTAAAAAATTAAGTTATATTTCATGTCCCTATGTTACTTTAAAAAAAAAACAAAAAAAAGGATCGTTGGGTTCCGAACCGACGCATTCGTCGGTCCGTATAATGTACAGTAGGTATGATATAATTGAGCTACGGCTACATGACATTTGTATGCGTAATTATCAACCACATATGAAAAATATGGGTAAACGAAACTGTCATTTATATGTTGTTACATTTATTTTATTGTATAAAAAATGTTTGCTAAACAAAGGTGACAAGATTTTTTTCTTAGACACAAACCTAGATAATAGTTACATTGCATCTTAGAAGAGGAATCTCAATTAGAGTTCTATCAGTACGTGTGTTGTTTCGATATTTGATAAAATTAGTTTTCTAAATATTGTTGAGTTTTGAAGTAGTTGGGTTCAGGTTTGTGAATCTACGCTTAAAATAATTAGTTGAGTGGAGTGGTGGAGGTTGTATTTATACTAATATTGTAAAGAGAGGTAAAGTTTTTTTTCCGAGGAATCCTTTCTTGAAAATCCTGTCACTGTTAGAATTATATATTAGCCCAAGTTCAATATATCAGTCAAAAAGGTGGTTTATATGTCAAAACTAAAATAAATTTGATAAAATTTGGTTTGTATACAGACTGTTCTGTAGCAATTTTGAAATTAAACGTTAAAACGAAAATACATTACCAAATTATAAATTGTCACGTTTACCGACCAGTGGCAAAATGCAAACAGAATACTGTTCTGGACAAAGTTTCATATCTCACCTGAAGGCAAACAAAGGGTGATCACGTACCAACTTTCCTGACCTCCAATTTTTATTCAGATCAACGCTAAACCTCCAAACATGTAGCACGAGGATGGTTCATAGTAAAATGGTTATTCAGGTATAAAGTTTATAATTGGCCATAAGTTCAGAATATGTAGCCCTTCCGGCGAGGGTGAGAGTAATTAATTAGCCTTGCTTGCTACTCTCTATGGGGTAACATGAGACTAACCATTGAAGAGCATGGTTTTTACCTGAAACGTTAATCTACTTTAATTAATCAATTAATCTTGCTTATACAATCCTATGTTTTCTATCTATATAAGTTTATATACGTACTGTTTAAAGCATTGTATTTTTTACTAATAAATATTAATAATAAATTGCATTTCTTCTTTCATATCAATATTATTTTAAATAAACAATATATATGTTACGTTCTAGTAAAAAATTCAAACAAAAAATTATGC
>MU158837.1:628692-689214 GCA_015888305.1 Antheraea pernyi | reverse complement strand
ATATAAATATAAATATATAAATATAGTTTGGTTATTGTGGTTAGGTGAAGTGGATCGGAAATAATATTACGGAACATGGACTCTGTTTTGCCACTAATAATCAACTAGAAGATTAGTTGCCAAAAAAATGTGTGGCTGTTCTTTCTAATCTAAATAAAAATAAACTTTCAATATTAGTTCGTGTTTCATTATGTTTATGTGTTCATTAGTCCTATACCTGAGTGACGAAGCTTCGGCTATTTGTCGTGTTAAAAACTAACCTCAAAATGAATTCCGATAAAGGCGCCGAATAAAGTTCACATACGTTTGTTAAATGTTTAAAAATCAAAAGGGGGATTAACTAATGAACGAACGTACCATAATTGTAATACAATTAATCTTTATGTACCAGGCAAGCATAATACAGTAATAGTAGTTGTGTTATTATGTGAGGGAACGATTAACGAAAGTGGTTTGGCACGCGGTTCCAACCCGCATGTGACGCACACATGTTCCGATGTCACACGCCAAGCCTCGAAACCGCTAGCACATATCCTAAAATCAAAGCCGTGTAGTATAAGCGATGTAGCTTGTATCAGACGGTTTCCATCTAATCTAATATGGTATAGTAAGGTGTTGTTGTACAAGATTACGCGTTGTGTTAAGTGTGTTACGGGATTGTTGGCCTTTGTTTGAATGTTCGATAATGAGATAGATGAATGATATTCAGTATATGAATAGTTTATAGGAATAACAATATCATTTGGTTATAGTGTATTTATTATGTTCTGTGACATTTTAAATGGTAATAAAATCAGCCGTTTTAATTTCAGCGAAGCAATTATGGCTTAGTGGTTAGCGTGTTCGTACATCGCGTCGTTTTGGTGTAGGTTCGAAATATTTGTGAATGAGCCCGTCTCCGGCTCCGGCTTTTGGTGAAGAAAAATATTATGATGAAACTATTTGCACGGCGGTATAGTTTTTATTAAGCCCGTCTAGCTAACTACCATGCTCAACTTGAAACTCTGTAGCCAAGCACCTGTTGGTGAGTTCCCGTGTTTATTATTTCAGATCGTATCGTAATTTTAAATCAGTTGAGATTGGAATCAAAATTCCTTAATAATAATAATCTTCTCCTATTGTGTAAGTTTTCCGCAGAGTTTTAGATGATTTTTACCTACTTGATAAGTAACATGTACATACTTATTTTATCATTAATTCTAAAAACAAAGTTGTATATAATTTAAACTTGAAATTAAAATGATACCTACTGCAGTATTTGTAACGTCAATTTCTGTTCTATTTCAATAATAAACTTACAGATACTTTATTAATTTGCTGGGACTATCACCAATACTAATAGTTCGTATTCAAAAAACGTGTGAATATAAAATTTCGTGTTGCGCCTATGGTTGTCAATCTGCGGGTATGCGGGTGGCACGTGCCATACAACTTCGCATTGTATTTAATTTAGGGCCTGTAATGTTTTTAAAACGAACTGATGGCGCGCGATCTTTATAAGTGCTGTCCTCCGCTCGTCGACAGTGGGCTAGTAATAGATTTATTCCTCTTTTTTTCGAACTGATTATGGTATTGGCCTTGCAAGCCCTTCACAGCTTCACCGGACTACTAAGTCGAACATTTAAGACACTCAGCTCATTTTATTTTGAGAACTAGCTCAAGGGCAGCAATACGGTGGAAGTAAAAAAAATATCATAATTGATCTGCCCTCGAATGTCAAAAATTGTGGTTGGTACGTTCGGAAAAGCTTCAATACCTATCGCTACAAATTTCTTTTATCTCAAACTGTGAACAAACAATTTAATTATAATAATTTATCTTAGTTTTTGGTATTTTTAAGGTGAGGCATTGCCCCAAAACACCCCTCCGCGCCTCTAGCTACGGCTGTGGGTGCACGGCATCCCTCGGCTTGGGCTGTTGTCTATATTCCGAATCTAAATGGCTAAACTATGCTTAGCTATTCATACATATATACTCATACAATAAAAATTCACAAACGTATACATGTATTTCCGATACGAAAACAAATTAAACTAATCGATTCGATCGAAGAAGGGAAAAAAAGTAAACCCTTCCACCATGTGTGTTATATCAATAATAACGCAGTTGAAACGCGTAAGAAGCGCCTTCGTAGTACGATTCTCATTTGTGAGCATCTCGCTGGCCGTATTTCACGTATCATCCGATTATATTCTGTTGCATATTAGTTCAAATGAGCGCTTATAGTAGAAAACAATAATTATAAATGCTTTTAAAGATACCCCACGTCTGCGTTGGGTCTGTTAGGCGCGGGTCTTCGCATCGCGTGTCGGTCTGTTTAAAAAACGTTCTTATGGATAAGCACATAGTCTGCTAATATTTTATAAATATAATAAATTACTCGTGTCGGCGATTCTATACCCTTATCAATATTTCCTTACCACAGGTAATGAAAAATATAACTATATAATATGACCGAGAGATCAAGTTTTATATACAATAAATTTTAGTAAGTGGTATTTATTACTAAACATATATACGGTCTTATTACAAAACAGACTTGAACACGAGTATAACACAAGTTTTACTAAGCAGTGCCTAAAATTTTAAATTTAGTTGAAGCCATCTTTAAAATTCTTTATAACAAAAGCGTGTCCAAGCGGTTTCTAGCTAAACGTTTGATTTAAGTTTTTTTTGCATAGCAACTCTGAATAGCATTTGTTAAATTCGATCTCATCATTCAAACACGTTCCATTACATACAGATATTTTGCAAACAGTTACAATTTATGAATAATATTTTTGTTTAGATGTTCATTAAGAAAATTTACTTATTATACGTTAAATTGGTTATCATTATTGTGATATTGTAGTTAAAAGAAAATTATGTATAAAATAAATAAAATAAGCAATTTATAAGATTTATATACATATTACGTCAAAGTGCGTAAGGTGGAACAGGATAATGACAGATTAAATACACTATCAGATGTCAATAGTATCATATAGTAGTAGTTATGATTTACTTGTGAATCCTTAAAATTGTTTTATTTATTTATTTCTTCCAAATTAATTATACCCACAAAATGTATAATTTATTACGAAATGTCTTTTGGCAGGTAATAGAAAAACAATAAATCACAAGAATAACATAAGAACTGTCAACTTAGACAAGTGTTAGTGAATGTTTAAATTTAAATATTGTCCATCTGTAAACAAGAGTAAGACGCTCTTTTGTGATAAAAATTTTTTTACGTAAGAGTTCAATGCGTGTTTAACGTTATTGTAATTACACGGATAACGTTTCAAAATCACACCAAAAAGAAATCGCTGATACTTGTTGTCTGTTATATTTTGTTATGTAATTAGAAATCACGGAATAAGGAGACATTTTTTTGTGTAAACACATATCTACATGAAGCAGCAAGTTAAAACAAATATATCAGTCACTCTGATAATGTCAAAAAAAAGCGAAATAAACTTGCTCTGTATTTAATACAGCGTCATATTAATACACTAAGACTAATAAAATTAAATTAGGTACGTATCTTAAAAGTAATAAAAAAATGTTTATATCTCGATATACTGCGTGTAAAGCTATATTACAGACTATAATAGTGACTAATCCATTTTAATTCATTGCAAAAGAGGCCGCCAACGCACATGCGACTCATCTGGTGTTGCTAGTGTCTATGGACGGTGGTGATTACTTAACATCAGGTACACCTGTACGTTTGCTCCTATGATAGAAAAACAATCATCTAAATATCCTGCTGTAAAGGTTAAAATTATCTACAGTTCATCTGATAGTGAAAAGATAGACGACGCTTCGACAATGCTCTGTGAAGTCTGACGTATTCGTTTAAACTTTATACGTGATCCCTTACATTTATATTCGAATGTCGAACAACCGATCCTAGATAATGCTTTTAAAATAACGAATCTGTGATCACGACGAATCCATTACCATAGAATATAAAAAACTATGTTCAACACGCGTATGGTAATATTATCTTGTATAGACAACATAAAAAAGTCGTGTATTATAATAACGGTCAAAAATACAACTGATTATAATAGACGTGAATCGAATTTACATGTTATTTTGTTTTTTAATATGTTTTTGAGAAGTATAAATGAATAATTTTTTAATATTTTTTATTATATCATTATTCTGTCTAAAAACCAAGTCAGCTATTTTTATTGTTTATATTATCTGTATCGTTATATAATATTATATGTATAATAAGTATGTAAATTTTATGTTTGTACTTTTTAGATTGTTGTTGTAAAAAAGATTTTGCTGGTGTCTAGGAATTAGTAATAAAATACATTTCAATCATTTTCAGAAATGTCTCATGTCATGTTTGAACACGCATCACTGCTAAAGTACTGAGTTTACGATAAAATCCCACAAATAGAATCATATAGCATATCCTCGAATAACGTTTAGTCTTGGTTTCATTAAAATCGGTTCACTCTATCAAAAGTTATTGTAATTTTAATAACGACGCGACTTAAGTACGAGAGAAAAGTATATATGTAAATAAACTTAATACATTGAGATGATTCTGTTAATTACTTTTTTATAAGGCTCCAAGCGAACAAAGTCGCGGGCAGAGTTAGTTGATAATACGATACTTTTGATGGAAGAAACGACGACATCCATGAAGTGTTATTTGTACTTTAAGGTAGTAACTGATCATTTTCATGTGTTTATTAATGCAACGTACGTTTAATCAGAGAATCAATAAATAAATAAATAGAATCCTATCGTAATATAGAAATTGTACTCGAATGTTCTTTGTAAGTAAGTGGTACCGACAATTTTTTTGTCATGAAGATGGTTGCTTTAAAGACAATTGTAAGTACGACGCGCACGCCACTAAAAGTAACATGTAACGTGTACAGTAGATATAAATACAAAAAGCGTGCCAAATGAGGTTTGTCATCAGCAACACATTTGGAACCTTAACCCACCATATAACTACCTCAGTGCTCACTTACACTGTAAAAGGAACTAACGAAACAATAACTTAAAATATTGTTATTAAGATTTACATTTACATTATATTTAATATACATTGCCATTATTATAATTAAGATTTTGTGACTATACAAAAAATAAACGCTTGTCTGTTCCGCAAGAAATTGTATTATGGAACACTTTACGTAATACTTTTATAATCTAAGATCTGTTTAGGAAGATTTTTTTTTTCGAACTGACTACGGAATTGCCCAAGCAAGGTCTTAACAGCTTCACCGGACTACTAAGGCGAGCACTTAAGGCACTCAGTCGAGTTTTTAGGAAGACCTCTATATCATTAATATTATTAATAATTATAATGTCGAATTGTGAACAATAAGCTGATAATTATTTATCTTATTAAAAAAAAAGAATGAGTTGAAATCTTGCTAAATTTCATGCTATAATAATATGCTATGCTATAATATATTTCTAAAATAGAATAACCTCAATTACATATTATTAGGTTCGCTATCTACCAGTGAAAATCCCGTGAAAATCGATGTAACCGTTTTGGTGACAGCACAGTGGGCGAAGCCACGGTTAACAGCTAGTATAAACTAAAACAAACGTTTAAACAAACGTAGTAAACATATGGAATTGCGCAATAGCAAAAAATTGTTTAACTAAAATAAATATTTGCGTGCAGGATGCCGCCAGGTGCAAATTGAATAAAAAAATAAATTGTAGATGTAATGTGCAATCGGGGTATTATTTTCCCACGGTCGCAGCACGGAGCGCAAATCGTGGAGAGCACCTGGTTTTTAATATTTAAGAAACCATTTACAACTTAAAATGAAGTCTTAGACAATGAATTCGCTAAACAAGATCCTGTTCTGATGCAATAACGTTTAGAATTACAACTAACGATGATAAACGTAATTCGAGTTTTTATCTGTTTGTCGAGTTTCTGATATAATAATATCGAAGATATAAGATATGATATGATTAGTAAACAGTGTTAGGGCACCATTTTAATAAGGTAGTTTAAAGTGTTGAATGAATGAATTAATACTTTATTGCATTTTATACTTTGTATATTGGTGAGCGTAATGCTACAAGGCATTTTCTTCCAGTAAACCAGGGTTATTATTAATGAAGCAAAAAAAAAATTGGTTAAATGATGATGTAATCTTCAAATAAGCTGTAAAATTTTATGTAAATGTAAATAAAAATTTTTTTACAAAAAAAATAAACCGCCTACGATGTGAAAAACTAATAAGGCACTAAAAAGCGAAAAATAACTGAATTATTAAATTAACCAAATTAAATAAAAAATATTGATATTTGAGCTCAAATATCAATATTTTTTATTTAATTTGGTTAATTTAATAATTCAGTTATTTTTCGCTTTTTTGTGCCTTATTAGTTTTTCACATTGAAGGCGGTTTATTTTTTTTGTAAAAATTTTTTTTTTCTATTTTTAGTGTGCATAAATATATTTGGTTTCTAATGGGTATAATAAATCGGTTCCAATTTCACGAAAATACGTAAAGACGAAGTGGGTGAAAATCAAATAAACTATTTTTCACCCCTTAGGGGTTGAATATTTTCTTCAAATTTATATGGGCCCACCTAACCTAACCTAACTGATTCCAATAACAAAAGAATCATTAAAATTGGTTCATAATTGACAGAGATATCGATTAACATACATAAAAAAACACACACACACACAACCGAACGTAGTAACCTCCTCCATTTTCGAAGTCGATTAAAAAGGAATCATCGTAATGAAATGATACTTAAATGAAAAAAAAAACCAGTCAATAAGCACCATATCTAGGTATGTTCCGACGTCTATACTTGAGGAGCAGTTCTGGGTTAGGCCTCATTGTCGTTTAATATCTTGTGGGATTATAGTGAAGCGATAAACTAATAATAATAAAGTGTAATAATATTTCATGTTTTATATATCGTTTTTTTTAAAATAAATAATTTAATTGTAACAGTTTTTTATTTATTTAATTAGTTACCTGTGTTATTAGTACTATATATTACTAATTACTTAATATCTAACTAATAATTATTTAGATTATTATCTTAATCGTGTGAATTGTTTACAATCTATCTTTAGGACTAACTTTATGAAAATACTAAAAGAGTAATGGATAAATTACAATATACAAGTTTTAAACGAATTTTACTATTTTGGTTAAACTTGATTTAGTTCTTGTATAACTAAGAACATTAAATTAAAATCTAAAACAATGTAATCATATCCTATTTCATATTTAATAACTAGGGATAAAGGATAAATCGTTATGCAGACAAGAGAACTTATCATATGAGATACGATAACTCAGTTTGAAATAGTCAAATATGGTGGACCTCTGTAATACGGTTGTCTAATATATCACAGGAATACTACGTCTCAATATGCAATAAAATCGGGAAACGTATGCGACCTTAGATCCGAGGAAATTTCTCGGTAGCACACCTGAACTAGATTACTGTATCCATACTATAAAAAACCTACGTTCAATCACACCCCAGGAATACGGGCCAATTTGAAAAGGACCTCCGGGTTATTTCGAAAGGCGGTATATCACACGAACGAGGCAACTGGAACTTTATGTTCAACATTTCCACACAAATGTTTGGAATGTTAAATAAGACTTTATCAGTTGGATTACTCTTACGGGGAACTTGGATATTCTGTTTTGCCATTCAAATGTCGAAAGGTAGATTAATGTTGAAAAGTATTTTTGTATATAATTCTAACTAATAATATAGATGCGGAAGTGAGTTTGTTTGTTACACTTTCATATCTTAATTACTCAACCTGTCGTCGAGAAATTCTGTATATCATATAACAATAAAGTACTGTATCCAAAATCAAAAATACATTATTCAGTTTAGGTCCTGAGATGGCACTTATGAACTTCAAAGCTACCACCGGTTCGGACAACCCAGTCATCGAGAAGAGCCGGCAAGAAACTCGATCTGCTTCATCTTTTCTTAGTTTAGTCGTTTTTAGTGGATGCACAGATAGGGGCGTCATTTTCAGACGTCACCATCGTTCATTATATTGATCCACCCTGTAAGTAATAGCCTTTAGACTTGGTTATAAAAAAATATTATTATAAAACTTACCTAAAAATTGTTTTTGATCTAAGTTAGCCTGAAACATGACCAATGACCAATTTGCTATTTCTAATATTTAAATTACTTTGGTTTTTTTACTAAATCCAACTTATCTAATATTTTTGCGAACATACATTAAATTATCAAGAATATATTGGGAGGGCAGAGTTAATATACCGAATACGTGAAACTTAGTCTACAATGATTCCCGAGGCCCCATATTATAAATTGAGTGATATATAAGATCTAGATTAACGCAAGCGAATCTGCGGGTAAAAACAAGTTATATTAAGTTATATAGGTTATATAGCTAAATGTTTCACTATGTTTCATAACTATTTGCAAACATTTCTATTGATTTCAAGCTGGTTTGGAAGGCTTAAGATACTGTTACTCCTAAATTACAAATTATCGCGAACCACCAATTCCTTTGATATAATTCGTGTACACTAACTACATATATAAAAAAAAATCAAATAATCCCAATAAATGAAATATTTAAACTTTAAACCAACATTACGAGAACAGGATTAAACATATATATTTACTTTTATCATTGAAAGTTACCGAGAGTCGTATTGAACATACTTTTGGTTACATTATTGGATCCAAATGAGAATAGACGATTAGATCTAACAGAATTATTGGCACTAAATGAAGATTGTGCTGAGTGGTAAGAAGACATTACAATTATGTACTAATGCATCACAGTCACAAGAATTCAAGTGTAACTTTGTCGCTTTACTATAAAGAGTGCTATAGATATGAAGATTATATATTGTGTAGTATCTAATTAATTATGTAGATTCAATGTTATTCAACACTATCTTATATTTTCTATAAAAATATGTTGAATACTTATGTAATTGATTTATGTTTTCTATTAACAAAAAATGTGTCATGATTTACCGAGTAATAAAAACTATGAAATAGGAAATTCAAGGCCTAGGAAATCAGTTATATTAAAATAAAGCATTGTCTAAACTGTGTAGGTGGTAGAGTTACGCTGAAGCTATTAATGGTTTTAGCATGAATGGGCCAGCTCGCCCGGGGTAGTACCACCCTCTCACAGAAAACCGACGTGAAGTAACAGTGATTGCATTGTTGCGTTTCGTTCGGTCAGTGAGAGCGCCGGAGGTCCTACCTCCCCTCCCCTTCCCCCTTCCCTTACTCTCCCTCTCCCCCAACACAGGATGGCAACGCACTTGCGACTTCCCTGGAGTTGGAAGTGTTTATGGATGGTGATGATCACTTAACATCAGGTGAACCACCTGTCCGCTTGTCTCCTATGATATAAAAAAACTAAATTAAATCATCTAAGAATGGAAAGAATCTATGTTACGTTACATCTTTAAATACGTATGCAAAAATTGTTTAAGCTTTTATTTTGTTTTTTGGTCGTTGATAGCGATCTATACGATTACAGGATATATCAAAACAAACTGATTTATGTTATTTATACTACTATTAAATATGTATGATTGTAAGAATTATATAGGTAATATGAGATGAATCAAATGAACAGCTCCATTACGTTAAAAAAAAACCGACTTAGATATAAAAAACCAATAAGGCACTAAAAAGCGAAAAATAACTAAATTATCAAATTAACGAAATTAAATAAAAAATATTCAGAATTGCGCTACCTGATAATAATTTTTGAAGTCAAAGCCAAACTAAATTCATATTTTCTACACGATGTTTGGGTCCACTCTCGTGTCCCGCGATGTATATCTGTATAGTACGAGTATTTACTATACATATTTTATTAACAACAAATTTGAAATGTAGGTTATGAAAATATCAATATTTGTTATTTAATTTGGTTAATTTAGTTATTTTTCGCTTATTAGTGCCTTTTTGGTTTTTTCTATCGAAATCGGTTGTCTTTTATTTTATTTTTTTCCATTTTTAGTGTCCATAAACATATCTGGTTTCTATTGGGTATAATGAAATTATTGAAATCGGTTCCAAGTTGACAAAAACACGTAGAGACGAAGTGGGTGAAAATGAAATAATCGATATTTCACCCCCTTAGGGATTGAATATTTTTTTAAATTTATATGGGATCACCTCTGAGTATAACCAAATCAAATAAAAAAAACATTAAAATCGGTTCACAATCGACGAAAATATCGATTAACATAAAGAAATACTTGCAACCGAACATCGTAACGTCCTCCTTTTTCGAAGTCGCTTAAAAAGTTACAATGTTTTAGCAGTTAAAGGTATTTTCTTTATTAATAACTCTACTCGTTATGACTCATAAGATTAGCTATATTTAAATTAAGCCGTGTTACATAATCTTGTTCCATTTTTGTGAGGCCTTTGTAAGTAGAAATATACGTGTATTAAATGGTTTGCGTGTGACGGCATCGCGTAATAAAGTTGGCCGCGGCCTCGTTCCTGGCGTTTAATATTAAAAACTCACCTCCTTTACCTATACATACGTCCATTGCAAGCTCCGTTGTTGCCGCGACCTGAATCCCCCTTTGTCCCGAATGAAAAGAACCGAGGCCAGAAGAAAGCGAGTGTGTGCGTGAATAATTGAGAACCGGCGCTCCCGTCTTCTTAGGAATTAACAAAACTCATTGGGAAATTACGTAGTTCTCTGTGCACGTGTAAAATTTACCCTCGATATATGTTGTACTAAATAATTAAGTGTATATTATTATGAATTTGATTACCCGTCATTTGTGAGTAGATGTTATTCTCAATGCTCAAAGCTTTGATCGTGATTGCGAGGCATATATTTTGTAAAGTCTGGTTTATGTTGGCTTATAAACATATTATTTATATTTACAGATTTAGTATCTATTGTTTACGCCTAAGCAGTGACATGTATCAATATAACGTTCATATTCAGTATCATTGTTTGATGACCTACTCATTACTGGAAAATGCGGGTCCATTATATTGTATATCAGATTGAATTGATTTAATATTGGCAGTGTTTGTTAATAAGCTTTAATATGTCTTTTACTGTGTATTCAAAGTGATGAAATTTAGTTTGAAAAGTTTGTCAATGCCTAAAACAAAATACAGATTACTTTAAATTATATAGTTATGGAAAAAAGACATACAAGTAGCTATTATCAGCAGGTGCATATGTATCTCGAATACGAATACCATACTATGGTTACATAAAAAGGTTTTCTTCACTGAATACTCCAGGTTTATTGAAAAATTCGAACTCACCTTAGTCGATTTTGTGTTAAAATTCGCTACCTTCGATCAGTAAGTGTAGTTCCTATCTACATACGTAAAAGATCTTGTGCATAAAATGTTACAATTAATCGTCTATATAGGAATTACCATAGTTTTGTATTATATTGTTATTACATAAATATCATAGTAAACACACATTTTTATTGACAATATTATTATATAAAGTAAATTAAAAGTAAATGATGTATTTATTTATTTAAAATAATATCCGGAATAACAGAATAAAATGCAAATAGTGTTATGGTGTTCTGTCGATTGTGTGGCGCGGGGTAGCGCTGCATTTACTTTATTAACTTGACTCGATCCCGATTAACTATGTATTACAATTTCAAAATATGTACATTTAATATATGAAACACAAATTCTAAGCATGGAAAGAACGTATACGTCAAAGCAGTAATACCTTTGAGGTATAATATATCTTATAGTGCAGAATCGATACATTAAATTATTTGTGCTGTTGCAATAAAGAACTGCATACTTTTTTTTAAATTGTAAAACATTTTTATTTACATAAATATTCCTTTTTATATGTATTGAATATCTCTCAAATATCCCTGAAGTATACTTAAATTTCCACATTTCTGTAAGTGACCTAGGGCATATCTAGGTAATCTGCCACACCACTATGTAGTGCTGGAACGCGAATAGGTACGTGTCTATGATAGTGGTAAATGACCGCCGTGACATGAAAATAAAAATTACCCAGTTTATAACACTGTGGTTGCATGTAACCAGGTAACCTTAAATGTGAATAATTACAACTTTTTTTATACTTTATAGGTTGTTTGTCGACAATTTCATGTCATGTTAAATGGCGATGTGGGCTGAGATAGTAAACACGGTAAATCTGGAGAGTGGCCTACATATACGCCTTTCATGTGCAGCTGTCGAACACATTTATAGGTGGTTGATAAGAGACTTTCGATTTGAGGGTGAGAGGCTAATCAAGTTTTTATTTTAACATGAATTCCCACCCTAGCCGGACAGCTGAGGGTTGGGTATGTCCGACTTGCATGGACTAAAATCCCATGGTGCCTTCAATCACCTATAGGCCGGTGAGCAGGAGCTGCCGAACTGGCACTGCGTCTACTCCCCGGCAAGTGTCGGCCCCTCGTCACGGGCCTTGTCGCGCCATTCTAGTATTACCTACGTAAGCAGATTTTTTGTAATTTCTGACCGCTCCTCCCCCTGGTCAGCAAAAGTAAGCAATGTTCTTAACCCTCACCCCCATAATTACGTAAACATTTATATAAGTATATTCAAATCTGTTCTAATTCAGTAAATAAATATTGCTGGCGTAATGATTATCCAAACCCCCAACCCCTATGTCATCAAAAATAAGCAAATCAAGGGGGGGGGGACTCATCAGTGCTTACGTTATACTTGAATGATCCTTGATAAGTAGCTAGACAAGATTAAAAAAAGGCTCTACCACTATGCTATTGCTTAATTACGATATTTTCCTTCACCGAAGCTTAAAAATATATGGCATACACTTAAAAAATACAGATAATTAACATTACATTATCTCGATTCAAATATCACATTTTATATAGACGACAAGAAAAAAAAACGAAAAACATTAATATTTAAAATATATATTAACATATGAATTCAGGTCATAGTCATAAAACAGACAGCTTTTTTACTGTTTTTTTAGATTGTTTCAAATTGTATGTTTCTTGTGAATTCTGAATTCGATACGGAAATAGTGAAATGTATACATGTGAATAGTAGTACTGTGTTGCTGTAACAATTTAATTTATCGCATACATACATTACCACGTATTTCGAATAACGCGTAATCAAAACTATTGTTCGTTGTTTCATATATAGTATTAAACAAACGGAACATGTTAACAATTTGTAACGCACACTATAATAATACTATTGATGTAATAAACTGAAGTGGTAACAATGCAATATTAATTTTCAGTTCTATTTCGTGGGATAATAATATGTTATTTTGTTAGTTAATCCCTCTATCCGTTACATTTATATAGAAGTTGTTTATACGGTCGTACATATTGCCATCAGTAGTGGTGGTTTTGGCTTTCTGGCATCGTATGTCTATGTAAAAAAAGCACTATGTACGAACGTATTTCTTTGTAAAATAGGAGACCAGTGGGTACTTACCCAAAACTCGCGTTGTTTCTCTTTAGGTCATTCCTTCAATTTGATTTTAATAATTTCCATATTAATTTGATATAAGCAATTAACAATAATATTTTTAGGGAATTTCAATCAGTCAAACATATCCGGTGTTATTACAAAAAAGTTAAATACTTGCTGTAAAAAGGTTTCGAATTAAATGCACCACGCTCGCTCGATGCAAGTTCGCGTTATCCTTTTTCACAAGTCTAACCTAACTTAACCAAATCGAGACAGTCGGGGCAGTGTTAAAACCTCTATTATCTGGATGTGGTCAGTGAGGCTGTCATTTTATATAATAAAATGACATATATTTAAATTTGTTTTAACAATAATTATGTCATTCTTGAAATGTCTTCTGAGCTTGTTTTTACAAGATCTTTTTAATATATAAGTTCTTTCTGTATTGATATTAATATATTACTAATATTACTTTATCAAAAAGAGCTAGATGGCGAAAATTCAGCGACCGCGATGCATTTAATTAGAAACCTTTTTAAAGCAAGTATTCAATACGTATTTAACTTTTTTATAATAACACCGATCAAGTCTATTGCGGATACTTCATATGAATTTCCTTTTTTTAACGCGTAGAACAAAACTGTTAAAGTATTAATTTCTATGGTATTATGACACTACAATTTTAACGACAACTAGTCAGTGCACGTGACTTTGTTTACAAGTAGGTATATAACTTTTTTTACATTATGCGACCTTTATACTTGTGTCATCTCGATAAATCATAGCTTCTATTTTATTTTTTAGCGGAAATACTACTTAACCTCAATTTCAATTTCATGAATATTAAGATGCCTCTCTTAAATATTATCGTTACCGCTTAATCTCTACAGAAAAGCTTAATGATGTACAGTCTAGATAAAGCTTTTAAAGTTCTTTCTCAGCAATGTCGGTCCACAGTTTTTTTTTTTCGTACTGACTACGCTATTGACCAAGCAAGGTCTTAACAGCTTCACCGGACTACTAAGGCGAGCGCTTAAGGCACTCAGCCGATTTTATTTTGACAACTAGCTCAAGGGTGCGTGGCACACCTCGGCTTTGGCTGTTGCCTTATACATGCGTTTCGCGACCTATGTGAGCTAACCTAAGCTAAGCTAACTATTCATACATATATGAGTTGTTGAAACATATATGTGTACCAAGCATACATACCTCAACAACTCTTATATATATTTCGTATCGGATAAAGTCGGTCCACAGTTTTCATAAACTAGTACAGATAAGCAACAGCCACTGCAATATTATTAATTTTTATTATAATAATGAAGTTGATCTTCGAATACTTAAATAAAAAAATATTTCGTTAAATTGATTTACTTTCTATTATTACCTATTTACTCAGATGATTTTATAAATATGTATATGCTGATTTAATCGGTGTTAATATTATAAAGCCGGGGAGTTTCTTTATTTGTTTGTTTGGTTGAACGCGCAAATCTTAGGAACTTACTGGTCCGATTTGAACAATTCTTTCAGTGTTATATATCTCATTTATCGAGCAAGGCTATAGGCTATATATCGTCACGCAGATATCAACAAGAGCGAATCAACAATGATGAATGTTCCAAAATTGATTTTTTTTCTCCTTTTCAGAGCTTCCGCTGCGTGTTATCGTTAACCCCAAGTAACTATACCACGCGGACAAAGTTGCGGGCAGAAGCTAGTATCTATATATAAATAAACAGACATAACGCAGTTAAGAACATCCTCCTCCTTTGTGTCTCAGCCAAATTTATCTATTCCTTTTTTGTTCAATAGCTACTGACGAGCCTTAGTGTTATTTGTCTATTTATCATATATGCCACGAATATAAATATAATAAAATCGATCATGCGATCAAAAAGTTTACACACCTTAATATGTTCGAATGTCGACTACCTGAAAACGACTATTACTTATAGACAGTCGAATGAATTACTTAATACAACTACGAAATACTTGCGAAAAATCCAAAATAACAGAGAAATTTAAAGATTTTGATACAATTACATGTTCCATAGCCGACAAATTGCTACGATGTGGACGGGTCCAAGTGGAAGAGGAATCGGTGAACCTAACACAAGATGATCAGACAACCTTTTTAGAATATGTATAGATTAGCATAACGCAGCGAAAGACAGAAACAGATTGTTATTTTTAAATAATATATTTCTCTTGGTTTTTGGAATAAACGGGCTTTTTATGTTATTCATTTATTATTTATAGCCGACAGAAAGTCTTCTAACAAAGATTCCAAACAAATTAAAGAAAAACAACCGTATATATGACAAAACATATACTGCACTGCACTGCACTGGTACAAATTCAAAATCGTAAGCTCCATTGTCTTTGTGGAGTTGCATATTACGACCATTTCTCTAGGGACAGTGCGCGGTGCTTCGTCCGAATTGTTCGGAATCAGAACAGACCACTTTATAACTTACTCACTTTATAATTTATTATTGTAATGTACTAAAACATATATATTCAAAGATATAAATATATCGAGTTGTTCATTGTATAAATAACTTTGAATATAATAGTTAGGCATATATGGAATGTGGATAAAAGTAGAAAAAACTGGTTGTTAATATTAGAATGAACTTTAACATAAATTTGATAATACTTAGGAAATATGCTTTTGTATAGGTCTCTTACTGGACCACTCTGTATATCTTTATCTATACATATACATATATACATTTATCATTACATATTATAAAACAAAGTTCACTGTCACGTCTGTCTGTCTGTTGGCGATTAGCTCGAAAAGTATCGAATGGATTTTCGTGCAGTTTTGACCAATAGATAAAGTAATGAGGAAGGTATATAATTTGTCAAGGTTTTTTCATACAGGTATATGGTGTTATGTATACAATTTGATGTTATATTTAGTAAAAACAATAAAAAAAATCTCTCTTTTCTGCAGATTCTTGATCCGCACCTTTTTTTGCTGTCGTTAATATTTTTAGTCGAACTAAAAATCGTTTTGCATGTGAGCAATTATTTTTTCTACTTAACTATTATATATTTTACGTTTACTACTTTACGTTACTCTACATAGTAGTATATTACCTATTTTCTATAGAGATTATCACCTTTATGGCGGCTTCATTTGTAACTTTTATTGCCATTTTTAAATTGTAATCCAGAATGTCGCGCCCCGGAGCGTCCACGGCCTGATGGATGTACGTACGTATACGTACGTATTAAGTGCGTTGTAATCGTAAACCTATTTTTGTAAACTATATTAATGTTAATAATTACCTTTACTATTAAGCATCTAACAAAGTACATCATACTTAAAAAAATGCGAGTAAGTAATATGGCATTATTCGAAAAATTATTTTAGTGCAGATGTTTTTCATACTTCTAGGTTAATTCGTTGATGTCAATATAATATTTTTCTTTGTCATTAAAAAAGTTTCCTCGATTAAAAAGATATAATTATTTGATAGAAAATTATTTACAATCATACCCGATTAATTTTTTTTCTGAATTTGAAGGTACTACTGCGTATTTAGCACGACTAGAATTAAACTAGCGCGCGCCTTAATATAGAATTATTATACATATTATATTTTCATCTTTAGAATATATTCGAGCAATTATATATTGACTACTTATATTTCATTTCAATTTCATAGTAGGATAACATATCAGATGATACACATTATATGCGACTACTATAAGGCTTGCTCGTTTTATACATTTTTTTTTCTCGAACTGACTACGCTGTTGACCTGGTCTTAACAGCTTCACCGGACTTTTATACTAATTACGTTACCAGTATGACCGGTAGGTGGCGATGTTCCTGTCTTATTTCATACTACTTTTTTATATATTTTGGGTAACTTATATTTAAAAAAAATAGAATTCAACCAAAACGCCAATAAAATCGTAAGGCAGTTAGTTTCGCTACAAGGCTGTCACTGTGTAAACTTTCAAAGTTTACTTTACTTTTTAATTGCTAGGCTTGATCTATTGTAATATTTTTTTAAAATTAGAGGTATCTAAGCTTATGGCGCATGCAAAATCCGCTATGTGCAAAATCCCGATTTCTCTTCAAATGGTACTAAAGTTGCAAAATTATTCGGTTAAGCATGTTTTGTATTGGGCAATAATGTGATGTTACTGCAGTTTCTTTATCTATTTTTAACCGACTTCAAAAAAGGAGGAGGTTATCAATTCGTCTGTATTTTTTTTTTGTTACCTCATAACTTTGGACTGGGTGAACCGATTTTGATTATTCTTTTTTTATTTGAAAGCTGGTACTTCCAGTGTGGTCCCATTTCAATTTGGTACAGTTCCGACAACGGCATCCAGTGCAAAACCGTATAAGTTTTAAATTTGCATTAAGTATGTACACGACAAATAGACGAATAACTCAATATTACGCTAATCGATTTCGATGATTCATTTGATGATTCGTTGATACCGACTTCCAGTACATCTCTAGGTAGCACACATATTCATATTTTTATTTAATTTGGTTAATTTGATAAACTATTTATTTTCCGCTTTTTACTGCCTTATGGGTTTTTGATTGATATTGAAGTCGGTTAATACTTTTTTTTGAAAATTTACTTTATATTAATAGGTTTTAATAAATAGTTCTACATTATATAGTTTCGTTACATATCAGCTACTTTGTGTTTTTTTTTCGAACTGACTACGCTATTGTCCTAGCAAGGTCTTAATAGCTTCAACGGACTACTAAGGTGAGCTCTTAAGGCACTCAGCCGATATACTTTGTGACAAATCATATGAATTTTGATGAAAAAAAGAAATAATATAAGTTTTTGTTAAAATATGGACAAAACCACTGTATGTCACTAGTTTATATAAATACATCAGTGGACGCGTTATATAATTATTGAAATACTCAGATACGTTTTAAGTTTACATAGAAACGTATTTAAAATACGAGACACATTTAAAAATAACTCAACAATGTTGAGAATACTTATAAAATAAAACTTAACATTTCAATCAAATATTTAAATTTAGAACATCACAAAGATAACAATTTAATGCTCGGATGCTTACAAATGTCGTAAAGGCCGCGCGGTAAGAATTTTATTACGTAAAAATAGTATCTCAAATTGTAGGATTAAACATACGTAATTACAATTTTTTATCATAAGCAATATAATTAATGATATAGTTATTATTATGATAACGTGAGCGTTATGCGTCATCATCATCATCAGTCTGTCAGAGATCCACTACAGATACATAGGCTTCTTCCCGAAGGAAATTATGGTCATAATCACCACGCTAGCCCTCGACGTGTTGGCGATTTCGAACTCTGAGAATTCCACAGTTCTATATTTTTCCCCACATACAGTAGTACTATAAGAACATTTCTCAGGTTCAGGTTCCTCACGATGTTTTCCTTCACCGTTAGCCGATAGTGTTACCAATTTAAATTAGTAAATGTACGCGAATTCCGAAAAATTCGTTTGTACATGCCGGGGTTCGAAGCTGCGGACATCGAAATAATATTCCACCGGTCAAACCACTAGGCCCTAGGCACTAGGCACCACCACGACTCAAAAAACTCGAACTCAAAAGAATGTTAATATTTTTTTAATTATTTAAATGCGTACACTGTAAATTCTTATGCACACTGTTATTTAGAAGTACAAATATTAACAATTGGTATTTACGTATTAACGCCACAGCAATGTGCTGGTCGACTGCTGCCGCTGCCGGCTCGCGCTGTCTTTGTTTCGCAAGTCTTACATTTTTTTTTACATGGGAAATCCGTATCATCCTAACCGGGCAGCTAAGGGTGGTATGTCCAACTTGTACGGACTAAAACCCTATGGTGCCTTCTTAGACCTATTGACCTTATCAGGGGCCTCGTCGCGGTTGAGGGGTCAGAATCATAAACCCCTCAGGGGAGGGTGAGAATTACGATCGAGAGAGGCACATCGGCACTATGCGCCTTAACCACATTGCAAGTCTAACCTAACCTAACCGAACCGAGACTGAAAAATTGAGAAAAATAAATAGTCCATCTTATACACATGACCCAGGTGTAAATTGTTTGCACTTGACCAACTTCAGTTGCGTTACGTTGCGTATTTGGTTCTGGGGAATGTGATTGATATAGTCCGTCTCGGTTCGGTTAGGTTAGGTTAAACTTATGAAACAAAGACAGCGCGAGCCAGCCGCGGCAGTAGTCGGCGAGTGCATTGCGGTGGCGTTAATACCTAAGTACCGAACAATTTTATTTATCATAAAAAGCAGTGCATACTTACTTTATCGGAATTAGAAAAAAAATCATGTTTAAAACCTAGGCGAGTCTCTGATATACATTGTGTTTTTTATTATTATTATTTGCTTCTTTTGAACGTGAATAATTTATGAATTTAATTCATCTATATTATACAAGTTTTGCCTGAATTTATGGTTTATTTATCATGGCAAATGCTATGTAGTCTAACAAGTTTGGCCTATAAAAGGTTGGTTTTATCGACAGTATAATATCAATTTTTTATTTAAAACTAAACGAGTTTAGTATATCAGTCTATTTGATTAAATTTGTCCAGTACATACCAGGTTTCCCCATTCTTCTCTCGTGAGAATGCTGCGAAGTGATTATCTGCATATTTAAGTGTATCTATTAGATTTTGTCATACTGATAGGCATAGTCTAATTTCCTCTAACCATAACGTCCAAAAATTTAAGGTTCCTCTCGGAAAAGCCTTTGTAATTGTTCTGTACGTAACCTTTCGGAATCTGTTCCTAAGACGGTCAGTGTTGACATTGGATAACAATATTCTTATTGTTAAAGCTAGCTATTAAAGATAGTATAACGAAATTCATTACATCCGTGCTTTTTGAGCTCAATGATGAATACGTTCAAGGCAATATGGGTCACGAAATAATTCATAGATTGTTAGCCATGGTTCTAATGACACTTCTTAAGAAAGGTCTTGTTTCTCTCTTTCTATTTCAATATTCTAGGAGACGTAATTAGAAGCCATTTCTTAGAACTCCCCTAAGTTATAGATGTAATTTGCAAGCAAAAGTTCATGTTTCTAGATCCACTGATTTAAGCTGTTTATTACTCGTTATTCAGTATTTAGCTTAATAAGAAGACTTCAGGTAGGTGGTAGAGCCACGCTGAAGCTATTACTGGTTTCAGCATGAATAGGTCGGCTCGCCCGGGATAGTACCACCCTCTCGCAGAAAACCGACGTGAAGTACCATTGCTTGCATTGTTGCGTTGCGTTCTGGCAACGTACTGGCGTCTCTCCCGGTATTGCTAGTGTCTATGGACGGCGGTGATCACTTACCGTCAGGTGACCCGCCTGTTCGTTTGCCCCCTAAAATATAAAAAAAACGATAATCTTATTTATATATAACACTAGTTGGCCCGGCGTACGTTGTACCGACCGTGATAATAACAAAAAGCCCAAACACATTATACCTATATACCAACCTATAGAATAACCTTCCTCGTGAATCACTCTATCTTTTTTTTTTTTTTTTTTTTTTTTTTTATAGGGGGAGATCACCACCATCCATGCACACTAACAACCCCAGAGGAGTCGCAAGTGCGTTGCCATCTTTCGGAGGGAAGGGTTAGGGGAGGGAAAGGGAGAGGAGAGAGGAGAGGGGAGGGGAGATGGGTCTCCGGCGCTCTCACTGACCAAACGAAACGCAACAATGCAAACACTGTTACTTCACGTCGGTTTTCTATGAGAGGGTGGTACTACCCCGGGCGAGCCGACCCATTCATACTGAAACCAATAATAGTTTTTCAGCGTGGCTCTACCACCATTGCGTGGCTCTACCACCATTATCTACTGGTGAAAACCGTATGAAATTCGTTAAGTTGTTTTTGAGTTTATCGCGAATAGACAGAGGCAGAACTAAGACTTTGTTTTATTTATAACTAGCGTGCCCGGCAGACGTTGGTCCGCCCTGATTATAAAAAAATCCTTGACAAATTATATACCAAACCGCTCCTCATGAGTCACTTTACTACTGGTGAAAACCGCTTGAAAATCCCTTCAGTAGTTTTTGAGTTTATCGCGAACAGACAGACACACAGACGCGGTAGGGTACTTTGTTTTATACTATGTAATGATAAGTAGTGATTAGCAGATTTCTAGCCGTTTCGCTGTGAATAAAAAAAATGGCAAAAGGTAAATCAAAACAAAAAAAAAATAATAGCCTAGCAACATATACGAAAGATTCCGCATCGAATTGTCGTAGTCTTTTGCCGATATGTTTGGTATTTTTGACGCGATTCAGCCTCGAAAGAACTGTTTTTTTATATTTATATGTATGTTAATTACTATATGGTAAAATACACCAGACACCTGCAACCATCTAGTGTCATTAATATTCTATACGGATTGTAGCATTTTTTTTATCGGTATTTGAAGTTTGCCTTCAATAAAATAACCGTAAATTAGATCTCTGCTTAACTCGTTATGCTACTCACATCTATAAGCTGATAGAGAAAGCCAATTTAAACCACTACATATTATAAAACAAAGTCCTCTGCCACGTCTGTCTGTTTGTCTGTCTGTTCACGATAAACTTAAAAACTACTGAATGTATATATATTATATTTATTATTATATTTATTTTTATATTATTTGTCAAGTTTTTTTTATTACCTGGCCGGAACAACGTCTGATGGATCCGCTAGTTAAAAATAAAACTTTTGCAAAAGCAGTATAAAAAAGTAAGTAACTAATAATTACGATATATTGCAATGTAATATTAAAAGAATAATAATACCTCATTAAGTTAAGCTAAGTGCGGTCTACTTGATTTTTTTTGTTTGTAACATAACCCTCGAGGGAAGTCAATCACAAGGCAGCGCTCGCTAAGCTTTGTGAATTCGCAAATTAATGACCCACGAGTATGTACTAACATACGGTATGTTAGGTTTCGCAGTCCTTCAGACGCTCTTACATTTTTACAGGCCACCCTCACCCTTTTACGTTCTTAATTACATTTTTCTTGCGTTTCGTTATTCTAAAAGTAAATTTTCAAAAAAAAGTATTAACCGACTTCAATATCAATCAAAAACCCATAAGACACTAAAAAGCGGAAAATAAATAGTTTATCAAATTAACCAAATTAAATAAAACATATGAATATGTGTGCTACCTAGAGATGTATTGGAAGGCGGTGCCAACCAAACCGAAAATCATATCGTCTACATAGGTACAAAGTTTAAGTCCACTCTCGCATCTCTGTAATACAAAAATTTTGGTTGGTACCGACTTCCAGTACATCTCTAGGTAGCACACATATTCATATGTTTTATTTAATTTGGTTAATTTGATAAACTATTTATTTTCCGCTTTTTAGTGTCTTATGGGTTTTTGATTGATATTGAAGTCGGTTAATACTTTTTTTTGAAAATTTACTTTATTTTTTCATTTTTAGTGTACACGAGTTGGTGGTAGAAACTATCGCGGATTACTGAAAAGGTTGCGTTCGTACCAAACGTTACTTATTGTACAACCAATTGAAACCATATCGCATACCATACCGATAGATACCATACAGCAAAAATGCGCATATTTTAATATACTTAAGGCGGAACGGAGTTCGCGGGCACTGCTAGTAATTATATTTATGTACACTAAAAATGAAAAAATAAAGTAAATTTTCAAAAAAAAGTATTAACCGACTTCAATATCAATCAAAAACCCATAAGGCACTAAAAAGCGGAAAATAAATAGTTTATCAAAAATAAAACATATGAATATGTGTGCTACCTAGAGATGTATTGGAAGTCGGTGCCAACCAAACCGAAAATCATATCATCTACAGGTACAAAGTTTAAGTCCACTCTCGCGTCTCTGTAATACAAAAATTTTGGTTGGTACCGACTTCCAGTACATCTCTAGGTAGCACACATATTCATATGTTTTATTTAATTTGGTTAATTTGATAAACTATTTATTTTCCGCTTTTTAGTGCCTTATGGGTTTTTGATTGATATTGAAGTCGGTTAATACTTTTTTTTGAAAATTTACTTTATTTTTCCATTTTTAGTGTACATAAATATATTTTACTAGCAGTGCCCGCGAACTCCGTTCCGCCTTAAGTATATTAAAATATGCGCATTTTTGCGGTATGGTATCTATCGGTATGGTATGCGATATGGTTTCAATTGGTTGTACAATAAGTAACGTTTGGTACGAACGCAACCTTTTCAGTAATCCGCGATAGTTTCTACCACCAACTCGGCTACCATCGCTTCACACATTATACACCTTAAGTAATGTAATTACAATGCTTGCGTCATGTTGCAACACAGCAACGAACATAAGCACAATAGGCTCCTAAGAATTGAAGAGTTTTTTTATAATATTGGTGGCAAACGAACATACGGGTCACCTGATGGTAAGTGATCACGGCCGCCCATGGACAATTGTGACACGAGAGCAAATATAGGTGCGTTGCCGGCCGTTAAGAAAGGAGTAGGCTCGTTTCTTGAAAGTTTTCTTACTTTGTCACGGATCCCATAATCAGATCCTAACCAAACTCTCATCAAACTACCCTTGAAGTACATCCTTTTCAATAAAAAATGAATCATCGAAACCGGTCAGCGTAATATTGAGTTATTCGTCTATTTGTCGTGTACATACTTAATGCAAATTTAAAACTTATACGGTTTTGCACTGGATGCCGTTGTCGGAACTGTACCAAATTAAAATGGGACCACACTGGAAGTACCAGCTTTCAAATAAAAAAAGAATAATCAAAATCGGTTCACCCAGTCCAAAGTTATGAGGTAACAAACATAAAAAAAAAAAAAAAAATACAGACGAATTGATAACCTCCGCCTTTTTTTGAAGTCGGTTAAAAAAAAAAAATACAGACGAATTGATAACCTCCGCCTTTTTTTGAAGTCGGTTAAAAAAAAAAAATACAGACGAATTGATAACCTCCGCCTTTTTTTGAAGTCGGTTAAAAAAAAAAAATACAGACGAATTGATAACCTCCGCCTTTTTTTGAAGTCGGTTAAAAAAAAAAAATACAGACGAATTGATAACCTCCGCCTTTTTTTGAAGTCGGTTAAAAAAAAAAAATACAGACGAATTGATAACCTCCGCCTTTTTTTGAAGTCGGTTAAAAAAAAAAAATACAGACGAATTGATAACCTCCGCCTTTTTTTGAAGTCGGTTAAAAAAAAAAAATACAGACGAATTGATAACCTCCGCCTTTTTTTGAAGTCGGTTAAAAAAAAAAAATACAGACGAATTGATAACCTCCGCCTTTTTTTGAAGTCGGTTAAAAAAAAAAAATACAGACGAATTGATAACCTCCGCCTTTTTTTGAAGTCGGTTAAAAAAAAAAAATACAGACGAATTGATAACCTCCGCCTTTTTTTGAAGTCGGTTAAAAAAAAAAAATACAGACGAATTGATAACCTCCGCCTTTTTTTGAAGTCGGTTAAAAAAAAGAAAAAAGTCGAGCTAGATGTGCTTGGCAGGCTCGGGAAGGCCTCTCGAGACATGAGAGGCGGAGGTCGGCGGCGGGCGGGGGCGGGGGCCGTCTTAGACGGCGACGCCTGCCTGGGGTAGCGAAGGCGCTTTGTGCGCGGGGCGCGGGGACATCCGCGATAATTCGCGGTATGACCCACGCCGCGGCACAGAACACAGCTCGGGGGATCGGGGGAGTCTTTCGAGCGAGAGCACTCCTTGGTGGAGTGGTCGCCGAGGCACTTAACGCACCTGGACTTCAGGAGACAGTTTCGTGCGGAGTGTCTGTACACCTGGCAGTTGTGACACTGCGAGGGCACAGACGTTTTGCGCGGCGGCTCGACGGTAACGCCGGAGAGGCCGCAGAGGGTCGTGAGATTGAATATCGCTTTCCCTTGATGGGTGCGATCTAGAACGACGAGAACCATGTCGTATGGGGCCCTGGTGCGCGGAGAGCGCATGCGATGAACCTCGCGAACAGGAATCTTCTGCTCTTTGAGTCCGTCGGAAATGTCGCAGGTCTCTGTTAACGTGATATTGAGTTATTCGTCTATTTGTCGTGTACATACTTAATGGAAATTTAGAACTTATACGGTTTTGCACTAGATGCCGTTGTCGGAACTGGACCAAATGGGACCACATGGGAAGTACCAGCTTTCAAATAAAAAAAGAATAATCAAAATCGGTTCACACAGTCCAAAGTTATGAGGTAACAAACATTAAAAAAAAACAGTCGAATTGATAACCTCCTCTTTTTTTTGAAGTCTGTTAAAAATGGAGGTTGATCTGAGGTGGTGCACATTCTGGGAAAATATAAACTCATTGGAATACAAATTCAGTTTTTAAATGAGTGATTTAGATTTTTAAATTTTTTGTAAAGGTAGGTATAGTGTAGGTTCTCGCGTAATTATCAATTCCGTTCGACATTAAGTTCAGAAATTGATATAAAAAATATTTTTTGGTTTATTCAAGGTTATCTAAAGGTTACTAAATAAGTATTCTAATAACATGGTAATCTATTACTATACATTTGTGTGTAATACATAAACATTAACAAGCCGAGGTGTGTCATGCGCCCTTGAGCTAGTTGCCCAAATAAAATCGGCCGAGTGCCTTAAGCGCTCGCCTTAGTAGTCCAATGAAGCTGTTAAGACCTTGCTAGGTCAATAGCGTAGTCAGTTCGAAAAAAAAAAAACATAAACATGATTTATTATTAATGGAATATGTAACGAATGGACGGATGCAGGACGTAGGACCAGATTTATGTAATTTAATTAGTAAATTCTTTAAAGGTTAATATTCTAAGGATCTGGTTCTAGTTTTTATTTGATTTAACGAGCCGACAAGGTCACTGCATATATTTAGAACGCACTTTGTTATCCACTTTATTATCAAATTTACATAGATTTTACATAAATAATTTCAATATTGATTTTAATTTTCCGATAAAACTATATATATTATAGGTCACATTTTTTTTGTCTATATAAATAAATCAGTTGCCTTATGTTTATAGACGCATCACTTCACAACCTCTTTGACTAATCCTTTTTTTGTATATATGTTGTCAGGACAAGGCTTGCATGTAAGTACTTTAATAATAAAAAAAACCGTATAAAAATGAGTAACTGAGACAGAATACATTAGGAAGATCTTCAGAAATATTGACATAATCGAGACGTTCAATTCTTCAATTGCAATTCCATTAAATTGACGTAAAGGAACGTATTTGGTCTAATTTTCTTCTTACACGCGCTTGAATCCGGGCGAGAAGTTAGTTTTAGAATTTAACGGTAAACGATGTCACAAAAAATACGCAGAAATATTAACATAACAATTCCTTTATATCACGAATACCGTGTGAAAGTTCGAACGAAACGCAAACCCCTCTATAGGAATGTACGATTATCGTTTAATTTAATTCTATATCAAGTCACGATTGCGTACGTTTCCCACCGGGTGAGATTTCTCCCCCTTAAGTACAGGTAAACACAGATAGAAGGCAAGACGCCCGAGGGGACGTAATCAATGCGCATAAAGTATAGGGAGCTATTGTGTGCTATTGCGCAAGGAGTCCACGTGCGTAAACGCTCTCACGGTCAACCGGGAAGGGATTTCGGAAGCCGTATATATAAGGGTGTGTGTAACTGTAACGGTACCACTTCCGAATCAGGATAGCTACTGTAAACAACCCTGGGGCTCAAACAGTCGGGCCCCCGCGGCCCCGACGGGTCGAACAAACGAAACAGTTCAAAGTTATTGAAAGATTTTAAAACAAGTGAAAATATTAATTTCATAATCAACAGAATGCTGCTTGGAAAGAGCAACCTAAGAAAAATATCTTCTAAAGTGAGTACTTACAACTTTTATTTATCTTATACTAGCTGATACCGGCGACTTCGTCTGTGTCGTTTATTATTTTAATTGTTTTTTATATCTCAAAGTGTTTAGGAAGCGTTTTCGACGAAAGCTCCCAGGCGGTGTGACTTTTTCCGACACTTCCAACAATTATCGTTATATTTCAATCAGTTTATACAAAATCTTGACGAATTATATATCCAAATTATATATTTTAGTATTATTATATACCTTCCTTGTGAATCACTCTACTAATTAAAAATGTATGAAAATCCGTTCAGTAGTTTTGCGTTTAGTTTAGTTGCGTTTAGTAGTTCAGACAGGCGCGGCGGAGGACTTTGTTTTATAATATATAGTGATTGTATTTTGATATAATAATTACATATTAATATATTATTTAAATGATTTTTTAATATTTGGTACCATAGTGGTCTACGCGTTTAATTTGTCTTTCCCGTTGTTCATAGTACGAGTATTATGGGTTCGAATCTGACACAAGACAATTGTTTGTGTGGTCGAGAAATAATCCGTTGTCTTTAAAAAAATCGTAACTTTTGTAATTATATAATAATCTTTCGTATTAATGTTTAACTTACATACTATTATTGATTTACAGAAAAACACAAGTGGCATACTACGTTTCTTCAAGAAACTGCTCAAGGCGATACCCGATTATTGCATCTTGGAAAAGTTGCTGCGTCGTATTTTGTGAAGATATTCATCTAAATTATATTTGATTAATATGTTGATGATATCTCCAACTATATTCCGAGCAGACCAATGTTCAACTTTTATTACATCGTAAAGGAGACGGAACAAAGTCAGTATTACCACATTTTAGAATTCCCAAAGATAGATTAGGTGTAGTTATTAGTGCTTTGACTTACGATAGTAATCTAGATATACATATTGATAAGCAAACAGATAGGTATTCTTAGATTTTTTATATAATCATATTAAGAGTATGGCTCTAGTAGCTCAAGATTTCGGTCTGCAAATTTGAATCCAAATTGCCTTAATGATCGGTGTTGTTTGTTGGAATCTTCTCAAGTTACGTTTCACACTTTTGTTTTTACAATGATGTATCATTTTAGAACGTTTTTTGTTAATGTTTCAGTTTTTGTTTGAATCTAAAAGAACAGTTGTGTTTGTTAGTTGTACTTGTTAAATTTCGGCTTGTTATTCACTAATATAATACTGATTACTTCGGCATCTTGTAAAACTCTACACGATATTCGATTTACATTGATAAAATAGAAGAATGTTTAAAAAATTGTTAATGTATTCAGCATTTGGAACCCTCTTCTAACTATTAATATTTCCGATACTGTAATGAAAGTAATTTTCAATTATGACGATTGTGCTTTTCGTGTTAATTTGTTGATTTTTTGTTTTTATTTTCAAAGTTTTTCCGTTGATTTTACGTTTTCCAGTTTACTGATTGATTAATTGTTACTTTTTTTTATTACACAATCTATCGCATTACGTTTCGTAAAATTCGTTATTGAAATTAACTATCGTTTTCCGCAGTTTTCTTCCTTTCAGGAAGTAAATAATATATAGATGTTTAAAAGTTTTTGCCGAAGTTTATGTTAAAGTTATTTGTTAAAATCGTAAAACCTTATCATAGGATGGAATTTGATGTTTCCAGAACCGCGTTGATTTAATTGTTAATGAGAGTTGATTTTTTGTTTGACTAAGTACAGTTTACACCAATTACATTTCTTTGTTTTTAATAACCGTTAAAATCTTGGATAATTTCAGATTTAAAAAAAACCCATAATGTGCCTTTTAACAGCTAGATATAGATGTGTCTGATATGTTGAATTTTTGTTTTTGTTATGAATACTGCCTCCTTGTAAAGTTTTAACTCAGTTAGAACTTACTAAGGACGCTTCGTTACTGTATCATTTGTTTTTGTTCGAGTTATGGAACCAAATGTTATCTTTGTTGGTTTCATACGTGTGCCAAAAGTTTTACGAAATTCGTTAGGTTTCATGATAATGTCTTCCCAATTCACAATTAATTCCGAGTTTTATGTTTTGACTTCAAACAACGCAACTTTACACACCAATAGTAATTTGTCTGAAATAAAATAAGAGATTGAGTTCAAAGATGTTCATTACGTAGTTTTACAGGAGAAAACCTGTGTATTGTGAATTGGGGATAATATTATCAATACGTGCCTACATCAAATTGTTACCCGATTGAGGCCATTTTGTTGTTGATCTAATTGTTCATGTTATGTTTAATTCTAAGTGTTGAATTATTGTTAAGTTTGAACTGTGATGTTACTGTTTAAAAGTATGGCTGTGTTTGTTAATTTTATGTTAAGTTTTTGTTTTAACCTACTACTAGGTTATTGTTCATCGCCGACATTAAGGATGTATACTGACTGCTTATTTGTAATGTGCTATATTTAATTAGCATTATGTACTAATGATATTTGTAATTAATATGAATTGATAGTTGAAACTAAAGCTTTGTGTAAAATTAACAAAAAGTATGTATGATAGTGGTTAGTTTAGTAGGGATGTGTGATTGTAAAGTTTCCGAGTGACAGAGTGAAATAAAATATAAAAAGCCATTTTTGTTCCTTTTTTTCCTCTTGCCAACATATTGCTGAAAAAAAAAATTATAAAAATATTTAAGTGCGGATAACAGAATAATCTATACAAATATAAAAAAAGTGTATCTTATTTGTATGGGATAACGGCTGAACTGACAAGGATGAGTTTTTGCAGACAAACAGATACCTTTACAGTCTTTACGTAGGTTGTATAAAATTATACAATTTAGATTATATTTGCTCTAAGAGAAAGCAGCTGATGTAAACACCATATGTCTACTACAAAAACGGACTTTTCGAGCAATTTATAATGTGTCCTTGCGAATTATTAAAGGCTAAGTTTCAGGAATTAACTCTGCCCTCCAATATATTCTCGATAGTCTAATATATGTTCGCAAAAATTTAGATTAGCTGGATTTAGTAAATTACTAACATAATTTAAAAAATAGAAACAATTAGAAATTGGTCGTGCCATGTTTCAGGCTCAGTAAGACCAGTAACAATTTCTTAGGTAACAAAGTTAGGTTTTATAACAAAATATTAAATCACATAACCGATTTACCAGATAGTAAATTCAAGCACTATGTCAAGCAGGTTTTACTAATGTTTAAAGGCTATTATTATAAGGTGGATCAATGTGTGAACGATAATGACGTCTGGAAACGACGCCCATTCCGTTTCCTCCTCCAAAAATGAATGTATCTTATCCCTTGAGCTAGTTCTCAAAATAAAATCGGCTGAGTGCCTTAAACACTTGCCTTAGTAGTCCGGTGAACCTGTTAACTCCTTGCTAGGTCAATGGCCTATTCAGTTCGAGAAAAAAAAGAATGTATCTTATCTTCATTTTTAAAAATGTTTTTTTTATTGTAGCACGGCAAAATTACTGCACTGTGCCTGATGGTAAGCACAGTACAATCCGAAAACAATGGTGACCACACAGAGTGACACAGTATCCATCGCCGGTCGCCGCTGTCATGGCGGCCTGCGAAAGGCTGGATATGCACAGGCTGAACCCGAAACGCGACCCGCAAAAGCAAATCACTATGACGGGCTTTTTCGCCATATACATGGTGGTTGCTACCCAGTCGGGTTGTAAAACCCTACCACCCCGCTTTCGCCATTGCCTCGTCCGTTATTCAGCACCACGTGCAGGTGAGGTTGGCTTGGATGTCTCAAGTCTTCGATGTTATTCAACTTACACAACAACAACTTACACCCCAAGATGTGAAAAGATCAAGCTTTTTGCCGGTTCTTCTCGGGCTGGGTTGTTTTCCGAATCGGTGGCAGTTTTCACGTTCATTTTTCACGCGCCTTCTCAGGGCCTAAATTGATTAAAGTATTTTTGATTTTAATTGCTTACGATTTTCTATATTTTTCTAAGTATTAATGATAAAATTTAACGGAGGTAACTTAAAACAGTTATAACATTACAGATACAATAAAGGAAAACCCAGTTGCCATGAAACAGCAACCCGATATCACAAGGAATAAGTCGCAGACACCAGCTTGTCGATTCTTCAGATTAGCATTTCAGTTCGTGGTCTCAAAATTGAACTTGTACCTTCTGTTAAAATATACAATGTACCGAGTGCACATATATATTGTTATTCTTATTTAGAACGGGATAATACAATTTTAGAGCATTCAGTAAAGGCGGCTGGAGCATAGCCAACTGTTTCACTATCTGCTACCAAATTCGGTTACTGTAGTCTATATATATGTTTACAAAGCTCGTGTGGTCGCAAAACATTGTTCCGTTTCCTGCATTAGATTGTAGATATAGAGATGTAATGAAGATAGTTTTCGGTACGCGAAAACAACAACTTCGCCTCGAGCAATCTCGCCGCTTAGCTTCTTCTTAATTGCTTAACTTTAACCGGAACATCTTCCTGTCGCCGTATTCGTTAAACTTAACGCATACATACTCCTCCTGAACTGAACAAGATATATGAAGAAATAAAACTCTGAATTAATTAGCAGGGTCTTTAGGAATTAGTTACAATTTTCAATATATGTAAAATATATATATAGCTCGATAATAAAAGCAATAATTATTTTACTATAGTAAATACCACATATTTGCTTTGCTGAACTTTGCAACTGTGTTGGCACTTTCAGTGAAGAAAAAATCGTGATAAATCCAAAGTATGGTGGTAGTGCTTGTTCTATAGGTGAAATCTATAAAGCGTGCTCAGCCTTATCGCTCGTTTAAACTTCGTTAAGCAGTTACTCAACGCAATCTTAGGTTTCGAATTTGTAGTCTAATTACGCTAAGTTTGAGAATTAGCGTTTCAATAGCGCGTCAAGTCTGCAAAATGTATTTAATTGTAAAAAAATGAACTGAACTATGCATGTTGAATGGATATTCAGGAAAGTTAAAGAAATAAGTCAATCGAAAATTAAATAAACAATCGAAGCCGTCTTGACATTTCTGCAATGTAGGATAAATACAACAAATAATACTGATAATAAAAAAGTATAGAATTCTCATTATTACATTATTATTTAAGGTTAGTCGTTAAATTTGATGACTTGAACTTAGCTCTGCATTACGTAATGAATGCTAAGTTAGCGACTTTAAATTAAAATTCTGGACATAAGGCTGAGATAAACCTGAGTGTGGTCTATAGATTTCACCCTAAGACCGCCTGGCTAACTTTCGCCGTCAAGTTGAAAATATGTCCCCAAATATCTGTTCACGTGTTCCAGCAGTTGTTCCCGAGGGTCAACCCTCTTTAGGTTAAGCGTGTTTAACATTTTAGACCACACTATCAATTAAAATCACATAAGATTGTGGTCAAAGGTTATACTTATGAAATATAATAAAAAATGCCACATCGCATTAGCTCTTACGTGACGTCACAGGCACTCGTTACACCTTGCCGATGTATATATTATCACGATTACAGAGGATTCAAGGACGATTATTCCCGGCTAAATTACGCAACCATACACATAACAAAAATTACACTAAACTTGTCTTCTGTACCGCTGAGTCACGGTGACTCATAGTGTTTTAATAAAAACACATATATTAATTTATTCGTGAACACCAAAGGTATATATTATAAATGTTAAATTAATCACGCTTATCAGCTGGACACATCATAATGACATTTAGCATAAATCAGATAATTGTTTGACAGGAAATACCAACACTTCGCAAAGATAACAAAAAATGCGCCCAAAGACGCGAGCGGGCAACAGCTAGGAATAAATATATAATTTATATTCTAGATTGAATCATATAGATGTTTTTTATTTACATATAAAACTGTCTTACATGTCACATAAGAACGAAACAATTAATGTAATAAATGTTGACATTTTAATATTGTCATTTTGTTATAATCGCACATTCGTAATGACTTCGTGGAATCGATAATGTGGAGGTCCCACGATATTTTGTCGACAAAAATATATATTTCTTACAAATATCACAGGTTTATCTTAGACTTTTATTCACAAATATAATATGATAGTCATGAACCATTAATTGCTATTTTTTACATGGTATGAAAAATAACGCCATATGGTATTATGATTTATGTATGGCTGCTTAATTTCATATGATATTATGAATCTAAAACTTGAATAATAATTTTCTAAATCCATACTTCAGTTACAGGTCAGCCTAGTGAACGAATATTTTTCATCTATGTATAGCGTACAATCCGAGGAGAAAAACATACACGCGAAAATAGCTTTTTATTTATCTTCTTGAAATTTAATCTCACTGCTATATATTAAAATAACTATAATTTTCATGTCTAGTCAGTGATAAAGTTTAATATATTGTGAATATATCAAAAAGTTATTCAAGAATTTATTACATGTACAGTGTTCTATAAGTTACTATATTCATAATATTTAGCAGAGGATAGAATTAATGTAAAGTGAATAAAATATCTACGTTTTTACATCGGTATCGCTTAAAGTACCTATTTATAATCTGCTGTTAATCTATATATATATATATACTATACTACTATATATATATATACTAGCGGCCCATTCCGGCTTCGCACGGGCGAACAATTGTTTGAAACATTTGGGTTAAACATATGTGGATTGGCTAAAACTGATCCATAGTCTTGAAAATCTTCTACCCACGGGCCAACCCAGAATCGAAAATCTTACAGAAAGAAATATCTTCTGTTCGAGGGTAGATGATTGTGCTAACCTAACAAAATGATAAGATGTACGTGGTAGAGCTATTACTGGTTTTACCATGAATGGGTCGGCTCGCCCGTGGTATTCCCCTCTCATAGAAAAAGTAACAGTACTTGCATTGCTGCGTTTCGTTCGGTCAGTGAGAACGCTGGATTCCCAACTCCCCTCCCCATCCCCTCTTCCCCACTCCTTCTCCCAAACACAGGCTGGCAACGCACTTGCGACTCTTCTGGTGTTGCAAGTGTCTATGGATGGTGGTGATCACTTAACATCGAGTGACCTATCTGTTCGTTTGCCTCCTATGATACAAAAAAAAGATAAAAAACTACCAGGTGAATTCAACTGTTTTGGTGCGTGATAGTTTAGCGGGAACTACTCTTTACTGTATCTGTCGAATTAACTCACAGTTAAGCTAAATACTGGTGAAACACGCCATAATAAACACGACATTTAAAAAAAAATGAGCGGATTATTTGCCAAAATGGCTTTTTATTGATTCTGGTGGTTCTTCAATATTAGGAAGAAGTACTTTTCCAGATGCGCAGCACATACCGTTTGCTTCATCACTCCATTTTTTAGCATAACCTTTGGTACAAATCTTATTGATTGCCCCAATTTGGATGTTGTTCTGATAACATAATCAATTTGTGGATTGTAACTAAATGCCGACCTATCACTATGAGCTAAAATTCTATTGCGCGAATAACCCCCGCGGTTACCTACGCTATAGATGTGCACGCTCTTCTCCCGTGACCCACATCTCCGACGACCTCAAAAACAGAAGCTCCCTGTTCACGAGGTACATCGCATGTGCTCTCCGCGCACCAAGGTCCCATACGACATGGCATTAGTCATTCTCGATCGCACCCATCAAGGGAAAGCGATATTCAATATTATGACCCTCAGCGGCCTCTCCGGCGTTATCGTCGAGTCGCCACGCAAAGCTTTCGGACTCTTGCAGTATCACAACTGTCAGGTGTACGAGCACTCCGCACGAAACTGGCGCTTGCGACCCAGGTGCGTTAAGTGCCTCGGCGACCACTCCACCAAGGAGGTCTCGCTCATCGACCTCCTCCGACCCTCCGAGTTGAGTTTTGTGCCGGACGTGGGTCATACTGCGAATTATCGCAAATATCCCCGCACTCCGCGCACAAAGCGCCGCCGCTACCCTAGGCAGGTCTCGCCATCTAGGACGCCCGCAGCCTCCGGCCGACATCAATCTCCGCCTCTAATGTCCCGAGAGGCCTTCCCGAGTTTGCCGAGCATATCTCGTGCACCGACAGCGTCCGCACCCGCGAATAGCGCGCAGCCCCGCCTCGCACGGGCCCCTTTCAGGCTCCGTGGATTTTTAAGCCTGCGCTCCAACCCCATACTAGTCCCCAGGCTGCTAAGCCTTCACAGGCTGACCCCGCGCTCTCCTTTTCAATGTCCAGTATTGAGTATATGGGTCAATTACTGATTTTCCACGAAATCTCTGAGATCTCGGCGTTCGACGCAACATCCAAAAATCCTGAATTAGGAGCTATTATAGCTCTCGCTAGGTTTCCCGCCATTGCGGCTAGCCTACAAAAGCTCGCGCGCGCTGCCGTACAACGTAACCCCTTCTTCGCCGCATAGAACGCACGGCACACCGCACCCCGACAACGACGTGAGCGGCATATTTTGTTTAGATTGACAATTTTAAACTCGTAATATCTTTTGAATGCAATGGCCTATTTTAATAATTTAAAAAGTTATCTACAGGTACTGAAACAGCCTTAAATTAAAAATAATTTATTTGGATAAGGATTAATATAAAGACATGAATAACATGGTCTTTTAGGCACGGTCTCGTTTTTGTTAAGATTTATTTAAAAAATATAGTTATAGTGCCATAATCACAATAGCTGGACATATGGTACCGTGAGGTTTTTTATAGATATTAATATGTTCTTTAATATTGTAGAATATAGTTTTGTTCTACCATTCATAGTTTCCGCAGCGCATGCCATGAAAGTCATTTTATGGCAATATTTTTCATACCTTGGATTACATTATTAAAATTTTAGTAGGTATCCCTATTTTTTGTAGTAAAATACGTCACCCATGTTACTCAGGGATAAAGTAGCTTTCTAATGATGCCCAAATTATTGAAATTCATATAGTAGTTTTTGAGTTTATTCGTTACAAACTAAAAAAAATACGTTTCCTCTTTATAATATTAGTGTAGATAGACATATAGAGAGTATATATATATAGATTAACTATATATATATGTATACTAGCGGTCTCTGCAGACGTTGTCCTGCCTTGATAATAAAAAAAAAATCTAAAAGTCAACCGCAGCGCTAGCTAACGGGTTCAATTGTGAATCTAAACCATTCTCAGATCCACTGGAACACGCACACAAAATTTCATCAAAATCAGGCCATCCGTTAGGAGGAGTTCAGTGACATACACACGTACAGAAGAAATTTATATATAAAGATATATATAATCTGTTAATCTCTATTGTCATTAATAACTGAATAAATAAAATATTAATTGATTATTCTATAAAAAAAGGATTGACTGATCATGATTTTAAAGAGTTTAATGCCAATTATTATAACTTAGTTTTCAACGCAGAATTGCAGGTATTCGAAAAAATTAAGAAACGACAAATAGTGGTCGAATTCAATAGAAATATCTGCAGGCACTTCAAATTAAAGAGACATAGACTTATAGCATCTGAACGCTTGTTCTATAATACTTGGTAATTCAACTTAAGAGGATAATACACTAGAACATCGATAAATAAAATCCAAGGGAAAACAAAAATATTTTGCTACTTGTGTATTAAATGTACCGCGTTCGCCGACCGTTGCCGCGGACGGCTCGCGTTATTTTTTTTGCAAGTCTAACCTAACCTAACGAAACTAAAATAGAAGAGCCAGCAGTCGAGAAAAAAATAAAAGGAAACTCTATCTTAAGCTCTATATCAACCTATTTTCCACCTAAATCTTATTGATTACTTTGTTTGCAAATAAAACATTTTGGAATCTAAAAGTGTTTTAAAGGACTGCATCTGAAATTCACACCTTGATATAAAGATTGAAAGGGGTGATTTCCTCTCCCCGCGGAAAGTCATAGTTACTAAAATATTTATGATCAAAGTTTTGAGGTTATGTGTTATTTCCGAACAATCATTGATAATTTTGTATATTACCAACTTGACGATTTTTAAGTTAAAACAAAACATTTTGTTTCGGTTTGGTTCGGCTAGGTTAGACTTGCGAAAAAAATAACGAGAGCCGGCCGCAGAAGCGGTCGGCGAGCCCGATGCATTTAATACACAAGTACCAATATTTTAAGTTATAGAGTTTTTAGGCTCCGAGGGGAAGGGAACAGATTTTTTTTTAATTATAGAGGTTTTACCTTATCGAGGTTCTATTGTATTGAAATTCTAAGTACTCTGATTTCCAGACCATGCCTCTGAATAAGGAGATTTTGTGAAGTCACCCTCGTTGGTTAACACTGAAACCTGACGAGGGTCATCTGTTGAAAATGCTACCCGTAATGCTGTTACTATATGCTTGCACTGCTGGCTTCTCTTCAATTGCTTTTCAGTTCTCTCTTGGGTCGACATTAATCTCCTTTGATTTATTTGTACATGTTTCACTTTTTTCCTCACCATATTCGTGTAATAGTCGATCTGACGTTGAAAGTTGTCCAATGACCAGTAGAATTTCAAATCGGCAAGTACCATTAAGAAAAATGCCACGTATAAACATCCTATGGCAAGTCCGAAGTAATACATTTTTGGATCGTCAGCAGAAAAGAAGGGGCACTCTTCTTTCAGAGTGAGGCAACTCCAAAAGTAAGACGGAGACGCATTTACAAATGGTTTACGATTCATGTTAAATTTAAATTTCTCGGGTTGATCTTCGAAATTGTCACTGTAATTTTTAATTTATTTACTTGCCCATAACTGTCAGGTTTCTTTCAGCGTGACGTTTCTTTTTTAGCTGTAATATGTAAGCATAGATTATGACCGTAAAAAGTATATACGGTGAATTCCGCGCCAAATCGAACGGTTAGATGTTTTTTCAAAAGTTTTTTTTTGTTTTTCTAAAAACTTTCTTGAAAATGGCCCAATCTTTTTTCCTGATATTTTTGTTTTACATGGACTTTATAGAAAAAATAAATCAAAGAGAATTAATTTTTTGTTTATAATTATTTTTCAATTAATAATTTTAGACTTTAAAAAAATTAATGTATCCTTCTTTTTTAATTTATAGCTTTTATCATTCTTTAGCTTTTAAGACCAGTTTCGTAATGAGGTTTCTTAAGAGTATCAAATTTTCAAAAATCGAAAACGTATAGTAATACTGAAGTCTTATTATGAGACCGGGCTTAAAAATATATAGTAAAGACGGTTTACATAATTTGAAACATGTTAATTTGAAGTTCCTAATTGGTCTTGTAGTCAACAATTATTATTATAACCAAAACCTGTAATGGAGATTATATGATCGTTTCATTTCGTCAAGTCCACACTTGTTTAACGTATAAATTTTAATAGATTATAATAAATCTTAACTCTCTAATCAAACTCTTAGACGAACTATTACAATAATGAAATAATATATCACGTAATTTGATTTTATTCTTGTAGAGTTGAATATACTTCTTTATGGACGGGCATTTTGGGCACTTGAAGTTTTTCACAAGTGGTTTTATTGAAGTTATACTTCTTTTGGCGCGTTAGGGAAAAATGATGAGAGTAAGTTATTACGATGCGCGCGCACACCGTCACGAAATACCGATACCCTGAAGTTATTACGATGCGCGCGCACACCGTCACGAAAATCCGATAATCTAAAGTTATTACGATGCGCGCGCACACCGTCACGAAAATCCGACACCCTGAAGTTAGTTATAGTGAACATTTTGTTTCTTTGTATTTCTTTGTATTAAAACTTTCAGTGTATTAAATACCTTTTTTCTATTGTTAGTGTGGTTTTTTTTAGCCACGCTGAAGCTATTATTGGTTTCAGCATGAATGGGTTGGCTCGCCCGGGGTACTACCACCCGAACCACAGAAACACCGACGTGAAGTGACAGTACTTGCATTGTTGCGTTTCGTTCGGTCAGTGAGAGCGCCGGATAACCCACCGCCCCTCTCCCCCCTCCCTCCCTCTCCTCCTACTTCGCCAAATACAGGCGGCCCCGGTGTTGCTAGTATCTATCTATGAACGGTGGTGATCACTTAACATCGGGTCATCAACCAGTTCGTGTGCTTCCTATGATATATAAAAAAAAATGTATACAGTTATTTCAGTGTTGTCTGGTTTGCTGTCGAATGGCGTGTAAATATATACAGAATTTTTAACCATAAATTAAAATATCTAATAAAATATATTTAATAAATTATGAAGTCTCTTACATTGAAATATGTTTTGCCTTGAACAATATAAGCTTGTTTTAGGATCTGCGTATTATAAGTTCTTAATAATTTAAATGAAAATATTTTTTGTACAATATCGTGGTAGTCTAAACAGAATGTTGATAACATAATTGAGATCCTAAATCTAAAATATAATATGTACGTAGTATATGACACATATACTTAAACACTTCCTACTAAATTATCATATCATAACTGATTACACATTATCGTTATTTTTATCATAATAAATCATTATACACAATATAAGATATCTTACATAAGTAGTTGTTTGTAATAAAATGAGAGATATTTGAAGATAGACAGTGAGGAATCATGTTATAGGAGCGTAAATTGTATGCAATTCTGAAATATTTCTGTTTTTCATCCTGGTATGGATGAAAGCGATAGTCCGTTCAATAGTCTATAATATACGGCATCTCGGTAGCAAATAATCTTGCCTGCCGCAATATTAGACATTAAAATAATACGGTCGGTGACGCTTACTAGTCATGCCATGACGCGAAATTATAAATTTATTTCCGACCAAAAATACCGCTCAATGCGCCTAAAAAGTTTTCACCCCAAAAAGTCATACCAACAGGGAGACAGAAACGTAGCCTTTTGTCCAGTATGTTAGTGATATCCACCGCGGAATACGAATTCGTACCGAACGCTGCGCGTTACAAAAGACGTCCGTGACATATTCGATGAAATAACGGCAGTGAACGATCAGTACCAGTCTGTTTCTCCAAATAGAATGTGCTCACGCCCACACCACAGTTCACGCCGCCGTGGTCTGGCGGTAAATTTCGCTCCCGCACACCAGACTAGGCCTCGGCAGCTGCTCAAGCTTAGGTCCGATCCCTCGGCGTGGAACCCTTGAGTACGCTGCTCGCGCGATAAAGTGACATAAAATCTTATATCACTGCAACAACATTACACATATCACCTCCACACACGTGCACGCACACACATTACACATGAAAGTGGAAGTGTTTTATTTTTTTCCCTTATCGAACTGAAATAGTTTAGAAATTTATCCGACACAAATACATATAAGAGTTATTGAGGTGTGTATGCTTGGTACACAAACATGTTTCAATAACTCATATAAGCATGAATATGTAGCTTAGCTTAAGTTAGCTTGAAACGGGCAACATTCCAAGTCGAGGTATGTATGCCGTGCACCCTTGAGCTGGTTGTCAAAATAAAACCAGCTGAGTGACTTAAGCGATTGCCTTAGTAGTCCGGTGAAGCTGTTAAGACCCTCCTAGGTCAATAGCGTAGTCAGTTCGAGAAAAAGAAAAAGAAGTGGCCTTTTATAATGTATAATATGTATGGATATCACATTAAAATAATAATCATGAGTAGGCAATTTTAATATTATACAAAACACAAGCTGCGACCGGCAATTATGCGCCAAACGGGGAATTTCTCACCGACATAAATAAATAAAAAAGAATATAGAGCCAAATAACACAAGATTATATTATATTAATATATAAAATTCACTACATAACATTCCAACATCCTGTCAAAACCACGAGTACAGTGCTTTACTACGTGCTCAAATAAAAATATATCTACAGCTCATGGGAAGCGTGCGTTTACGTGACGTGAGTTTCACGCTTTTTGTGCACCCAAAAAGTACACATATATACACAGTATACGTATAGCTCGTGGAAAGGGTTCGGTGACGATGACGCGAGCTCCATGATTTTTATTCACCCAGTGCTGACCGCGTCTAAAGAGGTTTTCACTTCAATAATTAACCCATTCAAGACGCCTAAAAATAGTGTAACATATATATTATGACTAGTTTTTACCTGTGACTTCATCTGCGTTGTTTTTTACTTTAACGGTATTGTATGTAAACGGGAAAAAAGCACTACACCGCTTGCCGCATTTAGACACGACAAGAAAACTCACACCGCTGGACGCGTAATGCTTATGAAAACAGCAGCTTGTTAAAACTTTGGTAACTTTATATTAAATGAATCTATCGTGATAAACTTTTTTTTAGATATGGATAAAAAGTCTAAACAATAAAACATAAAACTTTGATCCAGACCGATAGGATACTACTACTGGATACAGTAGCTTTTGAGAATAGATCTATAGAAAATATCAAGGAACTAAGTACTGCACGTAATATAGCAAATTCCACTCATCATTCATCATTATTTATTTTCTATCATTCTGGACATTTAAATCTGGCAACAAATTAAGAATGTAATGAATATGAAGGAAACAATATTCAATGAAAAAAAGGTGCAACAGAAAACGAATGTATTATTTAATTAATTTATTAAAACTACGCCAGTAATCGAAGCCTACAAAAATCTTTCCAATTTCATTCTTTCCAATTTTTTGGTAAAAACGAACTTAGAAATTATGAAGTATATTTTATTTTAATATTAGATCAATTCATGTCAATTATTTTTGTGAAACTCTTAAATTTACCATTCTTTCCGACTTTTCCCATAATTTACGAGAAATTTCCTTGTCTCGTGCTATTTTTGGTAACGATTGCTTTTTGCAATCACTGAAGTATTGACCGTTTATCTTTTCAACATCTGGCGACACAGCTAAATATATGGAAGTTTGTGCACCTTCCCACGGACTCTTCAAGAACTGCTTAATTAAAGGTATGAACTGCTTTAGTCCAGGGAAACTTATTCCAGCTATAAGTTCTGTGTACACCGCACCTGGATGCAAACAATTAGCCGTAACTCCAGTGCCCTCCAAAATTCTACCTAATTCTGTAGTCATCAGCATGTTACATAATTTAGAGTTTTCGTATGCTTGAAATGTATTGAACGTTTTTTCGGTCTCCTTCTCCATATTCAAGTTATCAAAGTCAATTACACCTTTCTTGTATGCTATTGATGATACGGTAATTATTCTACTCGGTGACGAACACTTGAGTAGAGGTAGCAGTAACGAGGTCAGGAGAAATGGCCCGAAGTGATTTGTTTGCATGCCCACAAACAGTCCATCTTCCGTTTTAATGTTTTCCGTGTCATGAATCCCAGCGTTATTGATCAAAATATCAAGACGTTTTTCGTTTTTTATTATATTATCTGCAAATGTTCTCACTGAAGCGAAAGAAGCAAGATTTAGTTGACGAAAATGTACATCGGTGTTACCTGTCGCAGCGATGATTTTGTCTCTAGCAGCGGTTCCTCGTTCTTTGCTCCGACATGCTAGTATAACACGTGCACCTCTTTCTGCCAAGTCTTTTGAAGTCTCATATCCGATTCCATTATTACCTCCAGTAACTATTACCACTTTTCCAACAAGATGATTTTTGCACTTGCATATTCCGCAAGTTACTTTAAGATATATTTTAAATATTACTGCGACTATAACAATTAAAATAATTGAAGTTAAAAGAACCATCGTTTCGAACTTGCAGCTACAACGGAACTGAATTTTATATTATATTCGAAGAACTTCTAGCCTAAAATAAGATAACATAACGCTTGATCCAAAGATATGATATAATCGATACTATGACTTGCAATTTTAATCTTAGGTAATATTATGAATGCTCATGTTAGTTTTCTTTTACATCTTAATTATTCGACCAATAATCATGGAATACGTTCATATACATTATCAGAAGTATAGAAAAGGACATACCACATAACAAAAATGTACTGTCTTTGCGGGATTGATGAAATCTACGTTAAGACGAGCGAAGCCGTGAGCCAAATTTAGAAGACGATATTTTGAAGTCTATTTTTGTACCAATTTTAATTAACCAACTTAAGGTTTGTTAGTTACAATCGTGTTGCAAACAGACACTTCCATTTTATCTATGTGCATAGAAAATAATATAACACACAAATATTAAAAAAAAAACGAAAGAATCAGAACTGCGAGCATTTTACGCGCACGTTTTTAATGAACAAATTTTTTTTGCTAAATTACATGCCGTCTAAGCCTTTGAAAGTGGAGTTCTGCTGTATGAGTGAAAACGGGAGAACTGTATGCCAGAATGGGGCAGATACACTTCTTATATCGCGTTGGCTTAGGTTTGAGGTACATTAATAGAGGAAAAGCGAAAAGCGTCGAGGGAGGAAGTAGTGGAAAGGTGGAGGCGGGACCTGGCGGACGCGCGGTACGGCCGATATACGATCGACGCCGTCCGCCCGGTCCTGCCGGATTGGTATAATAGAGGATGGGGCTTCCTGACGTTCCGTCTGGTGCAGGTCCTGACCGGGCACGGTTGCTTCGGTTGGTACCTGCACCGGATAGCAAGCAGGGAGCCGACCGCCGTATGCCATCAGTGCGGCGTTGACCCGGACACCGCGCAGCACACACTGTGTGGGTGTGTATGAATGTACTGCGTGGGAGGAGCAACGTCGCACTCTGGCTGCGGCGGTAGGGTAAGATCTCTCACTGCCGAGCGTGGTTGCGGCCATGCTCGGTAGTGAGGATAACTGGAATGCAATGGCCTCCTTCTGTGAGGAAGTCGTCTCGCAGAAGGAGGCGGCGGAGAGGGTCCGTGAGTAAGACCCTCAAAGTGGCCGTCTCCGCCAACGGGGGACGGTCAGGAGGAGGCGACAATTTGACCGCCTCATCCCACTGTAACCGGACCAGGGAAGGTGGGTCGGGGGGCCCATCTTCCGATTGCACAGGTCCGGCGGACGGAGGAGACGGCGGGTGTCCCCCCCCAAGAGGACGGGGCCCGGCGGCGGCGCTTTTGCTGCTGGGCCAACCGCTGCGGCGGCACGATGAAGTTTATAGAGATCTCGTGCCGTCCCAATTATAGCGGAATACGTAAACCTTGTGGTTTTAGTCCGTGCGAGTCAGGTATAACCCACTCTCTCCCTCAAGAGGGTGGTGTATCCATAAGGGATTTCCCCACGATAAAAAAAAAGGTTTGAGGTACATTTTGTATCATACTAGTGAATGCATAAGATCTGTGACCATTGTTCTGCATTCTATCGACGTATGGTATGAACGTAAGCCCTCTATCGAGGGTGACACCTCGGTACTTGTTTATAACGGTTTGTAAAGGGATAAAAAAATGTATCGCGGAACTCTTATTAGGGAGTTGATACCATTCGGCGAGATCACAAATGGTACGTTGGATATGCGATTTGAGGTGAATTCTATGCCTGCTTGAAGCAAAGATGACTGTGACCTCAGAGTAGCAACCTAACTCGACTCGTTTGGCTCGGAGGTTAGAAGTATCGAAGCTATCAGACTAATGAGGAAAGATTTTCTAATAGTTACTATGTATAAAATCTAGCTTTTATGTTATATTGTGAGTAGAGTTACAATTTGTTGGCAATTAATGAGGTGATTTCGAAGATTATTTTCAAGAAAGTATAAAAAATACGCTCTATTATTCGATAAATTTAAGTTGGTATTTTATACATCTTTGCTTTATGTTACCTGCCAAATATGCTTTTAAAAGGAAATTATTACTAATAATAATATCTATACATATAATTGAAGTGTCTGTGAAATATCAGTAACAGATATGTTAAATGAGAAAGGGTCCAACCTATTTTGACGAGATCTTCATAGAAAGATAGAGAATTTCATTTCTTAGGCCTAGATTTACCTATTTAAATCAGATGATTGTTATGAATTCCAATAAATTCATTGCTAGATATCAGAGTTCCAACATGGCGACAGGGCATGGTTATTCCGCCGGTCAAACCACTCGACTACTATGATTTCTTAAATTATAATTTTATAGTAACTAGCAGCTCGCTTCGCACGTGTGTATTGTTCTAGAAAACCAGACCGAATGTAATGAAATGAAATGTCTACTGAATATCAAATTGTGAATATAATTGAAAGTGTCTTTGCTGTTTTCTGTCTCATTTAATAATATGGATATATTTTAACTTAAAGTTTTCACTTTACGTGAACATTTTCAAGCACTTTCTTTCATACAACCTTGTTCTGACAATTACACACACAACGAAAAAAAAATTGCCAGATAGGTTCAGTCTTTCTGAAGTCATGATTTTTATTTATATAGATTGAAATAATAAGACAAATTGTTACTAAGAATTTTATTGCAATTATACCCAGAATAGAACATCAGCAAACTTGAAAATTCACTTGGGAACAGATATTTCGAAACACGAGTTTTGTCTTTGAATGAAATAATTGAATGTAGTTCTAGTTTATATAAAGTTTGTGATGCTTATCGCTCTTTATTTTAAATTCACTAATCTTTCCGAGACTTCCCATAACTTCCGAGCAACGTTCTTGTCTTGAGCTTTTTGTATTAAAGTTTGCATTCTGCAATCACTGAAGTACTGGCCGCTTACCTTTTCAACGTCTGGTGAGACAGCCAAATAGATGGAAGTTTGTGCACCTTCCCACGAACTCTTTATAAAATACGTAACCAATGGTGCTAAATAGTTTAACCCAGGAATTTTTCCTTTTGGAAAAATTTCTGTATCGACCGCACCTGGGTGTAAACAATTAGCTGTAACTCCAGTACCCTGTAAAATACTATCTAATTCGGTAGTCATTAGTATATTGCAGAGTTTCGAGTTACAGTATGCTTGGAAAGAACCGAAAGTTTTTTTAGTTTCCTTCTCCATATTCAAGTTTCCAAAGTCAATAACACCTTTTCTGTACCCCATAGATGATACATTGATTATTCTACTCGGCGTCGAAGATTTTAGTAGTGGTAGGAGTAATGAAGTCAGAAGAAAGGGCCCAAAGTGATTTGTCTGCATGCCCACAAACAATCCATCTTCTGTTTTAATGTTTTCTGTATCAAGAATCCCAGCATTGTTGATTAGAATATCAAGTCGTTTTTCGTTTTTTATTATATTATCCGCAAATGTTCTTACTGAAGCGAAAGAGGATAGATCCAGTTGTAGAAAATGTACATTATCGTTACCGGTCGCAGCGATGATTTTGTCTCTTGCAGTAGTTCCTCGTCCTTCATTTCTGCATGCTAGTATAACACGTGCACCTCTTTCTGCCAAGTCTTTTGCGGTCTCATATCCAATTCCAGCGTTGGCTCCAGTCACTATTACCACTCTCCCTACTAGATGTTTGCTGCACTTGCAAATTCCGGTTGTCAGTTTACAATATATTCGAATTAGTGCTGCGAATATTACATTTACAATAATTAAAGTTACGATAAACATCGTATCGGATCGTTGCTACAACTGAACTAAATGTTGCATTATAATCGATAACTTCGAGTTTGAGATTAGATAAAATATAATTACATATGACTTGCTTTTTTCATGTCATTTTTATACTTGTTATTATTTTATCAGTTGTGATTCAGAATTTAGAAGCTTTTTAATTAGGGGAATATTGAACTATACGTTCATAGCTGGAATCCAATAATTAAAAATCTACAAAAAGAAAACAAAAAATATCATATAATTATTTTATTGCTATTAGATAATAAAATGAAATCTCGGTCTATTAAAACACTTCATACAAATTCATATTACATTTTCTAATTATTGTATAGCTTTTATTTTTTTATTAATTTTTTCCATGTATTTTGTTCATAATTAGTCATACATAATTATAATTATTTTGACTAAAATATTAGCGAAGATGTTATTTTAGTACAACAGTTTGTTGCATAAGCATTAGCTTAACTAATAGTTATTAAAATATGTTTAATTACGTTCTTCTCGTCAGGTATAATTATTATTTTATTTTGTGCAATAACGCATAAAATATTAGTAATTGGTGTCTCGACTCTGCAAGAATTGTTTCGTTGAGGAATCATTTTTCAATTATTAACGATTCTTATGCTTCATCAATGGCAAATTATTTTTGCTTTTCTAGTACATAATCGTATTAAAAGTCTATTGGGAATTAAATAAAAATTATTTTTAGGTATTCATTTTTTTAATGATATTTAAGTTTTATTAATAATTTGTGTATTAAATTAATTTTTAAATAACATACATCTTGTGTACAAAAATTCATGAAAATTGTATTTATTAAAAAAAAACAATTTTTCTGATTGTTTTTACTATTTATAGAAGTACTAACGGATATCCGAAAATGAACTGAATTTCAAAAAAATTAAGGGTCCATGAAATTACAAAAAAATTGTAGTCCGTACGGAAAGTTCCGCGTCGAATGATCATCATCATAGTGGACCTAATGTTAATATCATAAATATCGACTAGAGTAACTCGTTAAACCAACAATAAGGAAGTGTTTTTTAAATTATTTTATAGCATTTGAATGGGAATTGAACAAAGAATAATCAAATAACTATAAACAAAGACGATAAAAGCATAAGAATCGCTTTTAATTATATGTGAGTACATGTCCGTAGTTACGCACGGGTTTTTTATTCAGTAATTATTGTCGAAGTTATACTTCTTTTGGCGCGTTAGGGAAAAATGATGAGAGTAAATTTTTACGATGCGCACGCACCGTGACGAAATACCGCACCGTGAAGTTATTACGATGCACGCGCACACCGTCACGAAAAACCGCACCCTGAAGTTAGCTATAGTCAACGTTTTCTATTGTTAGTGTCGTTTTTTTCTACAAACGTAGAATAAGGTGAAAGATAACATTTTCGAAAAGATTTTTATCTTGTTACCAAAGGGCAAAGAAGTATAACTTCTAACGCGTGTACATAAGTACACACACACACACTTTTTTTTTCTTTAAAACATGTGTATTATTGTATGTCTCTTTGATAATTAAAATATGGGTATGATTATAATTCCATAAAATAATATAGAGAAGCCTAGTTTATAATCAAACTTTCAATTAACAAATATCTCTTATGCTATAATTCTCTTTTTTTAAACTTACTTATTACAAATAAATATTAAGTTTAAATAAAACATATGTGTGTTACATTATAAATTTATATTAGTTTCACCGTTTTCTCAGACACTTCCCATAGTTTCCGCGCGAGGTCTTCATCTAACGCTTTTCGTATCATCCTTTGTTGACGACAATCAACGAAATATTGCCCGCTTATATTTTCAACCTCAGGTGAAACAGCGAGATAAATTGTAGTCTGTGCCCCCTCCCAAGGGTTCTTCAGGAAAAGTCTTGCAAAAGGTTCTACATACTTTCCCCCAGGCTTATCTATACCTTCTACCATTTTCGTATCTACTAAACCCGGATGTAAAGAATTTGCTGTTACTCCGGTATTTTTCAAAATCCGTTCTAATTCAACGCACATAAGTACATTACACAACTTCGAGGTACGATAAGCTTTTCCAACATTAAATGTCTTTGCTGTTTCCTTCTCTAAGTTCAAGTTCATAAAGTCGATTTCTGCAAATTTGTGTGCTATCGATGATAAGTTAATTATTCTACTTGGTGCAGAAGATTTTAGTATAGGCAGAAGTAATGTTGTTAATAGGAATGGTCCGAAGTGATTAATCTGCATACCGATAAATAATCCATCTTCAGATTTAACGTTGTCAACTTTATAAACTCCGGCATTATTGATAAGAACATCGAGACGTTTTTCGGTCTTCATGAATATATCTGCAAATTCTCTTATAGATGCAAACGAAGCGAGATCGAGTGAAATAAAATGTACATCGTCGTTACCAGATACTGCAATGATATTATCCCTAGCGATTATTCCGCGTTCTTCGTTCCTGCAAGCTAATATGACACGGGCACCTCTCTCGGCCAAATCCTTTGCGGTCTCATATCCAATTCCTCTATTCGCTCCAGTCACTATTACAACTTTTCCAACTAAATGATTGCTACATTTGCATATTCCGCATGTAAGTTTACAGTATAATAATACAGATATAAAAATTATTAGAAGTAATAAATTAAAATATAGAAAAAACATCGCGACGAATCACAGACAGTGTTATACTGAAAGGTATTTTATTATGTTAATATTTATATTCGATTGTAAGTATTTGTAGAATAACTGGATATACCTGTTCAAATAAAGTTAACTAAATATAGAAACAGAACGTGTCTTTTTACAGCTGGTGAACTTTGTAGTCATTTATTTGATAAAATCTCTAATTAAATCCGGCCGAATTTGCATTTCCAGTTTGCCGTAAACCTGATATTATTAAAAGGAAAATGTCCTGCTACTATTTTATTAAGTAAACGTATTATGTCAGATTGATCCATAAATACTACTATTTTTACCCTACCTAACCACTGGGAAAGATTTTAATACACTATATTGAAATTCCATTACAATAATTGTTCTGCATCGTCTTCAATACCTTTAACTATAACCAACTTTACGTAAAGTTGAAACAGATATTTGTTTAGTAAATCGGATATACAGTGATCATGATTTTTACAATTATTATTTCATGATTTTTACAATTATTATTTATAACTTCAGTTGTGCAATTGTTTTTTTATTTAGTACTAGTTGTACCCGCAGCTCCGCACGCGTTTTTTAAAAATCGTATTAAAGAATTATAAAATTGTGAGACTATGTACAATTATAGAAATGTTCTTTAAAAACAATTGTAAGTGCGACATGCACATCACTTACAGTAACATGTAACGTGTACATTAGTTAAATAAATACTAACAGCGTGCCAAATGAGGCTTGTCATCAGCAACATATTTGGAACCTTAACCCACAATATAACTACCTCAGTGCTCGCTTACACTGTATAAGGAACTAATGAAACAATAACTTAAAATATTATTCTAAAGATTTACATTACATTTAATATAATAATTGCCATTATAATTAAGATTCTGTGACTACACAAAAATAAACGCTTGCTTGTTCCGCAAGAAATTGAATTATGAAACTCTCTACGTAATACGTTTATAATCTAAGATCCTATTAGGAAGACCTCTGTATCATTAAAGTTATTAATAATTATAATGTCGAATTGTAAACAATAAGCTGATAATTATTTCTCTTTTTAAAAATAAAGAATTACTTGAAATTTTGCTAAATTTATGCAGATAAAGTCGCGGGTAACAGCTAGTCTAAAATAGAATAACCTCAATTACTTTTTATAAGGCTCGCTATCTTTCAGTGTAAGTCCCGTGAAAATAGATCTAACAGTTTTGGTGATAGCACAACGGGTGAAGTTTGTATAAATATGTATTATATGTATAACATCGATACAACTTAAGAATAAATAAATGCCGATTACAGATTCCTATAGTAATTTAATAAAATATTTTTTTGCAGGCCGCCATGACAGTGGCGATGGGTGTCACTCGGTGGTCGCCATTGTTTTTGGATTGTATTATGCTTAACATCAGGCACAGTGCAGTCATTTTGCCGTGCTACAAATAAAAAAATATTTTAACTTTGCTTTGTATTAAAACCTAGACTGTATTACGCGCAAGTTGGCGAAACGAAAACGAAGTGAGATCTAAATGGGTGCCTAGTTCATTGGTCAGTCCTGAATTGTATTCATAACAACATAAAATATGTTATAACAACTTAAAATATAATTAATATAAATTTCTGCTTATAACTTAGGATAATATTGTAGCCTAAGGTCTGGCTTGGCTAGTTCGAATAAACGAATTGAAAGTCATGGAGAAGAACCGGCAAGAAACTCGATCTGATTTATCTTTTCATGATACAAATTTTTACAAACATAGATAGTTACATTGGTTTTTGTTAGTTCACAGAGAGGGCCCTCATTTCCAGACGTCACCATCTTATCTTTCCGCCAATTTTTTAATGTGAGGACCTCATTGTAATTTGGATTAGATTACTTTTAGTATCATCATACGGCACTGTAGTAACCCCCCTTTATGATGTTTATAATAAATCTTGCGTAGTGAGGATTGATAGAAGTAATAAAGAAGTAAAGGAAAAGAAAAGGAAAATTTTTCACCATATCTTGTACTTAAATACATGTTTTGTTTAATTTTACTACTTGCATTAATAATCAATAAATATGTACTAGGTAATATTCAAGTTTTACTCACTATATTGAGAGAGACATTTACAAAGTTATTAGTGCCTTGATTGCCGACAGATGTTGTTAACTACAGCATTCAAGAGAACACTAAATATGTATTTACACTGTTACTGTTATTAAAATTTAATTTTGAAAGATATATTATAAAATTAGGTATATTGCCTTGATTACTATTTTATTTAATTTTCATATTAAAAGAATTGCTATGAAAAATAATCAGGCGTATACGATTAGTGAGTTTTTATTTGACTTTTTAGTTAGAACATCTTTAGCAAAGATTATTTATGTTGACTTATCTATATTTACATATAATAAAAATGTAACTGACCGCTGTCTGTACATGAAGTATATATGAGAAAAACTATTATTAGGGGTCTTTATATAAATGCAATATAACCCAAAACAATGATTTTTAGAATTTTTGTCTGTTTATCTGTTTGTCTGTTTGTCTGTGCGTTTGTGCACGCTAATCTCAGAAACGCCTGATCCGATTTAGATGTGGTTTTCACTGATATATCGTGGTAAGCTTTACTTAACATTTAGTGTTTGTTTCATGTCAATCGGTTCATAAATAAAAAAGTTATGCCAATTTAAAGAACCACGTCGAACATTTGCTAAACTATCTATCTACTATTCTTTCTCTGTTCAGTAGAAGTACTGTTTTAGTCAATCTAAAACTTTACTAAATTTCATAATAAAAATAATGGTCTATATAAAATTACGATTATCTATACATATAATAAAAATGAAGTGTCTGTATGTAATACCAAAATAAAAAAAATTCACTGATTGGGTATGAAAGTATACACGCTTCTGATAACAAAAATGCAATTTTTAAAATTTTTGTCGGTCTGTCTGTTTGTTTGATCCGGGTAATCTTCGAAACGGCTGAACCGATTTTGACGGGAATTTCACTGACACATAGTTGAAATTATAGCGGGTTTCTTAGGTTACTCTAAATTAGACTAAGTATTAACCGCAGCTTCGTCTGCAATGCTATCTACAAAATTATTGGACCGATTTTCACCAAACTTTCACCAGCAGATAGCAGATATCATTTCAAGTAATTTAGTCTATTTTAATTTAGACTAGCTGTTAACCGTGGCTTCGCCCGCAGTACTATCTTCAAAACAGTTCAACCGATCTTCACGAAACTTTCACTAAAAGATAGCTGACGTAATAAAAAGTAATTGAAGCCATTTTAGTTTATACTAGCTGTTAACCGTGGTTTCGCCCGCAACACTATCTCCAAAACGGTTAGACCAGTTTTCACGAAACTTTCACTGGCAGTTAGCTGACTTTACGAAAAGTAACTTAGGTAATTTTAGTTTATACTAGCTATTAACCGTGGCTTCGCCCATTGTGCTGTCACCAAAACGGTTATATCGATTTTCACGGTATTTTCACTGGTAGATAGCGAACCTAATAAAAAGTAATTGGTGTTATTCTATTTTAGACTAGCTGTTACCCGCGACTTTGTCTGCATGAAATTTAGCAAGATTTCAACTCATTCTTTATTTTTAATAAGAGAAATAATTATCAGCCTATTGTTTACAATTCGGCATTATAATTATTAATAACATTAATGATATAGAGGTTTTCCTAAAAAGATCTTAGATGTTACACTAATCACGTATAGAGTCAATGCAGTCAGGAATGGCAATAAACACTCTGAAGGCACTGTAACTATTTATCCGGGCAGAGCTTCGCCTTACAGTAACTTCCACATAGGAGTGCGTGCAGGAACAGACAAGCGTTTATTTTTTGTATAGTCACACAGTCTTAATTATAATAATGGCAATGTATATTAAATATAATGTAAATGTAAATCTTAATAATAATATTTTAAGTTTTTGTTTCGTTAGTTCCTTATACAGTGTAAGTGAGCACTGAGGTAGTTATATGGTGGGTTAAGGTTCCAAATGTGTTGTTGATGACAAACCTCATTTGGCACGCTTTTTGTATTTATATATCGAATGTACACGTTACATACTACTTTTAGTGGCGTGCGCGTCGTACTTACAATTGTCTTTAAAGAGCGCTTCTGTAATTGTACATAGTCTCACAATTCTATAATTCTTTAATACGATTTAAAAAAAAAACGCGTGCGGAGCTGCGGGCACAGCTAGTTATAAATATACATGCACGTACAATACTTACTCTTGAAACAATGAAAACCCATCTTGTACACATTATTTTCTGTACTATACTTCAGATACCGTCGAGTATATTGTATAAATATTAGCAACTCTGTTATATAGCATTAAAGTATTTGAATATGTGTAATAGGCTTCAGTAAATTACTGTATTTTACCTGTTCACATTTTTTTATTTTTTTTATTTCGTAGGAGGCAAACGGACAGGTGAGTCACCCGATGTCAAGTGATCACCACCGTCCATAGACACTTGCAAACACCAGGGGAGTCACAAGTGCGTTGCCAACCTGTCTTGGTGGAGAGGAGTAAGGGAAGGAGTAAGGGGAGGGGAGGTAGGACCTCCGGCGCTCTCACTGATTGAAGGAAACGCAACAATGCACGCACTGTTACTTCACGTCGGTTTTCTGTGAGAGGGTGGTATTACCCCGGTCGAGCCGACCCATTTATCCTGAAACCACTAATAGCTTCAGCGTAGCTCTACCTCCTAGAGCGGTAATATCAGGATATGAATAAGAATCCATTAATAATACAGAATCATTATTATGATCCTCCTGCGCCATATATCGATTCTCTTATAATTCAGGCGCTATTTAAAGCCTTACAAGGAAATTTGAGAAGACAAAATGTTTCGAGGGTTTAAGAAGCGAAAATAATGAAACAGGGCATTTTTACATAAGTGGTTATGTTTGTATGGAAAAAAACAACTTTTCCCAAGCGAAAAAAAAGGTCTTCTGGCTCCAATTCTCACACGTAGGTTTTCTCTAGTATGTTCTATAAAAAATGGTACGTTTCAATTCCAATACGCAACTGAAGTTTACTCCTTAAGAACGATTTTCTTGGAATATGTATGTTTATTTTTGCTCGAGGTTCCCCAAAAGCAGTACTTTTTTCTGGATGTATGATACTATACCTATACCTGAAGACGAAAAAATACCCCGATTTTGCAACATTCTTCATTGCTGCTCCGCTCCTATGGGTCTTAGCGTAATGCTATATAGCCTATAACCTTTCCCGATTAATGAGCTATATAACACTGAAAGAAGAAATAAGAAGAAAGAAAGAACACCAAATCGGACCAGTAGTTCCTGAGATTACCCCTACCAACGTCACAAACTTTACCTCTTAGTATAGATTACTAGCGGGCCCTGCAGACGTAGTCCCGCCCTAATTATAAAAAATGATCACTTTATCCACAGGTGAAAACCGCTTGAAAATCCGTTCAGTAGTTTTTGAGTTTATCGCGAACAGACAGACAGACAGACGCGGTAAGGGACTTTGTTTTATACTATGTAATGATGATTATGTATAGACACGCGTGCAGTAGACGATGCGCGACTATGTTTGTATGAAGACGCAACTTAACGACTTTACTTTGTGTTAACACTCGATTTCACTCCTCGTTTAATTTATGTACCTTGTACGATTCTTAATGAGTTGACACCTATAACAAAGACGTATATAGAGTCTCCTTTGTAACACTGGCAAACGTCGGGGGAATCTATTATGGAAACAGGAATTTAAGAAGATTCTTCAACTCTGGTATAAGACGATAACCATCTAGAAACAGTCCTTTTCTCGAACTATTATAACTGAGAGACTATTATATTATATTATAACGCACTATTATAACACAGAGAACTTGTCTAGATACCTGAAAATACAAACGGTTGTTCAGATAAGTTACGCGCTACAGCGACTTACCAGCGGACTCCTCACTACATGTGTTCATTGAATATGATTGGGTATGTCTCGTTCGTTGAAATACGCAGACTGCCATTAAATATATAAAAGTGTCGTGGTAACCGATAACTTTACCCGGTATAATATCATTTCGATGTCCGCAAGGTCGAGCCCCGGCATGTAAAAACAATTTTTTGGGAATTCGCTTACGGTTACTAGTTTAAATTGGTGACACTTTCGACTGACGGTGAAGGAAGGTATGGTGAAGAAACCTAAACCTGAGAAATGTTCTTGTGGTAACACTGTATGTGGAAAAATAAAAAAACTGAATTTCCCTGAATTTGAAATCGCTAATGCAGTGGCTGGCGTGATAGTTATGGCCATACCTTCCTTCGGGAAAGAGGCCTATCATCTTGAAGTGGGTATCTTACAGGCTGATGTGATAATGATGATTAATGGAGTTAGCTTTTGAAAGTATTTTTGTATACACATCTTTTGACATGATTTTTCTTTCAGACCCGAGATTTTATTTTGCATGCTCGTATCAGACTACTCAATGTAAAATTTCCTTTATACTGAGACAGTAATTGGCGCTCGAGGGAGTTACGAGCTCCAAAGTTCAACAATAAGACTTTAACAGGCCCGTAAAATGAGGCCTCTCGTTTCCAGTTTACCGTTCGCTCAACTCGATTTTGTCTGATGGCTAATTAGGTAAGTACACCTTAATTAATTTATAACAACCTTTTACACTCGGATAAGTAATTCATCTCTCTTAAGTTTTATCAATCTCCATGTTTTTGAAGCTTAAGGTATTTGAATTCTGAATGCGCTAATTGTATTTATCATATTTTTTACCACATCCTAATAGCCTACAAAGTGGAAATAACATTGTAAAAAAATCACTAGTAAATATTCCATTACATATTGGTGAGTTATTCATCATATATAAAATAATCGAAGGTGGTGAATGTTATTCTAAGTTCGCAACGTCTTATCTTTGCCGTACCGTGAAGCTGTGGAACAATTTTCCGGCCAGTGTGTTCCCTCCTTCCTATGGTATGGGGTCCTTCAAGCGCACCGTGAAGAGACACTTACGCAGGCCGGCATGACAGCGGCGACCAGTCATGGATAGTGTCATTCGGTGGTTACCTTTGTTTTTGGATTGTACTGTGCTTACCATCAGGCATAGCAACCTTGAAATCTAAGTCTCATTTGTTATAATCCTCAGTATACGTCCAGAGTGGAACGCTATAATCGAGCGTCGAGCGTGGAGTCGCCTGAGGCGCGTTCAGCGTCCAAGAACGACGCTCGCGTGCCTCTCAGGACACTCACATATTAATGCATCTGTTTGACACAAACGCCGCACGCCAGACTAGGCCCCCCTCGGCAACGGCTCAAGCCTAGGTCCGTTCCCTCGGCGTGGAGCCCTTGAGTACGCTGCTCGCGCGATACAGTGACACAAAATCTTACATCACTGCGACAACATTACACATATCACCTCCACACACGTGCATGCATACATGCAAGTGGAAGGGTTTTATTTTTTCCCTTATCAAACTGAAATAGTTTAGAATATTATCCGATACGAAATATATATAAGGGTTGTTGAGGTATGTATGCTTGGTACACATATATGTTTCAACAACTCATATATGTATGAATAGTTAGCTTAGTTTAGGTTAGCTTACATAGGTCGCGAATTGCATGTATCAGGCAACAGCCAAAGCCGAGGTGTGCCGCGCACCCTTGAGCTAGTTGTCAAAATAAAATCGGCTGAGTGTCGTAAGCGGTCGCCTTAGTAGCCCGGTGAAGCTGTTAAGACCTTGCATGGTCAATAGCGTGGTCAGTTCGAAAAAAAAAAACGCCGTACGCGCTCCACGCTCGACGCTCGATTATAGCATTCCACTCTGGACGTACACTCAGGATTATGACAAATAAAACTTAGAATTCAAGGTTTTGACTCGTGGCTGGTAAGATAAAAACTGTTTTCAAGATTTTTTTAAATAAAAGTAAAGCTCGTCAACAACTACTATATTAAACAGATTTATCTTCGCTTACTTTTATATTAATTATGTTGCAAACTGAATACTAATCTACAATATTTATGCACTCCTGGGTAAGAAACTAGAATTCTATTGAATCTCAAAAAAAAAATGGTTGAATTTCCATAATTAAACGGACAACCGCTAGTTGAATTATTTTGATTGATAATGTAGTAAGTCTGAGATTATGAATAATAAAATTAAATAACACTTAGCTACTGTAACAAAATTTAGGCTATTAAAAAAACTATTAAAATCATACTAGAGTGCCGGGCGGACGATATCCTGCCTTGATAATAAAAAAAAAAAACTAAAATTCAACCTACCCAGTCCAATTGTGAATCTAAACCATTCTCGAATCCACTGGAACACGTGCACAAGATTTCATCAAAATCGGTCCAGCCGTTTAGGAGGAATTTAGTGACATACACATACACGTACAGAAGAAATTGATATATAAAGGAAGATAGGAAGTTTATCATTTGCATAAGCTTACGCTAAAAGAATTAAAGTTGTAGAGATTCAATATGATTTAGACGACATACCAAATTGATACAAACGTGACATTTAACTTAATTAATTCAATATTAAATTAGCCATTTGTTTAGTAAAGGACGGCCTATACTTCTATTTTATTGGAATTATTATGAGCATAATAACTTAGTCTTAGTGGTGAAAATAAATCATTATGTTTCTTTATACATTTGCTACTAGGTCTCAATATTATAGCTATTTTTTATAATTGTATAACAGCGAAATACAGTAAAATTAAATATGTTTGCTCTGCTTTTTCACAGTTGATAAATAAAAACGTTTTAAAAATAAAAGAAACTGAGTTACGCAAGGGATACCTACCAGAGACCTTTTCTTTTTTAACTCCTCCATTTCCGCTTCCAACAAGAACAAAGGGCCTCTGGAGGGCGATGACCTTTTTTAGTTATTCCGGGTATATCCTAATACAAAAAATAACTCTTTAGGATAAACCCAACCGAACGACCTTTGTATCATTTAGCTCTTCTAGTGTCCACATACACATACCCATGAAAATAATAAAATCATTACAGAAAATACGATATTGTTTGATATCAAAAAATAATGACAAATCGCCTAACTCCTTTACTTGTGGAAAAAATCAAGTTTTGATCACCAGGTTAATGATTGGGCACACAAATCTGACCCACATTCATCGAATCACTAAAACTGATAAAAAAAAACTGTGGACAAGACTTGGCAGTCTTACATCTATTAGTGGAATGTGCAGCATTGAACAATGAACGACGATTGTGTAACGTTCCCGACACAACCCGTTAGTGGTATCCGCCGCAAATTATGAGACCGTACCGAACACCCGTATTACAAAAGACATCCGTGAAATATTTTTTACCGATCCTCCCGATGATATAACGGCAGCGAACGATCAGTAACAGCCTGTCACTTCAAACAGAGCGTATTCACGCCCACGGCCGCGTAACCACAGATCACGCCGCCGTGGTCTGGGGGTAAATTTCCCTCTCCCGCACACCAGACTAGGCCCCCCTCGGCAGCGGCTCAAGCCTAGGTCCGTTCTCTCGGCGTGGAGCCCTTGAGTGCGATGCGCGTGCGATACAGTGACTTTTTTTTTTCTCTGACTACGCTATTAACCCGGCAGTGTCTTCACAGCTTCACCGGACTACTAAGGTTGGCGCTTAAGGCACACAACCGATTTGGGTTTTAGGTAACATACACAAGGGTGCACGCACATCTCGGCTTGGGCTGTTACCTGCAAAAAGACGCGTCTGTCCTAGCTAACTATTCTAAGCTATTCATACATATATACATTTGTGAACCATACAATCGAAATTGCATGATTCACAAATGAATACGTGTATATAGGATTGAAACAAACTTAAACTATTCGATTCAGTTCGATGAGAGAAAAAAACAAAACCCTCCCACCATGTATACACATGTATACAATGTATACCATGTATACAAGTATATGTGCACGTGTGTGAGAGAGATGATCTCATATGTCTGTTCAAGTGATGTAGGTGAGTCACTGTATCGCGAAAATAATATCAAGAGGGCTCCGCGCGGGGACGACCTAGGCACGAGATATTATTGAGAACCGCGAAGTGTGCGGGAGCTAAGAGGGATCGATTACAAAAGCGTGGGCGCAACACGCATTATATAAGATTGAATTTAAATTTACTAACGGTGACGGCACCGAAGTCTAAAAATAGACACAACAAAAATTATTATTATTGTTTGACGGTTATTTTTAGGGGAAGATAGACGTAAATACGCGATTTACTCTATCTTATTTGAGTCATTTATTTTTTAACAGCTGCGCGCGCGAGCCCTTGTAGTGTAGCCGCGATGGCTGGAAATCTATGGATTGCCGTGACAGCACCTAGTAGCGGATTACGAGAGCACTCTTCGTACGCCGAGATCTCCGAGATCTCGTGGAAAATGAGTAGTTGACCTGCGTAGTCAATACTCGATAGGGAAAAGGAGTATGCGGGGTCATCCTGTGAAGGATTAGCCGCCGGAGGTTTGGGAGTGTGCTGGGACGCGGGTTTAGGAGCCCACGGGGCCTGAGGGGCCCGGTAGGGGCGGAGGGGCGCACTAGTCGCGGGTACGGACGCTGCCGGTGCACGAGACGTGCCCGGCAGGTTCGGGAAGGCCTCTCGAGACATGAGAGGCGGAGGTCGAGGACGGGCGGGGGCAGCGGCCGTCTTAGACGGCGACGCCTGCCTGGGGTAGCGAGGGCGCTTTGTGCGCGGGGCGCGGGTACATCCGCGATAATTCCCACGCCCACGCCCAGACCCACGCCGCGGCACAGAACACAGCTCGGGGGGTCGGGGGAGTCTTTAGTGCGAGAACACTCCTTGGTGGAGTGGTCGCCGAGGCACTTAACGCACCTGGGTTTCAGGCGACAGTTTCGTGCGGAGTGTCCGTACACCTGGCAGTTGTGACACTGCGAGGGCACAGACGTTTTGCGCGGCGGCTCGACTATGACGCCGGAGAGGCCGCAAAGGGATGTAAGATTAAAAATCGCTTTCCCCTGAGGGGTGCGATCGAGGACAACGAGAACCATATCATATGGAGCCCTGGTGCGCGGAGAGCGCATACGATGAACCTCGCGAACAGGAATCTTCTGTTCCTTGAGGTCGTCTGAAATGTCGTCAGTCGGGAGTTCTGAGGGGACTCTACGGATCACAACCCGTAGTTTACGCTCCTCTTCGAGAGAGTGCGTGAAATAGCCCCACTGGTTGTCCCGAAGGAAACGAGTGAGATTGCGATGGGCGGTGGACGTGGCT
>MU158837.1:570176-628652 GCA_015888305.1 Antheraea pernyi | reverse complement strand
TGTATGCGTGCACGTGTGTGGAGGTGATATGTGTAATGTTGTCGCAGTTATGTAAGATTTTGTGTCACTGTATTACACGTGCAGCGCACTCAAGGGCTTCACGCGGAGGGAACGGGCCTAGGCTTGGGCCGCTGCCGAGAAGGGCTAATCTGGTGTCCGGTGAAGCTGTTAAGACCTTACTAGGTCAATACAATAGTCAGTTCGAATAAGTTCTCAAATATTTATGTTTTATACAATATTAAAATTTAGAAGTTACCGTGATATATTGCCACGCGACCTGTCGCACGCGACTATCATTATCACAGGGAAAAAACATTACGTGGAAAAAACACTCGCCTTGTGACTTTTCCAAACCGGTGGTACTTTTAACGTTTAGAAGTGCCTTCTCAAGGCATAAATTGAATAAAGTATGTTTGATTTTGATTATGACGTTTTTTTTATATCTGTACGAATACTGAATTTATAGTTATAACCTCCGAGAAATGCACCGATGCAAGCCAAGAAATTGAACCGAACCAAACAGAATCGCTGAAATATCACGTGATTGACACTTACTTTTTATCGTATTCGATAATCACTACGTATTATAAAACAAAGTCCTTCACCGCGTCTGTCTCATCGCGATAAACTCAAAAACTACTGAGCAGATTTTCATGCGGTTTTCAATAGTAGATAGAGTGATACACGAGCGAGGTTTAGATTTGTCAAGATTTTTTACAAATTGGTTGAAATATAGTGATAAATGTTAGAAGTGTCGGAAAAAGGCCAGCCGCATGGGAGTTTTCGTCGAAAACGCTCACTTTGAGATAATACGCAGGCGAAGTCGCGGGAATCAGCTAGTTTGAGAATATTTAAAATGTCGTAAGTATGGCGGAATTCGTTCGCTAGGGTTTAATATATGATTGACAAAGACTACAGTATTCCACCTTAAATAGTCGATATGATTTAAAAACTGCAAGCAAGTAAAATCAAAACAACTACTTATATAATAAAAATACCGAACAACTTTTGTTTATTTACCGCGTGACGTTGGTTTATTATAGTATTTTTTAAATTAAAATGTTTGCCTGTAATACGAAAGTTTAATTTATATTGTGTGATTTTACGACACACCCAGTTTTTTTTAAATGAAATAGCCTTCAAACGCTGTGAATAATTTTATAAACACGACAACTTTGACGCAAAAGGACGGGATGTATGAGCTAGAAAGAGACATAAAACAACTGAAATGAGAATAGAAGAACTGAGAAATAAACGCGGTAGATGACAGATGAACGTGTATGGCGTACATCGCTACACACCACAATTGCTGACTAAGAGTTATACGAAAGCCGAGTCCCCAGTCCCAAGTTGCGGCAGGTGTTCAAAACATGGAGTCAGCAATTTCTACGGTACAACAGATGCCCAAGTTTAGTGGAAACGTTCGGTGGTCCGACTCCTCCGTAACCACATTGTCCAAGTATAAATACTTGGACGAAACGACTATTAAAACACCTCAGATAGGTCGCGAATATTGCATAAAACAGGCGACAGCCCAAACCGAGGTGTGCCGAACACCCTTGAGTTTATGTATATTAAGTCTTTACCTATGAAATTGCCGTTTTGTATGAAAAAATTTAAACGAATTTTTTTCATGTATTTTTTATTTGTATTAATCGAAGTAATCAATGCAAACCCAGTCCCTTATAGGCCATTGTAACCTTGAGAAAACATCTGTCCCCTGTTCAATTGTGTGCGTGGCTAGGGTCTTATACCTGCTATAATAAGTGAAATACTGTAAAAAACGCGCTAAGTACACTACCTCATAGGTGGCGAGGAAACGTGTGCATATTATGACGATTACAACTTTTACAACTTTTTGAATCGTATTATCTCAAAAACGGTGGCTCGTAGAAAAAAAAGTATTAATAAATTTTTTGTAGATAATTTTATGATCTACAATTTTTGTCTGAGGTATTTTTATGATAAAACTTACCGTTTTGCTAAAAATCGCGAAAAACTCATTTTTTTTACCTTTGACCTTGAATAAAAATTTTCCTTACAGGGGAAAGATGGGGAACTTTCAAATTTTATTTTTAATGATATTTTAAACAATCTTACCGATTTTCAGCTTCGTGGGAATTTATGTAACTTTACTCTTATTTTTTGGTCTAATTTGACCGGACTAATTTCAATAACTCATATAAGTATGAATATGTAGCTTAGCTTAGCTAACTGAGCTGCAGTTAGGTCGCGAATTGCATGAATCTGGCGATAACCCAACCCGAGGGATGCACATCCTTGAGCTAGTTGTCAAAGTAAAATCGGCTGAGTGCCTTAAACGCTCGCCCTTAGTAGTTCGGTGAAGCCGTTAAGGCCTTGCCAGACCAATACGTTCCCGACAACCTAAAACACTGCTTAGATCAAGATGGATGTACACGAACCATAGTTTTCTTGAAAATGATTAATGTTTATAATCTAATCTACAGTATTACTACAATTAATTTATGTTATTAATCGTGGTCGCTAAAGACCTGAGGTGTTAAAAAGCGACCTAAAATAAAAAATAAATAAAAAAGTCATCCTTACCATATGAAAAATACCGGTGATATTTATAAATTCAAACTATCATATGAGAAATTTAAAAATTAATTTCATATATAAAAATATATGTGATTTACGAAATGTTACATGCCTAGTTGTTGCTTTCTTGTCTCATGATACTAAAACATGAATTGCTTTGATATATAACATTTTATTACATTCTTAGTTGAAAAGGTCATCTTGTTGTGACTTTGCGTTAACATTTCAGGTCGACTGAAACTGCTTTATTTATAAGCTGCAATAAGCGTAACGGGGCTGCGGGGTTATAAAGAAACTACTTGATGATGTAATATATTTTAAAGTACCTTTTTGCTTCGATAAAATTAACTTGGCGTTAATTTATTTGTAATTTGCTTTTGGGTATTTTAGTATAGGGATTCGTCCTTGGACGTTGTTCTTAAACTGAGAAGCCATATTTATAATTAAAAGTAGATACATCGAGCTTGCAGACAACTAAACCAGCGAAATTTAACATAATAAAATGAGCAATCATAAAACGTATCTCAGACAACTGCTGAAGAATATTTAAGTGTATATATATTTTTTATTTCAAAATTTTATTTAAAACGACATCATCCTAAGACACTTGTTTCGTAGCGTATTCTTTTTATTTATATACATAAAATCATAGTTTTTTTTCTCGAACTGACTACACTATTGACCTAGCAAGGGCTTAACGGCTTCACCGGGCTACTAAGGCGACTGTTTAAGGCGCTCAGCCGATTTTATTTTGACAATTAGCTCAAGAGTGCATGGCATACCTCGGCTTGGGCTGTTACCTTTTTTTTTTTTCTCCCGGGGGAGAGGGTGGGTTATGTCCGAGTCGCACGAACTAAAACCCCACGGTGTACCGACAGACCGTTTTGTGGGGGCGGCAAGGGATCGTTCGAGCTAATCAACCTTGTAGAGCCGCCCCCACGGTCCGCCCGGCGGAAGGTGACCGCCGGGCTCCTACCTATAGAGGGACAGACCGGGTACACACCGGCTGCCCCCCCTCGTCCGCCGGACCCGTGCAATGAGGAGATGGGCCCCCCGGCCCATCCCCTCAGGTCCGGCTACGGTGGCAGGAGGAGTTGGGCGAAGCGCCTTCTCCTCCTGCCTGTCCTCCTTTGGCGGAGACGGCCACTTTGAGGGTCTGCCTCGCGGGCCCTCTCCGCCTCCTCCTTCTGCGAGATGACCTCCTCGCAGAAGGAGGCCATCGCTCGCCAAGCCTGTTCGCTGCCGAGCATGGCCGAAACCACGCTCGGCAGCGATAAGACCGCTCCCACGGCCGCCGCCAGGATGCGGCGCTGCTCCCCCCACGCAGCACACTCAGACAGCGTGTGCTGCGCGGTATCTTCCTCAGCGCCGCACTCGTGGCAGGCGGCCGTCGGCTCCCTGCGTGCGATCCGGTGCAGGTACCACCCGAAACAACCGTGTCCAGTGAGTACCTGCACCAGTCGGAACGTCAGGGAGCCCCACTCCCTGGCAGTCCACTCCCGCAGGACCGGGCGGACGGCGTCCACTGTAAACCGCCCGAATCGCTCGTCCGCCAGGTCCTGCTGCCACCTTTCGACGGCGTCCCCCCTAAGACGCCGTCTATCCGCCTCCCTGATTCATGCAATCGGGACCTAAGGGGGAATAAATATGGGGAAGGGGAAAAAAATTAAACCCACTTTCATGTGTAAGCTGTCGAGGAGGGCCTAGTCTGCTGTGCGGGAGCGAAGTTTACCTCCAGATCTCGGCGGCGTGATCTATGGTTACGCGAGCGTGGGTGTGAACACGTTCTGTTTGGTAGAGACAGGCTGGTACAGATCATTCGATGCCGTTATTTTATCAGGGGGATCGGTATTATATTATAGAGGAATGTCATTTTGTTTGTAGTCTGGTGAATCTGCGAAGACCCGTCAGACCAATAACGTGGTCAGTTCTAAAAAAGGGTTGTTGCGCGTACATCGTGCATAAAATATTAGATAAATTTCAATAATTTTTTAGTGAAAACTTCTTTAGGCACCTTTTTGGCAGGAGATAAATATATAATTTCCCGTCATGACATGCTAGTAAGCATGACCAACTGTCCTGCGTTTACGCGGCTTGTGTCAAACTAGCAACGCGTAGTATAAGAGCCTGTGTACATCTAATATTGATATTTGCTATTGAGCTTGTGCAGCACATCAATATGTTTGATGAATTAATAAATGGTATAACAAAAAGTATATAATTATTATTCGGAGTGCCAATAGATGTGGAAGAGAGACTCATTTTCAGTTTACAAATTATGAAATTTAAATAAAAAATATCAAGATGTCATCATCTGATACAAAATTATTAAGGTTTATAGAAATTATGACTTTTATATACACTACACTTTCAACGATGTGTTAAATCGGACTAGTGTAGGCGTAGTGGGCCTGCGCAGGAGAGGAAGTAAACAGATAACATTTTCAGAAAGGAATTTTGTAAGCAAAGTCTTTTTTGAAGTGAAACTTCTAATACGACTTCCAACAAGGTTGCGTTAAACGTTTAACGCTAGAGGGGAATAGAAAGAGACAGAGCGAGAGGCACTCAAATGCATGCGTGTAGTATATTTGTTACAGGCCAGCACAAGCGTTAGCAACGAGTAGCGTCAAATATTCCTTGAAGCAGGTTTTGCAAGTAAAATTGAAAAAATAGAACTCAAAAATTTCGTATCTTACTTTAGTTATCATAATCCCATTGTAAATGGTATAGATTTGGATATTTCACCACTCGAAAATGATAATTAAAAGATGCGATCAATTGTGAATTGTAAGCAATGTTCATAAAGTTTGTCTTAAAGAAACAATATGATTTCACTAAAAATCAATTTCTAGCCCTTCCTATTTTCATTTCCACATTACGAAGTTTCACTTCTTCCACGCGCACTATTTTTTATGTTCTTTTCATTAACATAATATATATAATTAAAATAAACAAGGTAAAAGAATTCACGGGTATAAGCTGTTATTTAATAATTACATCGTTTCGTTCAAATTCGTTTTATGTTTGAATTATAACAGTAGTAGTATTTTAGAATTTTCTATTATGTTTACATGATCATTTATGTTAAACCGTTTTATCTTGTTATATCTTCTTTTAATATTTCTACAGTTTCTTGATAATTTTCTTTTCAAGAAAGAGTTTGTGCATCACTTTTAATTAACTTTAATGACATCTGAGGTAATGTTTGATTTATGATTCTAATGACTGCACTATGCCTAATGGTAAGCATAGTACAATCCAAATAAATCCAATACAGTCAGGCTGTAAAACCCTACCTTACCCCGCTGTCGCCATTGCGTCGATCGTTATTCAGCAGGGTGCACCACGTGCAGGTGAGGTTGGCTTGGGTGTCTCAAGTCTTATGATGTTATTCGACACCCCTTACACTCCTAAAGATATCAGTTAACTTAAAAAAACTGGTAAAGAAATGGATATGTTAAGCTAATTCATATCAACTTTGGAGCATTGATATATAAAAGCCCAAGATGCACAGACAACGTCTCAAACCCGTCCGCATAAAATGAGTGCAGAATTGAGAATTCCGAGCTCATTTCAAATAGTCTCTCGTCACTCGCGTCCTTGGACTTTTTGTACACTAAACGTTTTTGTAAGGTTGAATTTGCAAAAACATAAGTTTATAATTTAAATATAACTACTTAGGTATATCGGTGAGTTTTTGGAGACGGTTTTGAGCGTTACTTTTATTCGAGACTGTGCATCTTGGGTTTTTTATATATCAATGCTTTGGAGGCATCATTTCTTATTTCCATCGAAACTGAATGTAAAAATGTTAATGATAATTTTATACATTTTTAAGTTAATTTCTATGTTCATAGTATATGAGTCATTAAAATCGATATCGAATGAAAATATAATAAAAACGTTCGTCGAATGTAAAGACAATTTCAACGTTGACATTCATAATTAGTTAAGGCTCATTCTAATTCAGAATAATCTCATAAACATAATATAATGTTCTAAAACGCGCAATAAAACTCATGCAAATAAGATCGCTCGAGCTGGATTCTCAGAATGAAAATTAGGTCCTCGGGTTTCATACGATAAAGCATATTTTAAAGCAGGTAAGGATTCAAATGAGGTTACTTGGGGGATATTTAGCTCTTAATTGGCATTAGATTACATAATTGTGATTCAATGACTGGTATCGGATATGATTGCAGAAAAAGTGCCCCTTAAATTGTATTAATAGATAAGAACAGTATTCCCACAGTTATTATTCTTTTTAATGTACCACATGAAAGTTATATATTTTATGGTTTTTCTTTATATTATAGGTGGCAAAGGAATAGGTGGATAACCTGATGCTAAGTGATCACTGCCGTACATAGACACGAGCAACACCAGGGGAGTCGCAAGTGTGTTGGGGGAAGGAGGGAGTGGGAGGGGAGAGGAGGTGGTCCTCCGGCGCTCTCACTGACCCAATGAAACGCAACAATGCAAGCATTATTACTTCACGTCGGTGTTCTGCGAGTCGGGTGGTAGTACCCAGGGCGAGCCGACCCATTCATGCTGAAACCAGTAATAGCTTCAGCGTGGCTCTACCACCTACAAAAATTTTCTTCTTTCTTCTTTAATAGTAAGGACTGGTGGACATCACTAAAGTTTATTATGTTAGGTCATTGCTACTATAGAAACGAATTAAAGTATAGAATCTAATGAATTTATCACAATTGTATGTTTATGCGAGATTTAAACTGTACGTATTATAAATAATTTTCAATTAATTTTATTTTAGGAAATAATTAAAAGCTGGCCGAAAAACTTAATCTTTGTTTATTTATCAGTCTTAGTAATATTTAGGACTAAATTACGATTACATTTTTTTATACATTTACTTATGTATTTACGTGTAGATAACAAACAATACCTCGAGTAACAATGACGCTACCTCGTAATTGACGTCATTTTTGTTATTTTTAGTTGTTCTGTTAATTAGTAAACACTAGGTACAAAAATATATGCATTAGATATAACACTAACTTTGAACACAGTTACGGAATATTTATAGTGATGTGAACGACATCACTATTCAAACATGAATGTATCGTGCCAAATGATCGTCCACCCTTTAGAAATAGCTATCTAAATAATATCACCTGGGTACTGTTTGAAATGGCTAGGTATTTAAACAATGAGCGGACCTAGGGAAGACGGGTCGGGGGGGCCATGTTCCCATGCACAGGTTCGGTGGACGGAGAAGACAGACTGGGTGTACAAGACCGTTTCCTGATTAGGGTGGGATTGGTCGTCAGTACTACTGACGGACAGCCAGTCGCTGGGGTAACACGATGAAGGTCTACTGAGATCTAGTGGCAACCCACCCAAAAGAGGCGGTAGTACACCGTGGGGGTTTTAGCCCGAGTGAGTCGGAAATACCCCACTCTCTCCCCAGGAGGGTGGGTATACATAACGGATTTAGCCACGACAAAAAAAAAGGTATATAACCAATAGTAACAGTATGTATAGTATACAACGATATATGTATATATAATGTAAAATGTTTCAAACAGATTTTTATTATATTCTTATAAATAATATTCGTAATATAAAACAATCCAAATATAAAACTCCAGGGGCAAAAGTAATGGTTGTATAGTAGGCTGTTATTAGTTGAAATACATACCTGCTTTTATTCAACTGCAAAAAGGCCTTTTCGAGAGAATAATATGCTAATCTTGTTAATTAGAACGGGCAGGCTATCCTCCGCGTCGCTGTGTGAGAAAAATACTCGAATGGTGTGCCTGACTTATGGGCGACATTAATATTGTCCGCACTTCCGGCGGCAAACCGCCTATTTTCCAGCTTCTAAATCTGTCCGTTCCAAATCACTACGAGTGAAACGTACTTCAGCGAGATATATTGCTTTTAATAGATGATAATTTTCGTATTTATCGCATGGATATTATAAAAATACTAGCGGGCCCGGCAGACGTTGTCCCACCCTGATTATAAGAAACTCCTTGGCAAATTATGCACTAAAAGCCTCAAGAATCACTTTATCCACTTATAAAAACTGTATAAAAATCCGTTCAGTAGTTTTTGAGTTTATCGCGAACAGACAGACAGACGCAGTAAGGGACTTTGTTTTATACTATGTAATGATGATTATCTATAGTTATAAATAAAATTTAATTACCTCAATGTCCGAAATGGCTTATCTGATTTTGACAAGATTTTTATTGACAGATTATTTACACTATTTAGGTATTTTTCAGAACGAAGTTAAATGCCGAGACCCAGACCTGGATATCAGGTCCATATTCCACTGCTATATCTATTTTTAAATTTAAAACAAATTCCCTAACATTTCACAAAATACAATGAAATAGTTATAATTTTTTGTTTCATGTATACGAGTACATTGATTTTGTTTTGTTATTTGACAGACTTTTAGACATCTTCTAATGTAGTCGATTGTAATGAACAAAAGTATAATCCGTCAAATTAATACTCTGTAAGCACTATGACTATTTATCCGAGCAGAGCTTCGCCCTACAATAGCTTCGACATAGCAATGAATATCCGATTAACGACATTTTGCCTTTTATAGGCCGAACTCTCTAATAAGGTGGCGCTAGTGTTAATGTTCCGGTTGCTTTTTTTTGTTTTCGAACTGACTACGCTATTGACCAAGCAAGGTCTTAGCAGCTTCACCGAACTACTAAGGCGAGCGCTTAAGGCACTCAGCCGATTTTATTTTGACAACTAGCTCAAGGGTGCGCGGCACACCTCGGCTTTGGCTTGAGCTGCTGCCGAGGGGGACTAGTCTGGTGTGCGGGAGCGAAATTTACCCCCAGACCACGGCGGCGTAATCTGTGGTTACGCGGGCGTTCCGGTTGCGTATCCGATGTGTTATAGCGGTACCGGAAGTAGATATTTAAATCATTTGAATATTCTTTTTACTTTATAAAAATATTATAAAGGCCATATTAAATCATTAATATTCATTACAAAAATAGAAACCATTACACGATGATGTGTAACTAGTACATATGTTGACTAAAACTGGATAACAATCAGTAAACTATGAGATCATAAATTCGATTTATGTGTTTTTATCACAAATGTGACATGTCAAATTTGTTCTATTGAACAAAGGCCCAATAAATCGGAATGTAGTGTGCGCAAAAAGCGAACTGAGCAAGCACAAAGAGCAGTTCTGTAAATCAGATGTACCGCGGAAGAGATTTATGTGCAAATAAAACGGCCGCAGCGACGCGACGGCTGGCTATCGCGCGGAATTATTTCAATTTAACGCCAGCTTTGTGAGCTATACATTGATGTAAAGTGTATAAACGTAGTGTTAGTAAATTCATGTATCGTTAGTGCTAATTAACTTGCTGCTATAAAGAATATCAAACCAGTCGTTGTGATCGAGTATATTAATTGGCGGAATATAGATGCAATGTCAGCAGATTTGAATTTCTATATGTATTCACGATTTTTTCTGAATTCGCGTACATTTAGTGATTTTAAGTTATAGTGTTAGTAGCTAATGGCGGAGAACAAAATCGATAGGAGACCTGAACCTGAGTAATATTTTAGAAAAATATAGAACTTTAGATTTTTCGGAATATGATATCGATACCATATCGTGGGCTAGTGTGTTTCATCGCAAGAAAGCTAAGATGCTCGTCGCTTCCTTTGGGACTTCTTGCTATCTACATTGTTTAGTAAGTAACCGTAAATTACGTTATTACTTATTTTGGTTATTATTCAGACTTTATTAGTGAGCTTGAGTACTTCTAAGTAAATCCGATTATTCTTTTTTGTTCTTGTATCAAGTTTCAATAAATTTGATATCATAAGAAACAAGTTCAAGGAAACTAATGAGATTGTAGTAGCTATCTGCATCGAGTTGGGTAAGCATAACGAGTAAAAGTATTAATCGAATGTACTGTGAGCGAGATTTACGTAGAAATATACGACGATGAAATAGCGAGAACCGTTTAACTCACGAAATTGTTTCAATTTAACGCCAGCCTCGAGTAGTATAAATTGATGCAGAACTTATTAACTTCGTTATTGGCCAGTGATCAATAATTAACTGCTTATAATTAAATGATATCTTTTAATCAAATTGTTTGTAAGCTTAAAATTACTACTATTTTTTTTATATACAATGCATGAAGCATGAATGGGTCGGCTCGCTCGGACCACCCGACCCACAGAAAACCGACGTGAAGTAACAGTGCTTGCATTGTTGCGTTTCGTTCGGTCAGTGAGAGCGCCGGAGGCCCAAGCATTTCTCTCTTCCTCTCCTTTCTCCCCTTCCCAGCCCCTTCCCTCTCAAACACAAGCTCGCAACGCACTTGCGACTCCCCTGGTGTTTCTGGTGTCTATGAATGGTGATCACTTAACACCAGGTGACCCAGCTATTCGTTTGTCTCCTATGATATAAAAGAAAATACTCTCAGACGTAGATATTTCGATATCGGTCAGTTCAATGCAATTTATTGATATGGACATCAATTTGATGCATGTTACCAATATGATTAACAATGGATTTAATATATCACATAACACTAATATTATTGTGTTTCAAGATGTAATGATTCTAATTAAAAATTTACAGTTTTTGATTAAAAAACCGGATTTCATTTTAAAATGATTTAGATTGATTTTATACTTATTAATTTAGTCAAATTTATATTATACGTAACTAATGTAATTATAAATGTTATGCCTTAAAATTAGTCAAAATCAACGTATGTTTATTAAAATTATTTTTTTCACTTCACGGTATTTTTCAGAAAAGGCTGGAGTTAAGGAAGGGCTTATTTTATGATACGCACGAAATAATGAAATACAGATATAAATTATTCACAAATTAATATAAAATGGCCTTGCCTTATAATAAAATTAGCCGATCACAAAAATATAAAAATAATCAATAGTATAAACGCATTAAAACGATATCTAATACATACATAATTGTATTGAATTGTTTACTTGACCGTCACAGTTGCGATCAATAAATACAAGGCCAAGTGATGCAACACTAAGAAACTAAATGTTAGCCGCACAGTATTTTTATTTTTTTTCATAAAAAAAAACATTCTCTTTCATTTTTATCTACTGTAACGAAAAATTCACTAATTTCTCGGATTCGGTCCATAATCTTTTTGCCTTTTCTAAATCTTGTGATAACTTCGAGGCATTAACCTCTTGGCAGTGACTAAAGTACTTTCCACTAACAGCACTCACTTCCGGGGATACCGCTAAATAAATAGAGGTTTGGGCCGCTTCCCAAGCAGTATGCAGCATGAATCCTACAGCTTTCTCAACGAATCTCTTTATAATCGCGATGGGCATATTCTCCATTAAATTTGTTGATGCAATTCCTGGGTTTAATGCATTAACTGTTATACCAGTACCTTCTAACCTTTTACTTAGCTCTAATGTCATTAAATTAAGGCACAATTTACTGTTTGCGAAAACTAAAGATTCACTCCAATATGTTTCCATTTTCAGATTCTTAAAATCAAGTTCACCATACTCGTGGAGCATGGAAGATACGTTAACAATACGGCTTGGTGCAGAAGATTTCATCAAAGATATCAAGGAACCTGTTAATAGGAAGAGGGCAAAGTAGTTAACCTGCATTACAATATCAAGACCATCCACAGTCTTACGATTATTGAGTCCTCTAGCACCGGCATTATTTATTAGGACGTCAAGACGTTTTTCAGTTTTGAGTATATCTTTGCAAAATTGCCTGACAGATTTAAGTGACGCTAAATCTAATTGTTTACAAATAATGTCCGTGTTTCCAGTGGCCTTGACAATTTCATCTCTTGCTTCTTCCGCTCGGCGTACATTTTTGCAAGCGAGAATAACCCGAGCACCGCGAAAAGCTAAGTCTTTTGCTGTTTCCAAGCCGATTCCGCAATTTCCTCCTGTTACGATCACCACTTTACCCACCATGTGTGCACTAGACTTACATATTCCAAGCGTTAATTTTTGATATACTTTTATACTTAAAATACACACTGTCACAATTAGGAGCACCATTAAGAAAACCATTTTAATTTAAATTCCTGTGTCACAATCATGTGCAAATAGTTTACTGCCGTAGTGGTAATACGAGGTTTCAAGAATAAATAAACTATGATAAGCTTGCCATGTCCACTTATTTATCACTGATAAATGGGTGGATATAAATTGTGATAAAGTACATTGCGATAGTTGTTGCGGCTGCGTGATTAGTTAATGTTCTTTGTTTATCGGCGTGCTGTACCAATTGTTTATCTGTAGCTAGACCTTTTCTGTTCGCACTGAATTCATGTAAGCTTTAGTTCGATTGACGCCATCCCACTTCTCTCCCCAATGCAAATACTCTTCTTTGATTCGGGGACGCCAGAATGGGTCAATGTCTATAACCTCCCAATGACTGAATAACATTTAGGGCGCTGCCAGTCCTGAAGTATGAGTCCTCAGTTATAGAGTGAACTTGGAAATCTCAGCGACAGGCAGCAAAGCTTGCACTCTAAACAAAGCAGAACCTGTCTGTAGATCGCTACCGACCACTCGGCCACCACGACGACCTAGCGCTGCGTATAGTTTTCCGAATGTTGCGGCCCCGTAAATAATTAATTAGTGAATTGTGCATATGTAAACTAATTCATAAATTTGTTGTTAGATGTTTTTGAAATTTATAAATAACACAATATTTTCTAATTAACTAATTACGCGGCCGCAACAATAGTTTTCACTACATGCGACTGCAAATGATACTATTAGAGTGGTGGTGGTATGCGTTTGCGTTTGTAGCCGGATCGGCGCTAAGTTTTCGTGTTACGTAATCCGTTATTGAATTTATTCCCTTATAAGATGATATTAAATTGTATCTCATTAAATTATTCTATTATAAATAATCAAAATATTTACTTGATATGATGTATTCTGCTTAGAATGCGACCCCCGTACAATTAGAGCATTTGACCACAATCTCTCGTGATGTTACATGGCAATGTGGTTTGAGATGGAATGTACGTTACTTTATTACGTTACTGTATTTCAAGTGCAGTCGCTGGAGTACGCCTATAGGTGATGTTCAACTTGAAGATAGCTAGTCAGGTGGGCTTAGAGAAAGTATTAACAATATGTTATTGTTTCGTCACGACGGTTTCTTTCATCGAAAGCTCTAGCTAATTCGCAAAGATTCAAACCCAGGTCAATCGACGTCGTATTCGAACAAGTGAACCATTGTCTCATCGTTTCTAAAATTTCCAGTTAATGGATCTACGGCTTCTTGCTAATTCTCTTTTCAAGAATGAGTCAACACTTTTGATATCATTGATACGTTTAATATCTTTACATCTTATTTTAATTGCACCTGAGGTGAAATATTTGATTGATTCTATCATAACGGTACCAATTAATGGGGTTAACTCAATTAAATTATGTAAAGAAATGCAAGTATTAAACTATTCAACATAAACTGGAGGCAAAATTTCTGACAATGAAATTGAAAATATATATGAAGTATTATATAAGCTACATGCTTTTAGACTTTTCTATAAATGCTAACAACAGTAATGAGAAATTGTACCAAAGATAACTTAAAATCGGTAAAAGAGTTATAAAATTACAATTAAAATAATAAGGTACTGAGTACAGTTGATTCAAATTAAACACGTAAGTGTTTCACCACTGAGCAAAAGTATTTTGCCAAATGAAGTGAAATGCCTAAGCTCAAATCTGGAGACATCGGATACACATGCCACTGGTATTTTCATTTGGTGCTGAAAAGTTTAAATTTAACAGAAATTCCCTAACATTTTTTTAAATTTAATTAGGGGACCTAGGTTCACAATGAACATGCTTATCCAATTATACTCAACGTTAGTATATTCTCAAAAAAATCATAGCATTATTATTAAATTTCCATAAAATCTTGGCTTATTCATATGCAGATGCAGACAAGATTCTATGGAAGATTCTATGGTTTATTATATTAAGCGTTATCTGATATATAACAGCTTTCCGTTGAACATGGTTCCAGTTACATTCAGTCAACACGATGAATTAGTTATAATTTTTTGTTTTATATATACACCAATTTTTTCTTTCTTTATTTTACAGAATTTTAGACGTGTCTTTAATGTAGTCGATGATGTGTAAGCCCGTATCTTAACTAAAACTATTAAGATAACGACCAGTAAATTATGAGATCACAGATTCGATTTGTGTTTTTACAAACAAAGGTATCGAAATCCAATTTATTGATATGGACATTAATTTGATACACATTACCAATATGATTCAACAATGGAATTAGTATATAACACATAACACTAATAGTGTTGTGATCCGAGATGTTTAGAAGAAAGAAGTTTAATTGAAAATTGTCTTCATCATATATATTAATACGTGAAGCCTAAACTTTGTATCCCTTTTTAACGGAATTGGGCGAACGGGTGAACGTGAAATTTGGCATAGTTAAAGTTTATATGGAGGAGCAGTGCAGAAAGCTATTTATTATATATAAAATGCATTAGAAGTACATTAAATTAATTAAAATATGCATTACTCACACTACTGCTTATTTTACAAAACATATACACTCATGTAAATAACAAAGACATTTTGACATTTGTCAATAAAGAACTTCAGAAAAGGTTGCTATGCTGGACTGTATGTATTATTTTACTCTTACGTTCCAATTACCCTTTTTCATTCTACATTCTACAATGATATTATAACATAATAACCCTTTGTCAAAAGAACTCTAATAAAATTAAAACTTTAAAGAATCAATGAACGAAATCAATCGAATGTCGACCTCTGGACGCCCACTAGTTTGATTAAAAACGCGTATCTAATAATTTTAGGATAATTTAGATTCATTTAATGTCTTCATTTTATTCAAATTTATATTATATGTAAATAATGCAATTACAAGATTTATAAAATTAGTCAAAGTCCGTATGTAAATTGAAAATATTTTTCATTTATTCTAGATAAACAGTACTTTTAAGAAAACGCTGCAGCATAGACAGTGTATTTTATACTGTACTCACGAAATACAAATGTAAATTATTCACAAGTTAGTACAAAATAACCTTGCAAATTATAATAAAATTAACAGATCACAAAATTTTAATTACAATTAATAATATGTCTGCGTTAAAATGATATCTTATAAAAACATAACTGTATTTTTTATACATATATTATAAATAAAACGTCACCTTGACCATCACAGTCAATAATTAGAAGGTCAACTAATGCAACATTAATAAACACAATTTTAGTCGCATAATATTTTATTCTATATATCTTTTTATTTAAAAAAATCCAATGATTTTTATTTACTATAACTTAAAATTTACTAATCTCTCTGATTCAGACCATAATCTCTTTGCCTTTTCTAAATCTTGCGATACCTTCGAAGGATTAACCTCTTGGCAGTGACTAAAATACTTTCCACTAACAGCACTCACTTCCGGGGATACCGCTAAATAAATAGAGGTTTGTGCCGCTTCCCAGGCGTTTTGAAAAACAAATCCTATAGTTTTCTCAACGAACTTCTTTATAATTGCGATAGGTATGTTCCTCATTAAATTGGTCGCTGCAATACCTGGATGTAATGCATTAACTGTTACATCAGTACCTTCTAACTTTTTACTTAACTCTAATGTCATTAGATTAAGGAACAATTTACTGTTTGCGTAAACTAAATAATCACTCCAATATTTTTCCATATTCAGATTCTCAAAATCAAGTTCGCCATACTTATGGAGCATGGAAGATACGTTAACAATACGACTTGGCGCAGAAGATTTCATCAAAGGAATCAACAAACAAGTTAATAGGAAGGGGGCAAAGTAATTGACCTGCATTCCAATATGAAGACCATCCGCAGTCTTACAATTCCCGAGTCCTCCAGCACCGGCATTATTTATTAGGACGTCAAGACGTTTTTCAGTTTTGATGATATCCTCGCAAAATTGCCTGACAGATTTGAGTGACGCTAAATCTAATTGTTTACAAATAACGTCCGAGTTTCCAGTGGCCTTGACAATTTCATCTCTTGCTTCTTCTGCTCGGCGTACGCTTCTACAAGCGAGAATAACCCGAGCACCGCGGAAGGCTAAATCCTTAGCTGTTTCCATGCCAATTCCGCAATTTCCTCCTGTTACGATCACCACTTTACCCACCATGTGTGCACTAGACTTACATATTCCAAGTGTTAATTTTTGATAGACTTTTATACTTAAAATACACACTATCACAATCACGAGCACCATTAACAGAACCATTTTGATTTAAATTCCCGTGCCACGCTCACGTGCGAATAGTGTACTACTGTAGTATTAGAAGGAGGTCTCAAGAATAAATAAGTGTGATAAGGTCGTCCATATCCATTCATTTATCAATGATAGCTACGCGGATATGAATTACGATAAGCTGTGTTATGATAGTGTTCACTTCATTCGGTCGCAAGTGATACTACACTGGTACATTATATTGCTTGTTGCCAAATATGCGTACGCGTTTGCGACCGGCGCGGCGCGGCGCTACGTTTTCGTGTTACGTAATTCGTCATTGAAATTATTCCGTTATAAGACGGTACAACCTTGCACGTAAATATAAAATTAATTTTATTTAAACCCAGGTGATTTAATACAATGATAATAGAAAACAGATTTATTATCTGATTAAATTATAAATAATCAGAGTTTTTACTTGCTATTTAAATTATTTTGTCGATACTATTGGTAGTACTATGGTGTGTTTTTGTATGTGTCCGCTTGGATTGCGAACACCAACACTTTTAGCGTTTTAATCATAATCTCTAGTGATGTTAAATGACTGTGTGATCTAACATGGTAAGCACGCATAATTTAGATGCGGGACAGACTCTCAAATACAGCTGACGAAACAAAACTATATGCACTTGGCGACAGGTTTTCTATCCAAAGTTTAAAAATTTTCTCCGTCAAAAGTTCTTGCTTATTCGCAAGGATTTCAAATTTACAATTTTTAGCCATTAAACCCATCGCTTCAATTAAAATTAATATTCTACTAGTGGAGCTTACACTACCCAATGCCCAGCTAATAGCTATTAACACAAGACATTGACTATTAAAAAAGGTAAATGTTAAGTTGTTATTGATATATTAGTTAAAAATTATTATTTGTGTTTTCTTTTCACGAACAGACAAACCTATTGGCCTAGCAAGGCCTTAACAGCTTCACCGGACTGCTTTATTTTTTGTGAGTTCATCGAATTATTCTGTTATCCAGTCTGTTAATCATAGCATTGCTTGACGTTTATTATTTTTACTATACCATTAGTATGTGAGTGAAGTATATAACTGGGCTAATTACAAAGGCTTGGCGGCTAGCAAACTACTCTACGGTCAAAACTTAGTAATAGATCTAGCCGAATCTTATGGTACGTGATGCAAAAGATGCCATACATGTTAGTGAGTCATTAATTTAATGAAACTTATAGAATACCAATAAAATAGTTAACTATATCAAACTAACTTTACAAATTTAATTGGGTCTTGATAATTGGAATCCCGATTATTATAGTTTCAAACTACTAGACCGCAGAGTCGGTTTTCTCTATAACGTGAACTTATTCTACGTAATCGATACATACATGCCTACTTATTAGAATACATTATGAATGTGAAAGTGAGCTAAGTGTAGAGTTATCCTACACCGTTCATGGAATACCTTCTTTGAGAATATGGTAGTTGTTCATATAGATTGTACGTTTCCTTTTTGAAAACTTTTTATTTTATTCATGTCTTATATAAATTCTATGCTCTAATAAAAATTAATTACGATAGAATTATAATCTGTAACATGTTTTTTTTTAACTGACTTAAGACGGAGGAAGTTTTCAATTTGGCTGTTTTTTAAAATGTTTGTTACCTCAGAACTTCCTCATTTATAATCCGATTAGTAAAATTCTTTTTATAGGAAAGAGGATATTTTCTAAAAGGTTCCATTTTAATTCATTAGCAATGAATCTTGGATTTCGATTGTATACCAGGAAATCTATATAATCGAATAGGACATTTATAGTAATTAATATGTATGTATGTATATTGACAGGTTTATGAAAATCCAAAACAATTTTATTTTTTTTCGAACTGAAAAAAATCGAAAACTTAATGATAGATAAGGACGTTCTGGTGAATTACTTTTAGGGTATATTTTTTTAAGTCGGTATTATTTTTTGTAATTGTTACTGGAGAAGAGTATTGTATTTTTTCTTATCGTGCTCTAATATTATAAGAAGGTTGATAAGATAAACACATAATAAAAAATTGTAAAAAAAAAACAATAAAGTCATGCTGACACGAAACGATATACTTAAAAACCTATTACTTTTGTAATAAGAATGCTCAACTCATGCTTATGAGCTCTAAATGAATATTTAGTACAATAATGGAACATATCACACTCGACGCACGCCCACCCGAACATTTTCCTCCTATATACCTAAAACACGATAGGATAATGACTCGGTTCATGTATCTGTTTCTGAATTTCGGTAACCCCGTCGACTGAACTCTGTTAACAAGCTCCACAAATATTGCCAGTTTAGGCTCCGTTGCCGTTCAGTGACGTCCAGTTCGATGTTTGTTAAAATATTGTGGTAGAGAATAAATTGAAAATTATTTTTGTCTTTGCGAAATTATTTAATTGATGGTATACGGTTCATCTTTTTATTTTATTTTATATTAGCCTTTCCTTATGGTTTCATTTAGGTTCTACATTAGATTTGATCTGTCCTTCGAGAATAGTATATTTTTGTTTCTGGATGGAAATTACTCTATGTTCTTTTCCATATCCTTAACAACGTGTATGCAAAATTTCCTGATGATCGATTGAGTAGTTACGACGTGTAAAAGTAATAAACAAACTCATTTTTGTATTTATATTATTAGTAAGGTAGGATAGGTTTACAGTTTGACCACAGTCTCACCAATTCTTGAGACATAATGAAAATTTTACTATAGTTTACAATTGATGAAAACCGGGGTTGGTGGCTCTTGAATGCTTAACATACTTTATTTTATCCTGATTGTTAATTTTGTTGCTATGATACTTTTAATGATTTCCTTTTTTTTCTTTGCTTTATTTTACATTCAAAGTAATATCTTTCTACTATAAATACACCTTATATATATGTTCTTTCAGTTATACGAGTTGTAAACCACGTAAAGTTTTAAGTTTGTGTGTTTTTCTTTATAAAACTTTATTATTATTATTAACACTAATTTGTAAACTTCTAATTGTAAAATATGGATGTAATCCTAGGTTGAGTCTGAAATAAATAATATTATTATTACCATAACTACAACATTGAACAAACCTTGAATAATAAACATTGAATATTAAAATAAAACAGTAAGAACATCGTCATATATTGGCGATAGGTTTTTAAAAGTGTAGCTAAGTAGATGGATATAAAAAAAATCTCTAATTATCTATACTAATATTATAAAGAGGTAAAATTTGTGACGTTGTGAGTTTGTGACGTTGTAAGGGGTAATCTCGGGAACTACTGGTCCGATTTGAATAATTCTTTCAGTGTTATATAGCTCATTAACTAATTATATTATCTATAATCTATACTAATATTATAAAGAGTTAAAGTTTGTGGTGTTGTATGGGGTAATATCTGGGGAGTCGGAGAAAAATGGTCGAACGAAAACGTTTCTTACGAACGCTGCCTTAATTATGAGATATATATGATTGAGTTCTAGAGAAAAGTTGTAGCTTGATAATGCCTATTACCGCCCAACGAAGTGGGCAGGGGCGGCTAGTATTATATAATTTCAGATAGTGTAATTCATATATGGAAGTTCAGGTTCAGTTTAAGATTTGAACTCAGGTGGATGCACTGAGGATTGTTTAGCTTGAAATTGTTCTTGTACACTAGCAGTTTTAAATGAAACAAAATTAAATAATCAATTCTTTTTTTATTACCTGTTTATAGCTAAAAATGACAGGATATCTACGTGCCTACGAAAAGTACATAATATATTCAATTTATTTTAAAAAAATCAAGGAATCGAAACCTTCATGTCGCATCATATTTTGTAGAATCGAGCGTGAGCTGATTTCAGTTAAATAGGTTGATAAATGTAATTGATAAACTACGAATTAATATTTTTTCTTCGTTTTCATAAGTAGGCTTCTATGTCAATGAATTTCCTTAAACCCGTTTTAGCGTCGGTTGCGTGCTCCGTCACTTCCGGTCATGTGTACAGGAAATTATTAAATACAACGTAATATTATGAACTAAACCCAAATGAAATATATTTAGCTATTTTAGAAATATTAGAATAAAATTTCACTGACAGATAAGTATTTTCCTTACCACCCTACTCTATCTAAATTAGTAATGGTAAAATTTTACAAAAGTAACTTAACTTTATGACTTGACAGTAACATTATAGTGGTTAAGTGGATGTCGCAAAAAATCTAAAGATAAATAAATAAATAAACCTCCAAGTTAATTTGGTTAGGTAACGTAGCTCCTACGAAAGTTTACATAATTTTCATGACAATGAGAACCAACTAGTAATACAATAAGAGTCATAAAAAATAAAACCTTTCTCGAACAAGACGGTTCATGAGTTACGAATCAAACCCACTTTAGATATACCTCCAATGCTCTATAAGAAATATAATCCTATAAAATTGGTTTCTTCTTACATTGAAAGTAAAACAGAAGTTCTGCAGATAAGGTTTCAACTTAGTCGAAAGTTATTTTAATCTGAGTATTGTCAGAAGAGTAGCGTTGTAAATTGAAAGAGAATTCTTTTTTTTTTATATTATAGGAGGCAAACGAATATGTGGGTCACCTGATATTAAGTGATGCAACAACAGGGGAGTCGCAAGTGCGTTGCCAGCCTGTGTTTGGGGAGAGGGGAGTTGGGGAGTGAGGAAGTGGGGGATAGGGAAGGAGAGAGCGGGGAAAGGGAGAGGAGGTGGGTATCTGGCGCTCTCACTGACCAAACGAAACGCAACAATGCAAGCACTGTTACTTCACATCGGTGTTTCTATGCGCGTGTGGTACCACCCCGGTTGAGCCGACCCATACATGCTGCAGCATATAACGTACAAACCTAAGAGATACACTCATAATTTAATTTTGCATTATGATATGGCTTATTCTAAGTGTACTTGGCTAGGTACTACGCACAACTCCTCCTGCCACCGTAGCCGGACCTGAAGGGATGGGCCGGGGGGCCCATCTCCTCATTGCACAGGTCCGGCGGACGAGGGGGGGCAGCCGGTGTGTACCCGGTCTGTCCCTCTATAGGTAGGAGCCCGGCGGCCACCTTCCGCCGGGCGGACCGTGGGGGCGGCTCTACAAAAAAAAAAGGTACTACCCTCAAATCAAAAATCTGCCGTCAAGCACCTGTCGATGTGTTCCGGTAGGTGCACTTGACAGCCAGTCCCTGTCTCGATTTAGTGTGTTTACGAAATTGTGGTCAAACGCTAAACCCTAAAAAAATTACAAAATAAAATAGACTGACTGACAACATGATTCTTCAAGTCAAGACACAACACTGGATTATACATACTAAAAGTATATATGTAATAGGTATAACAATAGGTACGTGGTAGCTGAAAGTTAATATAGAAATATATCGTTAGTAAGGTTCACACATTTCGACATTTTGAAGGTGGTAGAGCCACGTCGCGTCGTAGCTATTACTAGTTTCAGCATGGATGGGTCGGCTCGCCCGGGGTAGTACCACCCTCTCACAGAACACCGATGTGAAGTAACAGTGCTTGCATTGTTGCGTTTCGTAAGGCCAATGAGAGCGCCGGAGGCCCACCTCCTTTCCCCTTCTCCTTTCCCTGCCCCTCCCCCATACACAGGCTGGCAACGCACTTGCGACTCCCCTGGTGTTGCTAGTATCTCTGGACGGTGGTGATCACTTAACATCAGGTGACCCACCTGTTCGTTTGCCTCCTTTTGACATAAAAAAAAAATTTAAGCCGTAGTTGACAATGTTTTAACAGCATAAAAAAACAATTTTTAAAACATTTATTGTATAATACTTACAAAAAAAATCTTTACAAGTAACCGTTTTTCGTTTTGAATAGACTCATTAATTCAGTTATATCGTAATTAGATGGTTATTAGCAATTTAAAACTGTTTGCTTCTTCGCAAATTCACAATACGTCGAATATTTTAGTGCACTAATTAACAAGACAGTCAATATAGAATTTCCTATTGTTATAAAATATGTTTATTTTAATAGTTTCCGCGACCTTGTAGCCGTTCTATTTTTTATATTAAGAGGTGTGAAAATTATTATCATTAATAATTATTACCTATATATTAGATACTTAACAGTTAATTCATGTACTTAATTAAAATTATTTTACATGTACGACAATTTAATGTTGATAATTTAAATAATAAGCAATTAACGACATACATATTCAGTGCGAATTAAGCAAACTACCCACTTAATGAATGAACAGTGAAAATTACGGATTTGCAATTAACGTGGAAATTACGAATCGTGCAGGCGTAATGCATTAATTTAGAGTTCACTAGCTTTTGCACCCGGCTTCGTTTTTGTTATTGTATATGGTATATCCTTCGGGAACAGTAATTTTTGTGGAAGATGTGTACCATATGCCTTTTCCTGTACTCCTGACATGATACACAACACTTTATGATGGTCGGTTGAGTAGTTATGGCGTGGTAGAAAAAAAAACCGAGGCAGTCATAAGGACTGCCGATAAAAGTGAAAACTTAAAACACTGAAATAAATGTGTTCTCTTTTGATTTTTTAAATAAACTATAGTGTTAATGGCAATATTTAAACTTAAGAATTTGTTTATGGAAACTATTAACATTAGTGTGGTCTTCATATCTTTTGGCACTCGGAGCAATAATTATATACAATTTTATAAAGACTATATTAATCATTCTATCGTAAGGTGAGCTGCAGAATATAAATATTATATGAACACAGTAATTTTATAGTCTATTTATCGAGGAGGGTGCCAAAATCACCCTACGACTCTTAGGAGTGAAGTAATTACCATAAAAAGTGCAGAATTATTTAAAATTAAATTACTGTGCTTACCATCAGGCATAATACAGTCACTTTGCCGAGATATAATATAAAAAAAATGGAAATTACGTTCACAATCGAAAACAAAATGAAGTATACTTTATTCAATTTGCTTACTGACAAGACGCTAGACAAGACTAATCTATCGATTAAAAAATTGCCCAGTCATCGAGAATAGCCGGCAAGAACACGATCTGATTTATCGTTTTATTTTGGAGGTATATTTTTTTTTTATTCTGGAAAAGGGGCTATGCAGGTCTTTAATCCTGTATCACTGCGACCAGTGTTGATCTATTGTGATCGCCCCATATTACTAAAGCTCTCCGCCTAGTCCTATAGTATTTAAAAACTGCAGGACTTTTTTGGCTGAGAGCATCTGTACCTCATCCGGAAGCAATACATGCTTTCCCAGAATCCGGTTTCGTGTAGGCTTCAGTGGATCACATTCACACAAGAGGTGTTTGGGGGTCTCATCCGCACCATCACAAAATCTGCACTCTCTTGTGCTCTGGACACCGATGTTGTACAAGTGTTTTTAAGGCAGCAGTGTCCAGTGAGTGCTCTCACTAAAACCCGTAATTGATTCCTACCGAGTGCCAGGGCCTTGCCAGCATATCGCTGATTAAATGCCCTGATAAGTTCTTTGGAATGGTTTTGTCCTGGCAAGTTATGCCAGAATCTTTTGGCTTCTTGATTGTAATGGTTTCTAAGGGTCAAGAGAGCTAGGCTTTTGGGTATTCCACAAAATGGTTCAGGACCAATGTGTATTCCCATAGCACCTGCCCTTGCAAGCTCATTGGAGGTATATTACATATTTTCTATTACAGCTATATAAGTCTATTCAGTACTCTTAGTAGGGCTTGTAATCTATATATTAATACGTGAAGCCTAAACTTTGTATCCCTTTTTAACGGAATTGCGCGAACGGATGAACGTGAAATTTGGCATAGTTAAATTTTATATGGAGGAGAAGTGCAGAAAGCTATTTATTTTATATAAAATACATTAGAAGTACATTAAATTAATTTAAATATGCATTACTCACACTACTGCTTCAATTTTACACAACATATACACACATGTAAATAAAGAAGACATTTTGACATCTGTCAATAAAGGACTTCAAAAAAGGTTGTGAAGGAGGTTGCTGTGCTCGACTGTACGTATTATTTTACTCTTACGTTCCATTTACCCTTTTTCATTCTAACTTCAACAATGATATTTTAACATACAACTATTATTATAATATTTATCCCTTTAAAAAACAATGAACTATGGTCGAATGTCGACCACTGGGCGCCACTAGTAATAATATAAATTCACAAGCCGATTGGACGGAACCAACAGTGGTACCGAATATTCCCACAATAGAACATATATACATATTATTGCAGGTGGTACTCGCCTGGGGTAGTACCACCCTCTCACAGAAAACCGACGTGAAGTAACAGTGCATGCATTGTTGCGTTTCGTTCGGTCAGTGAGAGCGCCGGAGACCCACCTACCCTCCCCTTCCCCTTCCTTCTTCCCTTCCTCTACCCAACACAGGCTGGCAATGCACTTGCGACTCTCCTCATGTTGCAAGTGTCTATGGACGGTGGTGATCACTTAACATTAGGTGACCCATCTGTTCGTTTGCCTCCTATGATATAAAAAAAAAATCCGAACTGTGAAACTGCTGGCGTTTGAATTGTTGGTGGGTGTCCAATTTGTATTATATAAGTGCTTACAGTAGCTATAACCTGTGCTATATTGTTAACTGAGTTACTACGGCAAGGTGAGTAACGGTCAGTGGATTTATATTGTTGATCTTTTGTAATCTTAAGGTACGTGAACACTGAAATCAGGGGGTATGTTGACATCATCGAAGTTGGTGTCATTCATTAAACAGTTTTTATTGTAAAGGTCGTTTTAAACGGATGTATATAGAGAGGGTAATTTCCAGACATTGTTATCTTTCACGTAATAATTCCTTTTGAGAGAGTTGATTTGATTTGAGATTTGAGTGTATATGCTTGCTATTGTACTTGAACTCATCGTCCGGTAAATTGGTAATATGTTTTGGAACCTTTGGACTAACACTATTGCCTAAAGAAAACTAACAAGCTTTTATGATGTATGGTTTCGTGATGCGAAATTGTGTTTCTTTTAAGAAGCCTGAATCATATACACTACTCTATACTTCATTAGATCTCAAGTAGAATACGCTACTTCTGTTTGGATCCCGTTATATAATAAATATGAAAATCAATTAGAAAATATTCAAAGAAAGTTTCTTCGCTTTATGAACTATCGTTGTTTTCATTCTAAGGCCTCTTACGATGTTCTTCTAAACAAATTTTTCTTACCGACTCTTATTTCTAGAAGAATGTTTCTCGATCAAATGTTACCATTTAATATATGCCATAATAAATTTGATTGTAATAAACTCACAAATCAAATATATTTTCATGTACCCAATCGTTCACAGAAAAGAAAGTTCCAAACGTTACCTGTTTGCGTCTATTTTTCATAAAACAAATGCCGGCGAGCGAGCACCATTATACGGAATTACTAAATTATATAATAATCATTTCATTGAAATTGATATTTTTACCAACTCACCAGCTTCCTTTAAAAAAGCCATAAAACAGAGAATTTTATCTTGAACTTAAGTTATATATTATTTTGTTATTATTTTAACTTGTTTTATTGTATTTCATTTTATTTTAACTTCGTATTTCAAGTTTAATCTTACTAGTTAATTATCATTCGTTTATTTCATTTTATTTACTACCCAAAAACTTAAAAATTGTATATTTAATCCGCGGGCGGTGGAGCGGATTGTTCTCTAAGAACTATTTGTTATATGTAATATTGCTTACATGCATTTTTGAGTACAATTGTTAGTTGCCCTTAATTTATAAATAAAAAAGTTTTAACTTTTATTAGTCTTACGGAGTTTATGATAGTGATTGGGTAATTTGTGTTTATTTCTAGTATTAAATGTATGCCGGCCCTTTAATAAATATGGCGTATCAAAATTTTGAGGACATACATCAAGTTATACACATACCTGATGTGTTGGGAGGACAATATCAAGAAGATTCTTGAAGCTTCGACTTTAACGATTCGAATGATTCTCGTTAAGAGAGAATAAAGTGATAATCCTGTAGCACTTTTTATTAGAGGCCTACGTAACATATATATATAATGTTACTAATGCGTATCTACTTCAAATTAAGTCATTTATCACATCGGATACAAATTAAATAAAAACCACGCGTTGAAGAAGTGAACAGAAGGGAATGCAATTTTCTCGTCACTCGAGCCAACTTGTTTCACATTACATTTACATTTCCACTGGTTTTATTTGCAGCAGCGGCTAACAGTTCTCTTATTCTATAATGCAGTGGAAGTGCGCTAAGCTAGCTTAAATGCTTAAGCGTTACTATGTTACCGTTTTATAAAGTTAAATGAGTACAAATATGCACTAGCTATTGAATTAACTCCGAATGTTTAAATACATAAATACATGTGTATTTACTAATGCACAGTATTACTATTGTAATACAGTATTACTATGTATTTACAATGATAATCTATGCTTAATAATATTATAAAGAGGTAAAGTTTGTGACGTTGTGGCGTTGTAAGGGGTAATCTCAGGAACTACTGGTCCGATTTGAATAATTCTTTCAGTGTTATATAGCTCATTCATCGAGAATGGTTATAGGCTATATATTATCACGCTAAGGCCAATAAGAGCGGAGCACAGATGAAAAATGTTTCAAATGGAGATGTTTTTTTTTAGAGCTTCTGATGTGTGTCATCAACGTTAGCCCAGAGTAGTAACTATGACTACGCGGACGAAGTCGCGGGCAGGGGCTATAATCTATATACTAATATTATAAAGAGGTAAAGTTTGTGACGTTGTGACGTTGTAGGGGGTAATCTCAGGAACTACTAAACCGATTTTGAAAATTTACCAATATAAAGCCACATTATTTATGAGTGTCGTAGGTTACATATCATTACGCTAAGACCAACAGGAGCGGATCAACAATGTTAAATGTTATAAAATCGGGGTATTTTTTCCTTTTGAGAGCTTCTGCTGCGTTTTAGCCCAAAATAACTATTCCACGCGTACGAAGTCACGGGCAGAAGCTATTTACTAATTAGATTATCTATAATAATATTATAAAGAGGTAAAGTTTGTGAGGTTGTAGGGAGTAATATCTGGGGAGTCGGAGAAAAAATGGTCGAACGAAAACGTTTCTTACGAACGCTGCCTTAACTATGAGAGATATATGATTTAGTTCTAAAGAAAAGTTGTAGCTTGTTAATGCCTATTACCGCCCAACGAAGTGGGCACAGGTCGGCTAGTAATGTATAAAAATATAATGGGTTTTGATTGATTTATAAGTGGATTACGTTCGAAACATCACTTGAATACCTAATAACATCTAGTGTGAAGTTTTCGATAATTCGCGTCGTCCCTCGTTGCGGAATACTTCCTTATGTGATAGCCCTACAAGAATAGCCAAATATAATTAATGGTGCTAGTGAGCTATTTATATAGTGCATATTGTTTTGTACTTGGTGGTTCTAAAGTATTACTATCACCATTTTCACGCTTGAATTCCTAAGACACTACATACTTCTTATGTATCTCAAATGTTATAAAATTTACTTTTAGCAGATTCACTATTGTGTGATGAGTAGGTATAATTTGGTATGATTTCTGCTGTTTAGGTATTAAACAACTATTTACATCAGCTTTTTGCGATGTTGAGTTTGATTAACGTAGTACAAGTTGCGCTTAATTTGCAATTCATTGGAGCCATGTGTAAAAAATGTTGAAAAGGGTAGCGAATTTCTTGGAAGAATAATTTAAATAGTGATTTACATTAACCAAACTACTAGTGAATTCCAGTATGGATGTATCTAATGGATCTTATCTAATGAATATACCTATATAAAATGGATAGTGTAAAATGAATTTGAAATAAAAACACAGGAGTTTAAATTTTCATAGAGATCAGTCAAGCGGTATTGGAATTTATCAATCTCAGATATATACAAACAAAGATATATATAATATTTGGATTGTCATAAACTGTGATGCCGAACAAGATTTAAGGGGACCCAAAATCCAAATATTTCAAGTAACCCACAGTCAATTTTATGTTATAATTTTTAAAAAGAAACTGTTCCTGTGCCCATACGTTCATTTATACATATTTATAGCAAGTCTAAGAGATATTAAAAAAAATGCAGTTTCATACGTGGTAAAAATGAAATCTTTAGAAACATATATATTTATCTCTTTTTATTGTCGTTTTTCGTATACATGGAGTTCAAAATCATAACGAGGCTAAAGAAGTTTGCACTACAAACGGTGTAACAGTGCTATTACATCTAAAAGTAGCAAGTATTAGAAAGAAAATAACATACATTACTGAGCGTACACAGAGCTTGCCAATTGCCAACTGAATCATCAGTAAAGTTTGTTAGGAAGTAAAAAACCCGCAAAGACGTGCCCAGCAGGCGTTACGTCGTCCGCAGAGATGGGGGCGCCCGACACGCCGCGCCATGTTACCTCAACCGGAACGGGCAAACAAGCATAACGTCTACACACGAGATTGCGGTCAAAGGCGCTTCTTTATTCAAGTAATTTTACTTAAACTTATTTATAAAGCAGTATTACTAAATATGCCATAGGTTATTATGCTTATCAATAGTAATATTAACACAAACAGTTGTACTTGATTCTTGCCATATACTTTACTAATAGGTTGAAACCCGTGTCATAGGAAAGTTAACCATTTACAATTTAGTGGATGCGTCAATGTTCTGTATGTTTAAGTATGTATGTACATACCCGTGTGTCTATAATTTTCGAGTCAAATGTACTTTTCTGTTACCCTGATAACATATTCATAATTTTATATAATAATCGGTTGAGTAGTTAAAGCGCAAAAGTGTCACAAGCAAACAAACTCGCTTTCGCGTTAGACACACAATATTGAGTGAGGATTTTAGATACTTTGCTTTTTTTTCGATTTTACTTCATATGAATATGCACCTGTCGGTAATTTTTTACTTTCTTTTAAAAGTAATCCGCGGCAGCGACAGCAGTTTATTTCCAGTCAGTAATTTCCCCTGTCATTTATAAATAGTGTACTAATAGTATTCTGTCGATAACTTTTCTTTAGCATGGAGTTAATACGTTGATCGAGAACATTGCTATAGGATCGCCGAGCCATGCCGCGTTGTGCACGCGAAGCTAACGTTAAATTGGATGGCCACCGCAACGTTGAACGTTCCATTCTCGTTTACTTTATACATGTGTACAAAATTTACTCGGACTTTTTCTTATATTTACCAGTTTCTAAAAGAATAATGAAATCTTAACGCTATATTCGCTAAAGGAGTTATTGTGTGCGATTAAAGGAAAAATTAGAATGTTATGTTTAATAGCTGTTGAATTGTTTCAACGAATTAACGATTTTAATTATTTGCCCAATGTCTTAGAATTTAACTATAAAATTCCGCTTCATTATAATAATAATCTATGCATAATATATCTTAAAGCATTTTTTTGGTTGGATAGTGGGTTAGAAATGATACAATTGTATAGAAGTAGCATAAAAGCAGTAAAAAGTTTTAAGAAGTAGTAAGCAATGCCTCAATTGTAAACGTTTGGAAGCCACGGCGATCGACTTAGGTTCAATCCTTTAGAATAAGTCTGAGTCTTTGATGAAAAAAAACAATATGATGTAACAATAGCACAATTTTTTCTAATTCTCACCGAGTTAGTTACCTATCACACTCACGTTGTAAATTTAATACCAAGCACCTGTAGGTATATTCCGTTGAGCGCACTTAAAATTATCCTAGCATGTTATTATGGGTTACATATCCACTTATAGTGAATGCGACAGTACAGTTAAATGCTATAATCTGTAAATAATAATAATAATTTAAAAAAAGTACATATCAAATAAAACACAATATTAATAAAATTTAGTTCTGAGATGCTGAAATTTTATATGTAGTCGACTACAATTTAAATTTAAAACATATATCAGAAAATTATACCGACTTCAAAAAATGCACCGTAAAAAAATTACTATGCGATGTTGAAGAATTCTCTAGCGTATCTTAGAAATGCGGTTGAATTTTATAGTAAAATGCTAATGGAATTAAAATGAGACTTCCTTGTCCTTGAATTCCTTGAATGTACGTGTTGCCAATAAATAAATAATCGGTTTATAAATAACAAATATTCAAAAGATACATTTAAATACAAAAAATGTGAAGCTTCTTTCTCCTTTTTGAAATCGGCTTAAAATAAAATTTCATAACATAATGTGAATCTGTTGAATAATTTTCGGTAAAAATGAATTATCGAAAATACTGTTACTTCAAGCAAATAATCCAATTATTTGGTAATTGATTTGTTTATTCTTGTTTAATTAATTGCTTCATATTCTTGAGAAGCTCTATTAGGACGCAGTAAGCCCTCGAGGGTTACAGCTTCATTTACAGAGATCATTTATTTTATATTGTATCTATTAAATGCCTGGCATGAAATATAATTGGTTATATTTATTTAAGAATAAAATGTTGTAGAAATTACATAGTCCTAACGCACTCGTATGATTTGCATGGTGCTTCAATATACATAAGATATATATTTGCCACATTCAACAATCTTGTTTAAAACCATCGGAGTTATGTGTTTTTTTTATATCATTGGAGGCAAACGAACAGGTGGGTGTAAGTGTTTCTAATGGTGGTAGAGCCACGCTGAAGCTAATACTGGCTTCAGCATGAATGGGTCGGCTCGCCCGGGATAGTACCACCCTCTCATAGAAAACCGACGTGAAGTAACAGTGCTTGCATTGTTGCGTTTCGTTCGGCCAACTTTTATTGGGGCCGCCGCCTGTAAATATGGCGACACCTCTCGCCCTCGTACATCACTGGCCCGCGGTTATGCGGGGTGAGGTGGAAATGAGGCGAGGCGCCGTTTTCTGGATTTACTATGTGTAAATGGATATGTAGAAGCATGTGTAGAATTATTGAATATAGAATTAGGTATGTATTGTAACAATGACTCCAGCCATATACCGGGTCTCCTTTGTAATATTAAAAATACGAATTTGTACACACAACGGGAGCCTTTGAATAAAATAGGTCACTTGATTTTAAGTGATCATTACCGTCCATAAACACTTGCAACACTAGGGGAGTCGTAAGTGCGTTGCAGCCTGTGATTGGGGGAGGGGAGGTGGCTTATCCGGCACTCTCACTAACCGAACGAAACGCAACAATGGCAAGCATTATTACTTCACGTCGGTTTTCAGTGGGTTGGGTGGTAGTACCCCAGGCGAGCCGACCCACTCATGCTGAAACCAGTAATAGCTTCAGCGTGGCTATACCACCTACAATAATAAGGATATATGTTCTATTGTGGCAATATTCGGTACCACTGTTGGTTCCGTCCATTCGGCTTGTGAATTTATATTATTATTACAAGCCCTACCAACTAGGTGTACTGAATAGACTTGTATAGCTGTAATAGAAAATATGTAATATACCTCCAAAATAAAACGAATATATCGTATAAATACAACGGTCGCTGATCTCACGTGCTGTAACGATCCACCGTCACATAGTTGCAATGTAAGCGGTGTATTAAAACCAAACAAAAAAAAAACAATAAGACATTGAGTTCTACTACGCACAAAGATCTCGTATCTTAACGGGCTACAATGGAGCGATGCGGCAAAAGAAGAGAACAGAGGTAACCCGTGCATTGTACTGTGGACGAAGTTTTGGCGAATGTAGTATCACTACCCAAAGGCGCGTAGACGCTGTGGTTTGTGTATATTTGTAGTCTGTCCGATTTGATGCAAATGGTAGATTATGTTTTTTTCTTAGACACTGAATCTCCTAATGCAATCAAGAGTTTGTTTTATTGTTGGCACCATAAGAATTGAAGTGCCTTAAAACATTTCATGGCATTGACGATTACATTGTACGTTGTTTTCAATTAATTAAAAACTAAAGGTATTATGTATGAAAAAATACTTATTTATTTATTAACCTGAATCAATGATATTTTTGTATATTATTACTTTTATATATCGGCTTAATTATTATATAAAACCCGAAGTAATTATTTATAAACAAACTTGTCTGTAATAAAATATTTTGATTTGATTTGATTTGATTATTGTCGAAAATATTTTATATAAGAGCGTTTAGTGTTGTTCCTTCGTTTTTCGAATATGAATATTTGATTTTACGTTTTAGCCTACTTTTAGTCTTGGTTGTTCGTGTGACCCAAAAACGTGTAGCACGCTACTATAGCGGCGATACAAAATATTGGAATTTTTGCCGCTACTCGACCACGAGGCTTTCAATAGAAAAGGTTTGTGTATTTCAGTAGAAAAGCGTGTTTTCAAAGTGATATAGCGATCACAACCAATTTTTATTAAAACTTGTTTACTTGGGAAGAATGCTTGAGGTTTATTAAGATGTAGGTACATACTTTTTCGTTTTTTATAATTTGTGAAGCTAACATAAAAAATTGCCTAGGTAAAGTTCAATTGAAAATAGTTTCATTTGATAAATTTTTTGTAGGTGGTAGAGCCACGCCGAACGCCCGGGGTAGTACCACCCGACTCATAGAATCACCGACGTGAAGTAACAGTGCTTGCATTGTTGTGTTTCGTTCGGTCAGTGAGAGCGCCGTATAACCCACCTCCCCTCCTCATCCCCCCATCACAGGGTGGCAACGCACTTGCGACTCTTCTGGTGTTGCAAGTGTCTATGGACGGTGGTGATCACTTAACATCAGGTGATCTACCTGTTCGTTTGCCTCCTAGGATATAAAAAAATTAAATAAAACTACTCAAACATACAATGTACACATTGTCTTGGAACATTAAAAACATTATATATTACATTTAAATCATACAATTCTAATTGGATTTATATCCTAAATTATTATAAAAGCCTATACTGGTGGCTTCACCGTCTTTATAAACAATTATGTAAACTTATATATATAACATCTATATTATATATATAATAGCATATTAATAGTAAGATCACATCGTGTGGACCCGCATTTGTCACTTTATATTTAATTTATAGGCGTAGCGTCACGCTGAAGTAATTACTGGTTTCAGTACTTATCACTTACAGTAATTACCACACGATCCACAGAAACACCCACGTGAAGTAACAATGTTTGCAATGTTACGTTTCGTTCGGTCAGTGAGAGAGCCGGAGAACCACCTCCTCTCCCTTTTCCTTCCCTCCCCTCCCCCAAACGTAGGCAGGCAACGCACTTGCGACCCCCTTGGTGTTGCAAGTATCTATGAACGGTGGTGATCACTCAACATCAGGTGATCCACCTCTTCGTTTGCCTCCTATGATATAAAAAAAAAGTTTGTAACTGCCAATAATGAATTAACTGATTTAATATTTATTTATTGTAATATATTATTATAACAATAAAACTGTTGTTTTTTTTTATAACAAAAAATAATATTGATTACAAGTTACAGCTGACTGGAGTTGAAGCCATTGTACCGACAGCGCTCACCACTCGATGATAAATAAATGTATTTTATTTAAACTAATAGGGAGCGGTGTAATCTTCTTTCAAAATAATAAACATGAATTTCATGCTTGTGGTTAAAAAAATATTATTAGAACAAGAAGTGTTTTAAATATCTATTTGTGAATTGAAATGCTAGTTAACAGTAATATATTACTGTAACCCGCGGCTCCGCACGCGTTTTTTAAAAATGTATTAAAAAAATGTAAAATAATGAAAGTAATGAAAATTTTAAGCTATACATTATCGAACAGTATGTGTTAAATCTTTTATTATATAGATATATTATACCCATATTGTCGATATAATTGTGTTATTCTTATACGTTGCTATAATCACTGAGTTATGTAGAAGCAAACGCGGTAAATAAAACAATATGGCCGCCAAATTGATCAAAAAGATAATATAATTCATATTACATACAAAATATGACTTTCAATTATATATATTTATTCTTGGAGTCCAGTAAAACCCACGTCCCACGCGGTTGTAAAATATTTTTGATCAATTTCACATGGACGAATACACAGGTAGCAGTGTATCACTACATTGAAATACATTAAAAAAAATTCAAACAACCGAACATAGTAACTTCCTCCTTTTTCGAAGTCGGATAAAAACAAAGTCGTCTGGTCTGTCTGTTTATCTGTTCGCGATAAAGTCAAAAACTACAGATCGGATTTTCATGCCGTTTTCACCAGTAGATAGAATGATTCATGGGGAAGGTTTAGGTATATTTTGTCAAGGTTTTCTTTTTATTATCGGGGCGGGACAACGTCTTCCTAGTTATCTGTCCGTAAAAGTCCCGTGATAGTCGGTCCAACCAATTAGGAGATAGTAGGATATTGCGGACGAAGTCTTGAGTAACAAAATAAAATAGTCTAAGTTATTTTTTATAAGGTGAGTTATCTGCCAGTGAAAGTCCCGTAAAAATTAGTTCAAGCATTACGGATATTCCACTGCGGTCGAAGGCGATTAAAAAACCTAAATTACTTTTTATGAGGTCTGCTATCTACCAGTGAATACCCCGTGAAAATCGGTCCAACCATTTTGGAAATAGCAATGTGGACGGAGTCGCGGACAAATAAGATAGAATATGTAAACCGCTGTAATTTCAGCTATCTGCCAATAAAATTATCGTTAAAATAGGTCCAGCCGTTTTAGAAACTACCCGAAACGAACAAACAAACAGACAAAATATAATAATATAGACGGAATATAAAAAAAACATTTTTTTTGGTCATTTGTAGCCATATCCATTCATCGAAAAGTTGTTATTTTAATTGTACATACATAAACTTTATTCTTATAATACGTAATAGGTTACAAATAAAAAATTGGAAATAAAATTAAAGTAGAATAAAGTTTTTGAATAAGAAAACAAAATAAACTTTGAAATGTTTGCGATAAAAACTTACCACGTAACCATGGCAACGTTATATACTATTATTATATACTATTAACGTTATATACTAACGCTAACGAAATCTCTCAAAAGGAAACAGTACCCGATTGTGAAACATTCTTCATTAGTTCTCCGCTCCTATTGGTGGTGATATATGATATACCTATCTAAAGCCTTCGTCGATAAATGAGCTATCTAAAACCGAAGGATTTTCTCAAATCGGACTGGTAGATCCTGAGATCATCATTCAACCAAACAAACAAACAGACTCTTCAGCTTTGTATATTAAAGTATAGATAACTTATATTTAGTTGTGAATATTGTATAAGAGTAGAGTTTTAAACAATTGATAATTTCTTTATGATATCTTTAAAGATTTAGATGGAATATTTCTTAAATTAAATGTAAGTGCTTCATTGTAGAAAATATTGTGAGAATGGTTATTAAAAAAACTGTTTCAGGATTTAATTATTGGTAGGGGCTACTTCATAATAAAATAATTATAAATACATCCGTAACCGAGTGGGAAATAGTGTCTATTTCATATAATTTTGTTACTCTACTTATTGTGAATAGAGTATATATCCAGATCAATTGATTCAAGTAAATTTCTTATTTGCATAAAGCCTTGTACTCCTAACTATGTATTATTGCCAGTGAACATGGTAAATATTAAACGTGGATGTCGAAAACTCCAATGGAAAACTAGCGAACCGTTCAGGACGGCATTGAAAATTCAATTTACATATTACAAGAGAGAGCTGACTGGACACCTCATTATCCCATATAATGGTTGTCGCTGGGCTGCACTCCCCCTACACTTAATTACACCTAATCTGGTATTCCGTGAATCCCACAGAAACCCCGCTTACGTAATTACGGTACAATGTTTTAAACGTAATTTTATCGTTTATTCACCTGTTAATTGTCTATGCAGATTGTGCGATATCATTTTCGAAGACAAATCTTTATTAGGCGCATCGAACAGTAAAAAAAAGTTAACCGTCACGCTCGTATCGGTGACAATCGGGGTTAATCGGTTGTACTCGATATAAAAGCGCTCGGCACGGTGATGCAGTGCAATGTGTATACTCAATTTTATTTGTCATCAACTGTGTTTACTAACTAGGAGTACGTCATTCCAATAGTTACGTTTCGTTAATCGCATTATAGTAATAAAATAATGTAATATTATGTATGCTTTTTATATTTTTGCTATAATAAATTTAATATTTTCAATAATCACTATTATAATCATAATATAATAATTTTTATATTTTCGCTACGGATTATTTCCGAACATATTTGTGTCTTTAATCTCCATTGAATAGAATGACATCGCTTTATAATTCCCAATCTAAAACCAGACATTCAGAAACAGTCTCAGCCAATATAGAAATTTATTTAAGCAATTTGTGATAGAAAGCAAATTAAAGTGTTATTTGTTTTCTTTTTCTTTTAGTGTTTTCATTTTAACAATTTAATTAAGTTATTTGCTCTAGTGTATAATACGTAATAAATACCTATAATTAAGATTACAGTTATATAGAGTCTATTCTTCATAAATGCATGTATTGAACTGCCGTTGTGTAAACTGGTTGGTTTCAGAAACACCGACGTGAAGTAACAGTGCTTGCATGTATAATATGCTATGTATAATAATAAGTGTATATTAGTTAATATATTTCATTTTTGTGTGAAGTTACATTTTAGATATGGAAGCTGTATAAGTTACATTGAATTTCCATATTAAGTATGGTTTTATTGTGTGAGGACTGATATGTGTATAAATGACGTTAACACTGAAATAACATTTGATAAAGCAGAGTAGAAAATGGAAACATTTAGCGACCCTATTAAGAGTAGGATGAGGGATAGGCGACGATTATATTTCAAACTAAGCGGCTTTGAAGTGACCAGCCTACACACGTCAACTTTTAATAACTCTCCCCAAGCGGTCGCTGCTGTTACGAGGCTGTTTTGTGTTACGCTATCAGGTGTAGACATTTTACATATTATAACTTGGCTGCAGTTAACATATATTTTAATTTTACTATATTCTCTAAATCCTTTTATAGTATAATACAATTAAATTCAAATGTTGCGTAAACGCAAACAGATTTCAACTAAATTTGATTTAATTGACCTGAACCCTTTGGTATAATGAACATTAAGCACCATCAAAGTATACGGTTATGTAAAATGTTATGCTATAACAACTAATAGTGTACCTACACGCTTACCTTTTTATGAGCCTTTCATGAGCCCTTCAAGTGTAAAGTCAGTAACCTCGTTTAGTTTAAGTACATCAGTTTATAGGACTTATATAATAGGGTTTATTTTTCTTTGCACGTATATAAAGTCGCATGTAAGCCACACAGCCACTCCAATTAAAGGGGCAGGCAAAGTACGACGAGTGTTAGGCGATATCATAACGTTTACACACGACTTTAAAACAAGATTTATAAAGGTTTCCGTTTGAACAACCTGCAAAGGGTTTTGCTAGAGTGCACCCGTAAGACAGATGAGAATTATTAACATACAAGCGTTTGCTGGCAGTTTCATTTGCATAAATCCTATTTCACTTGGAGCTAGTTCTCGAAAACTCTTAGTACGAATCCCGAAAATATTCGACTGTAAAGCGTATATTTTATGACATACAAAATGTGTGGTTTAATTTTGATTTTATACATATACTTTAGCTAACGATTTGGTATAGAAATAATAGTTTCTAAATGTGTCTTTGTATTATTCTGAAGTTAAATACATTCTAATTACTTGTTACTGTGTTATTTATTTTTTACCTAATTGCCACAAAACGTGGGTAATATTTTTCTAGAATGTCAATGAATGTATATATGCCTATTATTATTTACTAGCGGGCCGGGCAGACGTTGTCCCGCCTTGATTAAAAATAAATCCTTGACAAATTATATACCAAAACACTCATAAATCGCTTTTTCCAATGGTGAAAACCGCATGCAAATCCGTTCAATAGTTTTTGAGTTTATCGCGAACAGACAGACAAACACGGTAGGGGACTTTATTTTATACTATGTAATGATGTATATCGTAGATTTATCAGTATCCAAGTTGTAAAATATTTAATAGAAGATATGAAATACCGTATATAACACATGTTAAGCGTATAAACTATTATATGTTTTTAAATATTATGCCTAGTAAGGTAAGGAAAGGTACGTTAATTTCATTGTAATATTACACAGAAAATATTTTAAAATTTTAGACAAATAATAATATATGTAAAGATATATAAAATAATAATAACTATACATTATATTTATATACATTACGGTTTAAGTAATAAAGTCACTTTGCAGGCGCATTACGTTGAAAGACAAAATAATAACAACCATTTTCTTTGGGGATTAAAGAGCAAATTCCACAAAGGACTCAAAGGAGTTTGTTTTATTTGTTTTTCCAGTACGAACGGAAGCTGCAAAAGGTTGGAGGAAATTGCGAATGAGGTTTAGGCTACTTTATTATATGCGATTTACTGTATTATACAATAATTTTACTAATATAACGGTTTAGCTACAAAGTGGTTTATACATGGCTGTATAAGCAAATATTTGCGAAAAATATATTTGCAAAGAATATGAAAACGATTTTCAATTTAATATACTAATTATTCTCTAATTTAGTAGGTGGTAGAGCCACGCTGTGGCTATTACAGGTTTCAGCATAAATGGGTCGCCTCGCCTGGGGCTCTACCACCCGACCCACAGAAACACCGACGTGAAGTAACCAGTGCTTCCCATTGTTGCGTTTCGTTCGGTCAGTGAAAGAGCCGGAGGCCCACCTCCCCTCCCCTTCTCTCTTCCCTCCCCCCCTCCCCAACACAGGCTGGCAACGCACTTGTGACTCCCCTGGTGTTGCAAGTGTCTATGGACGGTGGTGATCACTTAACATCAGGTAACCCACCTGTTCGTGTGCCTCCAAAGATATATAAAAAAAATATCTGAGACTAAGAGTTGTCTATAGCTCGAAGTTTGAGACAATAGTCCAATAAAACTTATCCTATTAAACCTAATCTAAAAGATGTGACTACTGCTGGAAGTCTGAACGAATTATGATATTAGCTAGGGCTCAATATGTAAGGTAATCATCATAACCCTACAACGATAAGGAGTCTGCAATTCTTTGTGTTGGTATCTTGCGCTGTTAGTGGCCGGTGTGTCGAAGTGGTTATAGGTAATATTGCTATTTGGCGGTTTCCAGCTACTGTGACGGTCTAACATACTATTAAACATTTTTACCCTCTCTAGTCTACTACTTTTAATCATTTATTAAATAAAACCTATGGATTATCTGTTATAATATAAATTTAAACTAGTTGTATCTCGTGGTTCACTAGTCTTTAATTTTCACTTCAATTGGCTCTGGACATGCGCCATGCCATACGTGCCACTATTACTTTATCCTCGTGTAGCATACTTTCTTAGTTACATTTGGTATGATCTGATCCTAAGAGTCGTAGCGCAATGTTAATAAGTATATAACCTTCTTATATTAATAGCCTACAATATTTTCGAAATCAAACGTTAATGTTCCAAGAAACACTCTCTCGAGCTTATAATGAACAGAATAAAATGTAATGGTGGAAAGATTCTATTCAATATAAATTATAAATTGAATCAATAGAAACAGTCCGCTGAAGTACGATCTACCCAATAATAGTCATTGTGCCAATAAATGTAAATTCTTAGCGTTTTAAAAGCTAAAGTTGTTAGTCCGGCGAGGTTCTCAGAACCGCAACACTTGAACGTCTGTTTCTTGCTTCTTTGTATAAACCGCTGATAATGAAATGATTTTTGAACTGGTGTTATAGCGCAACTCTTTTTTAAGTATATTTTAGAATTATTCTAAATAAAGGCTATATACCCAATGATTGGAATGCAATAAGATATTATAGGAAATCGCTCTTTCTTATGTATTTTTCTATTCCTTACGTACAATAGGCATCTAGACAGGCAAATATTTAAAACAAATGTATACCGTTACTAGCTTTTGTCTGCGGCTTCGCCTGCGTTAATCTAGATTTGACTTATCCTCTCCTCGAGGTGACCTCCTCGCAGAAGGACGCGGCGGAGAGGGCCCGCGAGGAAGACCCTCGGAGTGGCCGACTCCGCTAAAGGAGAGCAGGTAAAAGTGGGAGGCGATACGTTGGCCTCCTTCCACTACCGTAGCCGAGCTTGAGCGGATGGTTCGGGCGGCCTATCTCCTCACTGTACAGGTGAGGCTGACGAAGGGAGGCTACTGGCTGTGTATCCAGCTTGTCTCTCAATAGTAGGACGGAGCTTGGCGTTCACTCGTAAGGCTGCCGCATTGGCGGTTTTTCAAAAAGACAGCAGGTTCGATCCCTGGCCGTCCCACCATGCGGCGGATGGTACACCGTGGTGTTTTAGTCCGTGGGCGTCGGATGTAACCCACTCTCTCCCCCGATAGGGTGGCGTATCCATAAAGAATTTCGCCACGCACATAATGAAAAGAAGATAAGTAAATGGACACTATGTTTTTTCTGTATTCCAGATAACGTATGGTTAAAATTTCATAATGATCAGTTAGGTAGTTCAAGCATAAAAGCGTTTCAAGCAAAGAATGTCACATTCGGATTCATAATATTAGTTAGCATTAACAAAGCCTTCTTCAAACAAATACTTTCATATTTTATTTAAACTAAAGTTGGTAGTTACTTAATGCCTCTTTGTATAGTTCTAACTTATTTTTACTGCATTGTGGTTGTACGTTGTAGAGGCACGTAATACCGAAGCTATTTTTAAATAAATCAATTTATCTAGGGCGTTTCTTTCTTTTCATAAATTTGTAGTCTAATCGCTACTTTGTTATTCAATTTGGATAGATGCCAGAAAGCCGCTTATTAAATACGAAACTGGATTGAACGGGCACAGAGATTTATTCATTGTTGTTAAAGTAAAGTGTAATAAGTTAATAAAAAATAATGCCTAGTCAAGCTACGTTTCAACAATTTTCTTTATCTACAAAAAGCTTTTTTAGAATAATATCCAGGTGACCGGCTTTCTACGTTAATGCCTACTGAACTTCGTCTCTATGTAAATATTATTTATTAAGCTGATACACACGTTTTCCTCTGCGTTGTTAGTTATCTTAATAATATCTTCTTACGTGCGTACATAAAAGAACACAAGTATTTTATTTGTGACTGCTTTATTTTTTAATTAATTAGATCGATGAAAATTATAGTAAAGAAATGATAGTTATATTACGAAATACCGTATCTATTCTTATTTTACTAACTGCATTAAATGTCATTATATATGTAGCCTGCTATAACAAGACGACATATAAAAATTCTACAATCAGTTTAATGCTATACGTCCGATGTTTGCGTTGCCAATACATCGACACTAAATCTTTTAAACTTGCAATGGTTGCATGAATAACAATATAATATATATAACAAACTTATGGATGACTCTATAAGACAAAATGTGGAGTTTTTGGCGGGATCTTGGTCTGACATGTAGTGGATTTTATTTTTTATTCATAATCTTGTGTTACTTGACTCTATATTATGTAAAATTGGTGGTGTTTATGTAATATAGTTCGTTTATTGTGTATAAGTGAAGTGAATGGAAAATAATACCATGGACCATGAATTCTGAGATACCACAAAAACTCCACAGAAAGTTCTAACAAGATGGCCACCATCTTGTTAGTTCATTGAAATTGTATCAAGAAACTTGTAATATCGATACTCACTTGACAATGGCAGTAATAGTCTACTAGAAGACTGGTTGTCAAAAATAGATTGGAAGAAGAACTTGTAATACTATTAACTACTCGACAATGGCAGTAATAATCTAAAAGATTGGTTGCCAAAAATAAAGTTAAAAAAAGACAAAATGTTTTGTTTCTGTTTCGATTTTTAGGTTGCCAACTTAGTCAACATAAAATATAAATCCTATTCATGTATACTGAATAGGAATCAATGTTTTATTAAATTGGTTTTATGTTATTTATCAAAAGTATGCTATTACACGCTATCCTGTCCATACATATAATTTGTACCTAAGGTAATAAGCGCTGCAACTAATTATGTTCTCGATTGGCTACACATGTACCATGTTTTATAAGTTTAATTAAGATGTTTCCTCAGTAGAACATGTTCTGGTGAAACCATATAAGATCAAAAGACTCGAAGATATAGAGGAAAATTAGCCATCACAATATACATATATCATCCAAAAAAATTGAAATTTTCGTATACATTTACATGGCGTATTGCGTCAAATCAGTAACCGTCATGCCTTGGCATGTTTTTCCAGGAAGATTACTTTTTATTGGTAACCGTAAATAAGTGTAATGTAATTATTAAAAAAATATTTATTTAAAACACTTTATTTAAGTAGTTTCAATTTTTTTCATGAAACATTGATTTATAGCTATACAACTAAATAGATAAACTTAGGTATTAAGTTCCTAAGCGTTATGAATTTTAATTTGGATTTATAACTAAATATATATTTTAAAAGTTCAATACTTTGTTATAATTAACGACTAATATGACTTTGTATACTTATTTAATTGTAAAGATTGTGTTTTTTTTATATATCATAGTAGGCAAACGAACAGGCGGGTCACCTGACGGTAAGTGATCACCGCCGTCCATAGACACTAGCAACACTAGAGGAGTCGCAAATGCGTTGGCAGCCTTAGTTTGGGGGAAGGGAAAGGGGAGGAGGAGAGTAGAGGGGGTGGGTTAGAGGAAGTGAGCCTCCGGCGCTCTCACTGACCGAATGAAACACAACAATGCAAACACTGTTGCTTCACGTGGGTTTTCTGTAAGAGTGTGGTACTACCCCAGGCGAGCCGGCCCATTTGTGCTGAAACCAGTAATAGCTTCAGCATGGCTCTACCACTTACATATATGACAGCTGTTTATCACGCGATCACCTGATTACGATCTGGCGTGTGACCGCTTAAGGATTAATTCATTAATTTAAAATAGTTTACTAAAATTTAGCATAAATTATTTCGTATAACAGATGAATAGAAATGGGGCTATAATCAATAAAAAGTTTGAAACCACCCCACCGTTACCAATTAAATGGAAGAAGTTTACAAAATCAATTAGTTACGATGTTGGATTTAACGCAAGCTGTTATTGTGTTTCTCAATTTCCAATAGGTACGTACTATGTTAATTCATTTTTTAAATGTGAATTTGATTTTTTAAAATAGATGTCAGGAAGTATTGTAATAATACCAATTATATCATAATATTTTTGAGATAACTAATTGGATATATTTATTGATTTCGTCGTTTCTACTTAGGATTTGTGATTTTCATATTCTTTTAATTTGTTATCTAGTTCATTATTATGTACATGTTAGTAATAGTTTAGGCTTTCATATTAGTTTCCCCTTGGTATTTTTACTGATGCTTATTAGCGTTAAGGTTCTAACTAATTTTGAAACATTCGAATTTTTACTTTCTGTTTTCTGTAATTTATATATCGTTTTAAACGTTTCATGTTTAAGAATGAACGTATTATTACAAAAAAGTTAAATACGCATTGAACTTTTACTTTAAAAAGTTTGATCACAACAGAATGTCTTACCGTAGTTTACAGATGGACATTATTTAAATTTAAATATTCTCTATCTAACACACATCTTAATTGACAGTACTTATGTTATTCTTGTGATTTATTGTTTTTCAATTTGCCGGCAAAAGACATTTCATAATAAGTTATGAATTTTGTGGGTGTAATTAATATGCAAGAAATAAATTTAATAAAACAATTTTAGAGATTCACAAGTAAATCATAACTGCTTCTATATAACGCTATTTACATTTGACAATGTATTTAATCTAGCATTATTGATATTATACTGTCGTTCTACCCTACGCAATTTCATGTAATATATAAATCTTATAAATTGATTATTTTAAGGATTACATCATTTTCTTTTAACTAAATTCACAATAATCATAACCAATTTAACTTTCTAAATGAAGCTAAGTATTATTCATAACTGAAATTGTTTACAAAATATCTGTATCTAATGAAACGTTTTTGAATGTTGAGATCGAATGCTATTCAGAGTTGCTTGCATAAAAAACTTAAACCAGATGTTTAGCCAGAGACCGTTGGGACACGCTTTTGTTATAACGTATTATAATCATGTATTCAATTAGATCTAAAATTTTGGATTAGTAAAACTCGTGTTAAACCCATGATCAATATTGTTTTTGTAATAAGACCGTACCGGTGTTATTACAAAAAAGATAAATACGTATTGAACCCTGGCTTTAAAATGGTCTCCTATTAAATCCACCGCGGTCGCTGAATGTTCGCCATCTTGCTCAGTTGTCTCGCTTTAGTTAATACGTTAGTTTAGACTTGTGAAAAAGGATAACGTGAACTTGCCTCGGGCGAGCGCGGTGCATTTATTACGAAACCTTTTTAAACCAAGTATTTAATACGTATTTAACTTTTTTTAATAACACGGTTTATGTCCAAACATTTAACCAATTATGAATATCAAAAAAAAAAAAATCATGATAGTTATTCATACTTGTCCAGAAACTTCAGCAGTTACCGTGAGTTTATGGAAGATCTAACAATAATAGCTATTGTTATGTCAAGCATGTCTACAAATGTTATCGTGAAACGTATTTCATAAATTTTATTATTCTAAATATGTAACGTAAACTGAGCTAAAAATATTTATGCGTGTGCAGAAATCGTCATTGTAACGTAGTCACGTTACGCAGCGATAGCCTAAAGAGCAAACATAAAAGTATGCAAAATCTTTGGAATAATTATGCAAATGGAGCATTCCCTCGCGACCGCAATTCACATTCAAGCGGGTACTTACCTACGACAGCGTATTGCGAAATTTGATAATACTTTTAAAGTAAAGCATTGAGTTACATACGTAAAACGATTATGTATTGAAAAACGATGAAATTAGCAAAAGCTTTCGACATTTAACACAAGTGAATTCTTTAATAGTAAAATGGATTATTTGAATACTCATTGATCTATACATATAATACGAAAGTAAATGTAACGTGTCTGAACATTTTAGATTTTTGTGAAAAACATTGGCGTTTGCTTCCGTCACCCCGGTTCCCTGGTCCACACACATGCGCTAGGCGGCAGTGGAGTTTTAGCCAGTAGGAGTCTGGCATAACCCTCTCACTGGTAGTAGGGTGGTAGGGTTCTACAGCCTGACTGGGTCGCAACCACTATGTATATGGCGAAAAAGCCCGTCATAGTGATTCGCTTTTGCGGGTCGCGTTTCGGGATCAGCCTGTGCAAATCCAGCTTTTCGTAGGCATGACAGCGATGATCGGCGATGGATAGTGTGTCACTCGGTGGTCGCCATTGTTTTTGGATTGTACTGTGCTTACCATCAGGCACAGTGCAGTCATTTTGCCGTGCTACTATAAAAAAAAAACTTACAAAAAAAAAGGTGTCTAGGAATAAGTGATAAAATATATTACGATAATTGTTGGAAATGTCTGTCTGTTTGTTAGAACACGCGTCACTGCTAAAGTAGTTAAAATCATAAAGCGTATTTTCGAGTAACATTTAGTCTTCATTTCATTAAAATCGGTTAACTCTATCAAAAGTTATTGTAATTTTAATGACGACGTGACTTAAGTATGAGAAATATGTAGAAAAGTAAATTGACTTAATACATTCAGGTGACATTGTTAGTAATTGTCTTTTACATTACGTTCCACGGGGACGAAGTCGTGGACACAGCTAGTATTTAATAAAACTATACAATGGAATAAATAAGGATTCCCCTTAGAACATTGCAAATATATAAATATTGGTGTGTCAAATAGTATTGATTTTTCGATTGAATAAACGGCTCTGCAAAAATTCGACTTTTAATTCTTTATTGTCGAACGGGCCTGGTAATGGAATCAAGCAGCCGGGTCACGTCTCGGACCCTCAAACGGCTGACGGTGGAAGATAAACTTTACCTTCATTGTCAATTTCCTCGAGTCTTGAGGGCTCTCCGCACGCCAGGAAACAATGAAAGAAAAGTACTTTCAACGAGTTTCTGTTGACTTTTTAAATGGTGCGTCGGGATAACGCACCCTGTTAAGACTTTCCATTCTTTGCACTTTATACGTAGCATTTCTCTTAGTTCCTAAATTCTCTATGTGTCGATTATGAAAAGTTAAACTTAGTTTAGGAAAAGAAAATATTTAATTTGTTTCGATGTTATATTTTTGTGTTTAACTGATGATTCTCAAAAATCGAATGCGTATATAGGATTTAGATATCAACGAATAGCAATAACTAACCGTGTAATTACTATGGTGTCGTAATTTTATTGAAAGTCGTGTTTTATAATTTGTAAATATTATTGGTAATTATTACAGGCTATAAACTATTTCATTAAATTATTCCAGTCGTTTTTTAGTTAAAATTAGATACATAAACAGACAGAGGGATAAAAAAAATCGTGATGATTATTCTATAGAATAATTATTTAGAAAATAGAAAAGATATATATTACAGATGAAATTCCAAATTTATTAATAGTAACTATATCAAAATGTACTTGATTAAAACGCCAAAGGTCATTTCAGTTCAAACTACGACTTTAGATAGCTCAAGCACGACTTAAGAATGTTAAACATCTTGTTCATGACTAACTATGTACTTACCGTTTCAAGCGAGTAACGATAAACGATAAAATATACTTATTTTACGTCTCGAAAATGTAAAAATAATGTTGCGTTATCAAAAATTCCAAGCACGTAAGTCAGATAATTTAATTCTATCGTACGCATTAGTCCAACATCAAGATGTTTGAAGCAAGCCGTTCCCTCAACAGCTGTTACTTACTTCAAATTGAGATTAGACTAAAATCTCTCTAACAAGCGAAGGGGTTAGATTTAATTAACTACTCCGATAACTTTGAACGAAATTATCATGTACTCATAAATTTTAACATTATACATAAGTAACTATCTTCTACGTTAGAAAACCACGTAGCGTGGATTACAGAACCTTGAATTGACAGTAATATTTTAGTGATAACTTTGCTTTTAGGGATAAATACTTTTTATATATTTTTCATACATTTACGGCTTCTCGGTTTATTGCTCCAAAATGACAGTGACATTAATGGAGACGTGAGGAACATGCTAAATGCCGGGTGAATGAAATGTTAAGGATTTTAGTAAGAAATAGCAAGATTTCAGGAACGAAGCGATTATGGCTTAGTTGATAGCGTGTTTGCACACAACGTCGAAGGACGTAGGTTTTAACCTTTGCTACTGAGTCGGATCTTCGGGTGAAGGAAATCATCGCGTTGAAATCATAGCAAGGTGGTAGGGTTTTTTTCTAAGTCCGTCTAGCTAGCTACCACCTACAAGTTGAAAATGTAATGCCAAGCACCTATTAGTGTATTCCGACAACTGCATTTGAGAACCAGTCCTCTCTAGATTTGGTGTATTTTCCATCTTAACCACGTCGTCATACAATCGTTTGTCTCATGAATGGCTCTGAAATTGACCTATATATATATATATATATACTGGGTGACTGGTTACTCGTTAGCAATATTTTTACAGGATACTCAGTACTTGATACTCGTTCTATATGAATAAAAAAGTATGTAGTAAGTAGTGCTTAATATTTGATCTAATTATCTAGAAAATATAATAATTATAGTCAATCCTCTACCCGTCTATGTTAAAGTATAGTGTCAATGACCATCGGGTGTAGTAAAAGTGAAGTGAAAGTGAAGCCAACCAAGTAACAAAGCATAATTTATCCAAGTTTGAACAAACAAAAGGGTTTATTGTCCGTTTGATTATTGAAGGGTATATAAACTCTTGATCGCCGCTTGAAGATTATGTCATCTATCATTCAACCTAGGTTTATTTAACTTTGTATCCATACTTTTGAGAGTCTTAGAACAAACTTTAACTTAAGTTTTCTTTATTGTTTATTACTGTTTGTTTTGATATTATTATTTTATATGTTAAATATATCCATGAACTATCACACGATTTAAGGTTGCTACTCTTTAAACAGTTACGATGTATAAAGAAGTACATTAGAAGTAGAAGTGTTATATACTAGCATGGTATACGCATGTTCTGAGGAAGGTTGAAAGTCATATAACTAAAAATCGGTGAAATAAAAACGTGAATAGATATTAAGGTACAGAAAGACTGAAAAGGAATGGATGAAAATGGCGTGGAATGGTACACGAATGAAAAATATGAGTATTGCAATAACAGTGGGTATAGAAAAGTGGAGTAGATTATTATATTGTGATGCCCTACCAAATTTGTGTTAAAGTTACGAAAGTAACAATAAATATGTATTATATTTATATAGACGAAATTCAATTACCGAATGTACATAAGCCTATCGATTCAAATTACCTGCAACTATTTGGGTAATTATATTTTGTTGTGTCTGTAATGGAGAGCAAAGTTTTTATAAACAAACATATTTTACATCCATAAATAAGATATAATTTGGGTGAAAATGTTCATATTAAAATGTGAGTGAGACAGAGAGCAGTAGAAAGGTCTTTAAAAGTATTGACAGAATTGATAGACTGATCATTTGATATTATTACATGGTTGTATTCTAAAGAGAAGGCTTGGTCTCATTTTCTTCGTTAGGAAATTCGTGCTAAGTCGAGGTGGGCGGCTATTTCATATTTTTAATATATTAAAAATATGATGTATTAACAAGCAAAAGATACCCTTAATGATATAAGTATACCTAACGTTGTAACAATATTTAATTATAATTATGATCTTGTATCCATTTTAAAATCGTATTATCATTATACCCTTATAATAAATTGAAAGCTTTGACTTAGTTTATAGATTATAAATAAAAAATAATATATATATGAACACAATAAAATAACAATGAACTCCATCTATGTTGGGCATAACATCAGCATAAACGGCAAATATCAAATCTACAAAAATAGAGTCCCTTTGTCTTATAGAGTAAATCGTAAACAGCAACGCGTGTCACAATAGATCACGTACAAGCAATCACGTCAGTTACATATTAGAGTCATATGTTAGTGATGCTGCCGTTGACAAAAAAACAACATCAGTTCCACACACCGTGCGTTCCGTTATGTTAAATTACAAATTGATTTCCAGAAAGTCAAAGAGGAAATACGTGAAAGTTTTTAACGCTAGTTTAGCAAACATGTGTGGACGGCGACATATTGCTTTTTTCATTCGTTTTCTACGTATACCCTCTTTCCGTGTTTTCGATTCAGTAGTTGTTTGAAATTGGTACTCTTTTGGACAAGAGAAGAGGCAATGTAGTGTATTTGATAAATGGAACAAGGATTAAGCCATAATATGACTGTCGATACACAGCAGCGTCAATGCTTAGTCCCGTAAATTCCAATTAAACCTGGTGCTTATAATAACCCTCTGGTATAAAGAATAATTCGTCAACGTTTTATACCAAATATTTAGGGGGCATTTTGCTAAAATTAGTTTAACTAATCACCGTCACGTAGTTTCAAGTTTTGACAGAAGTATTTATTACCTATTTTATATTCATTTTTTGGGAATTTATCACAAAAGTTTAGTAATTTTATAATTCTATTTTAGAGTTTGGTCACGATAAGTTAGAAACCTTTGAACATTTTAATGGAGTCTCGTGCATTGTTAACTTTGATCGTAGATCTAAACTTGTACTGATGTAGTAGTAATTACTGCTATTGCAGAAGGGATAGTTATGACGACAAATCTTTCGAAATCTTTCCTTGAGGTTCGACCAAGTTTTTTGGTCACCATTTCTACTATTTTACTAACGATATAATAATTTCCAAGGTACCTTTTGATGCATTTTCCAATATATTATCATCATCATCACCTTTTCCCACCTAAGTAAAGTCGGCTCAACATGTTTTCTTTTTCCACCCTCTCATATTGTTAAAAAAATATTATTAATGATGGTAGTTAGTGTTAATAATATTATTATGATTACTTTGTAAGTTTATTAAATATTGTTTCCGGAAATTCAACGAACGACCAAAGTACTATTAATCACAAACCACTTGCCCTATTGACAGGCGACATTGCGTTTCCGTAGAAAACTCTTGAAATCAATTTCCTAAGCGAATTTAAAGGAAAATCCGATATCGTAATGGCCGGTGCTCAGCGTCCATTCGGTTCCGCATCGACGAAATATGTTCCCCTCAAGCTACCTCGGTCCTCGGACAACCTGAAAATTAGATTCTAGCTGCTATTGACATGCGCTATGGGCGTTTCTTCTACTTTGCCGAAGAAAATCGTTCGCAAATAACTAAACTTTAGCAGTATAAATAAATGGCTTTATAGATTGATAAAGTTTATGGAAATTTAGAACTTATTAGGTATTTGACTTTAAATATACTGTTTATATAAGATTTTTTTATTTTATTTTATTTAAACTTTATTGTACCCTAATTACATATATATATATATATAAATGTAAATAAATGTATATATATATACATTTCAAAAAACATTTCACGTTTTGTTAACGGTACAATGGGCGGTCTTATTGCTATTAGCAATTTCTTCCAGGCAACCTTTGGATGGATTTTTCAATGCAGTAGAATCAGGGGTATTCTGGGTGTACAGGAATAAATACTAGTTAATACCACCTAAGATAGTGGCACGTCACTGTGATATATATATAGATGTATAGATTAGTAAATATATACACATAAGCGAATTTTAAATAGATAAATAGTGTTTTTGACAGAGTTTCTAAAAATGCCCATCGTCTACGCTCATCTTATAGAAATCGGTAGAGCATTCCATAGTCGGACAGCCTGAATTGTGAAAGACTTGGCGCTGAAACTAGTGGAATGAGCAGGGCATGCAAATGAGCATTTTAAGTAGTAATGATTAGGAAATAACCAAAACGAATAAAATTTTAATTTAAGATACGTTGTACTATAACGTAGAAATATATGGTCATACAAATTGGACTGTCATCTCGAAAGACTTTAATAAAAATCATTTTGACAAATATTTGGCGCAACGCCCAACATTAATGTATTATTTCATAACCTTTTCAGATCTGCGTTCACAAGTGTACATTTTTTGATGTGACTTTAAAATAATTTCTTATTTTAACGCTAAATCATGAACATCGTCTAAATTCTCAATAAAGATTTGCCATGTAGAAGCTATAATAAATTCGGGCTTATCTTAAATAAGAGATATAACTAGACACTTATTACGTGTACTTGTCCTTAAGTATAATCAGATAACAAATTCACTTAGCTGACATAAAAATGACGTACCCTAGTGTTCTGGTAAAGCCATCCTCTTTGGGTGAGATGAAGACGCCTCGCTCGGAGGCTTAGCGCCCGTGTTAAGTATCGCCCATAAACAAGCGACCCTCAACACGTCACTTGCTACAAATGGACTCTTTATGTCCCTGTCAAATATAAATTTACCCGATTTCCTTGTCAATTTACTCACCTAAGCTGCATGATTTTGCTCTTTAACGTAGATTTAATTTTTACCAATAGTTCTATAAATGTTAGTTCTATAAACGCTATTTTTTTATTATTTTTTATGTCATAGGTGGCAAACGAACAGGTGGGTCACCTGCTGTTAAGTGATCACCACCGTCCATGGACACTAACAACACCAGAGGAGTCGCAAGTGCGTTGCCATCTTTTGGAGGGAAGGGTTAGGGGAGGGAAAGGGAGAGGAGAGAGGAGAGAGGAGAGGGGGAGGGGAGGTGGGTCTCCGGCGCTCTCACTGACCGAACGAAACGCAGTAATGCAAGCACTGTTACTTCACGTCGGTTTTCTGTGAGAGGGTGGTACTACCCCGGACGAGCCGACCCATTCATGCTGAAACCAATAATAGTTTCAGCGTGGCTCTACCACCATTTACTTACTATACTAAACTACATATACTACTTAATGGCAAGTAATTCGTACGAAATATAACACTGTATAAGAAATACAGACAAAAAGTTGTTTCGATGTTTACTGCTCCGTAAAATCCAACTGCATAATTTGTTTATGTCAGACGCGATAGTTTTTGATATATGGACTGGATAAAAAACGCATAATAGACAAATGTTTGCGCATTCTCGGCAGACTGGAGTTGGACGGAACGTTTGATAAAAACCGACGAGATTTTTTAGGAGATATGGTTTGTATTGGTACATATAGGAGCGTAGACAGCGTATAACTCAACACTGTCGTATTTTCTCTTCCACGCTGCATTCATACTACACGAGTAACTTCTCTTTGGTCAATATACTGTGGATTGTAATTCAAAGCTTGTTGTTTACATCCTCTAGCGCTGTCTACGCTTCAGTGTTTGCATTGTGTATAATCGGATAGTACTGTATGTTGCTTTGTATATCTCTTCTGTAGAGCTTTTTCGATACCTACGAGATTTATGTAATATATTTTATCTATTTCGCCAGTATTATAATGTATGTGAAGTGTTGTATTTTTTTTAATAACATTACTAGCATCTACCTGTGACTTTGTTCGCGTGGGATAGTTACCGTTTACGCAGCGCACGCAGCGGAAGCTCTCGATAGGAAAAAAAACGATTTTGAAACATTCTTAATTGGTGCTATACTCCTATTTGTCTTGGCGTGATATATAGACTTCCTCGATAAATGAGCTATATAACACTAAGAATATCTCAAATTCCTGAGATTAGAGCGTTTAAGCAAATAAACTCTTCAGTTTTGTAAATTAGTATGGATATAGAAAATTATACTTGGTTTAAGATTTAAGTGAAAGTAAGTTGCCAATAATGGCTTAGTTGATGTTCATGTTCGGACACTGCACCAATGCACGTAGGTTCAAACCCTAGTAACTAAGTTGGAGCTATCGCTTAAGGAAAACATCATGTGGAGACTATAGCATGTTGTTAGGGTTTATAACCTAGATTTATTCTCAGATAGTATATAATGCCACAGACAATGTTTATCTAGAGATTTTTTTCCATAATATTAACTCTGTGTATGTAATCATGTTTTTATTTGTACATCTATATATAACTGTCTTTTCTTTGTTTATTTATAGTTTTTATTAGTGGAAATTTGTAATTAGCCCTTGTATGTTATTTATTTGTTATTTCATTAGTGTTAGCTGTTAATAGTGGTAGAGCCACGCTGAAACTATTATTGGTTTCAGCATGAATGGGTCGGCTCGCCCGGGACAGTACCACCCTCTCATAGAAAACCGACGTGAAGTAACAGTGCTTGCATTATTGCGTTTCGTTCGGCCAGTGAGAGCGTCGGAAGCCCACCTCCCCACCCCTCTTCTCCTCTCCCTCTCCCTCCCCTAATCCCTTACCCCAAAGGGTGGCAACGCACTTGCGACTCCTTTGGTGTTGTTAGTGTCCATGGATGGTGGTGATCACTTAACAGCAGGTAACCCACCTGTTCGTTTGCCACTATTGACATAAAAAAAAGCTGTAAGTTTTCCTAAATAAATAAAATAAAAATAAAAATTATTCTAAGTTGCCTAAATACCATCCTCAAGCTGATAATGTGTCGCTAAGCAGTTGTTGGTGTGTTCTCTCAGCTGCACTTAGAGCTAGATTTCCCTAGGTTTAGCTTGTTCGCCATCTTAGAGTAAACCGTCATTTAACATCAAATGAGGTTGTGATCATGTAAACCTGTAAAGTATAAAAAATAGGCTTCATAAAAAGAGTATTAATACTTTATTTGAGTTTAAACTTTCATGTCGTTTAAATTATTTGTCCGTTGTGGCTGGAGCCATTCCAAATTAAATTGTACGTAGAAAATTTATCAGTTAGATTGAACAATTTGTTATGACTTTGTTCTTCTATTTTGTGAAAAATGAATAAGAGGTTTTCTTTGTAAAAGCTGGTTGGTGGGGCAGGCGTGTAAATAGCCGTGATCCACCATGCGTTTTGAGAAACTTATTATGTCCGAACACGGGGATGCGTGTCAGACTAATTTAGTTTGTACTCTGAGTATTGAAAATATGTGATCGATACTGGGAGGTATGTACAGCACTTTCGCTTACCAAAATTGCTGGATGCGATTGCGAATTGCCTGGTCCTCGCACGTCCACGGATCACGAGTGTCACGGGGGTGATGGCCACCAGATCGTTCACACACGATTGATATACACTTAATTGATATACTGCGGTGAAAGGAATTGCACTGCGGATTACACTTAATATTTAAATAGCGGGTCGTGTCCTTTTCAACAAAATGTCGCGATGCGGAGTATCTCAGAGCGGAGTAAGGAGCGGAGTATCTCAGAGCGGAGTAAGTAGCGGAGTATCTCAGAGCGGAGTAAGTAGCGGAGTACTGCACTTCTGTCAAAAGACAAAAGCCCCCCCCCCGTATCGACACAACTTATCATTGTCAAACTAGATGGCGGGACATCCGCCTCACCACTGGTTTTAAGGTATTAGTTTTATTTATTTAAGCTGATAATGTGCATTTGGGAAATTATCTCGGTTTTTCTATATTAAATTAGTATTGCGGTAACGATACTAAGTGATATAGAAGTTTTGGTTTCAAACGTTTATTCATAAACTCCGACTCCTATATACAAATTAATAGACCTATCATAATATACCATTGTTCTCTGTTTAATGTCACGTATTACAATTTGACCCTAGGCGACCGCTATTGTGTTTGGCTCTAGCTAGTTTTTGTCGCAAGTCCTACCTGCTGACACGTCGCTATTGTGTTAGAATAGAACATTTACTGTAGTGATATTATTGCCTTCTTCAGTTCAATAACATTATTATTTCAGAAATCAACATTTACTGGTCGTTCTTGGTATAACCTAGCCTGTGCCAAATTCTTATAGTGAAACGTTTGTTTTTACTTTTGTAGGATTGTAGCGATTGACCATTATGCCACCGAATATTAAGTGACAATATGGTCTAATACATTAGACACCATAAACTTGGGGAAAGATTGACTTTTAAGCGAAACTGCCAGAACTCTCGCTATATGGGATATACGACAGATTTTCAACTGGAGGGTGGTGGAGAATCAGAAAGGCTTGAACTTACGCTTATCGACAAGATATCTGAGCATGTTACCATTCGACCATCACATTAATGCCTAAGTTTTAAAAACATTCGAACATTTGCAATATGTAAACACAGGAAATAGATTCTTGATAATTAAGTTTATAACCGCCTTTGTTGCAAAATAAAAGGATTGAAAAGTTATGTAAATATATATTATCGGTGTTAACGAAGTAATATATATGTAGGTATGCCAATTCGGTGGAAATACAATTCTGTTTTGCACCATCTGGTGGCGAAAGGATATATTAGCATTTACACGCACCTCCTTATATACCTACCACGTATAGCATATGTAACGTTACGGCGGATTATGATAATGTTAGTACAGATATTCGAGCAAATGTTATATTAGATTTGTTTTTTTGTAGGTAATAGGAGCGCTTAATCTCGGTACCGTTGAGGTAAATGAGATAGTTAAATAAATACCATATTATATTTTATTATTATTTACAGTAACAATCTATGCGGATCGTTGTATTAGTGTATTGTCCAATAGACATCTAAAGACTATGCACAGAGATGGAGCAAGAAGGAATACTCATTGGTATCGTATTTGGACATATAGCAGACTGATATATAAGTTTGAATCCTGCAATAAGGCAGATGTTTCGGTGAAGAAAAATATAGTGATGTACTCATAGCACGGTGGTCGTGTTTCGTCTAAAGCCTGATGGGTAGGTATCATCACCTTGGAATTGAATGTATGTCGGTAAATACTTATAGGTGCGTTTCGACAAAAATTTAGAGCGAGTTCTTTTCTAGATTTAGTATATTACCATTTTCAGCCATGTCGCTATTTACTATACGGTTACATTGTAATTAAATGGTTAAACTTGTCCGGTGTTATTACAAAAAAGTTAAATACGTATTGAATACTTGCTCTAAAAAGGTTTCGTATTAAATTCACCGCGCTCGCCCGAGGCAAGTTCGCGTTATCCTTTTCCGCAAGTCTAACCTAACGTAACCAAAGCGAGACAAAAGAGCAAGCATTCAGCGACCGCGGTGCATTTAATACGAGACCTTTTTAAAGTAAGTACGTATTTAACTTTTTTGTAATAACACCAATAAAGTTTAAAAAACTTCAGTTTTATTTATATACTGCTTTTGTTTGTTTTTTTTTTGCGACTTCACTCTCACGTGCCTTATGTACCGTTGACATATCTATATTGTTGTATTTATATGTAATATTTTATAATGATCGGTTTAGTAATTCAAGCATAAAATCGTAACGAACAAATTCACTCTCGCATTTGTTAAATTAGTAGCGAGAATAATATTATTTGTGCTTAATTATTAACTCTATATAATAAATATCAGCGAGAAGCAATAAATATATCGAAAACAAAGGATACGAGGTAACTTTTTCGAGTAATAAACATAAATTGTAGCCAACAGCAACGCATGACCGCTCCCGAGCCGTGTCGCTTGTGCGTTGCCATGTCTACATGAAAACAAACTCTACATTCATTTAAAATTCGTAGTACCAAATACAAAACGAATACTTATCTCACTACCACTTGTTATTATAAAGTTAAGTATATAGTTAATATAATTGCTTAATAATCATACGAATTATTGGAACGTACGCAAAATCTATACTAATATTATAAAGCTAGAGGGTTTGTTTGTTTATTTGGTTGAACGCGCAAATATCTGGAACTATTGGTCTGATTTGAAAAAATATTTTAGTGTTAGATAGCTCATTTATCGAAGGAGGCTATTTATCACGGTAAGACCAATAGGAGCGGATCACCAACGAAGAATGTTTTAAAATCGTTTTCTTTTCTTTTCAGAGCTTCGGTTGCGTGTTAGTATTAGCCCAAATTACCTATTCCACGCGGGCAGAAGCTAATACTATGCTATGCAAATGCTAATAATCTATAATACCGAATGAACTGTATGGAAGACCTTTCGTCTATGTTAGAAAAAATCTTCTTGAGGAAATAACGCATGTTAGGCGATCAGTGGATCGTCTCATATTTGAGGGTATAGTATCTCATCATAGTAGCGTCTCTTGTTTTAGGTGGTAGCTTTGACGTTCATAAGCGCCGTCTCATGACCTAAACTGAATAAAATATATTTTGATTGTAATAGGATTTTTATATTTAATAGTATATATTTTTTTAAATTGTAGCGCGGCAATATGACTGCACTGTGCCTGATGGTAAGCACAGTACAATCCAAAAACAATGGCGACCATCGAGTAACATACTATCCATCGCCGGTCGCTGCTGTCATGCCGGCCTGCGAAAAGCTGGATATGCACAGGCTGATCCCGAAACGCGACCCGCAGAAGCGAATCACTATGACGGGCTTATTCGCCATTTACATGGTGGTTGCGACCCAGTCAGGCTGTAAAACCCTATCACCCCGCTATCGCCATTGCCTCGTTCGTTATTCAGCAGGGTGCACCACGCGCAAGTGAGGTTGGCTTGGATGTCTCAAGTCTTAGATGTTATTCGATACCCTTTACACCCCATCGTTTACCATATAGCGTTTGACCACAATCTCATTTCGCCATATACATGGTGGTTGCGACCCAGTCAGGCTGTAAAACCCTATCACCCCGCTATCGCCATTGCCTCGTTCGTTATTCAGCAGGGTGCACCACGCGCAAGTGAGGTTGGCTTGGATGTCTCAAGTCTTAGATGTTATTCGA
>MU158837.1:522603-561620 GCA_015888305.1 Antheraea pernyi | reverse complement strand
CCCCTGGCCCATCCCCTCAGGTCCGGCTACGGTGGCAGGAGGAGTTGGGCGAAGCGCCTTCTCCTCCTGCCTGTCCTTCTTTGGCGGAGACGGCCACTTTGAGGGTCTGCCTCGCGGGCCCTCTCCGCCTCCTCCTTCTGCGAGATGACCTCCTCGCAGAAGGAGGCCATCGCTCGCCACGCCTGTTCGCTGCCGAGCATGGCCGAAACCACGCTCGGCAGCGATAAGTCCGCTCCCACGGCCGCCGCCAGGGTCCTGGTGGAGGGCGCCCGGATCAGGGTGGGGACCCGGATGATATATCTGGGCCTCACCCTGGACGGGCGCTGGCGGTTCGGGCCCCATTTTACGGGGTTTTGTTGTATTTTGACACTGCTGCTGTCCTCCTATGACAAAGCGAAACGAGCTCTTCAATTTTATTTATCCAACAATATAGTACGAAATAAAATTATACAGATTTCTTCATAAGGCCGTTAAAATTCTTGGTCGTTTGACGTAATTATTCTAATAATATCAAATTAAATTGTTCTGCTCACCTTGAAATGAATGAAGCGTAACGATAAATTGTTAATGTTGTTTATAAGACAAATTGATATAACAATGATAATTTTAATTTGTGTAACTAAAAAAAATCTATATTTTGTTTTGTGTTCTCCTAACCGTTTAAATCTAGCACAAATATCTTTCATTATTATTTTTACAGGTTTTTCTTTCATCTTTAAATATGTATACTAATATTATAAAGCTGAACAGTTGGTTTGATTGGTTGAACGAGCTAATCTTAGGAACTATAGGTCCGATTTGATTTTTTTTTTTTTTTTTATGTCATAGGTGGCAAACGAACAGGTGGGTCACCTGATGTTAAGTGATCACCACCGTCCATGGACACTAACAACACCAGAGGAGTCGCAAGTGCGTTGCCACCCTTTGGGGGAAGGGAATCTTGTATCAGGCAACAGCCCAAGCCGAGGTGTGCCGTGCACCCTTGAGCTAGTTATCAAATAAAATCGGCTGAGGGCCTTAAGCGCTCACCTTAGTAGTCCGCTGTTAAGACCTTTCTAGGTCAATAGCATAGTCAAACCTAAAAAAAAAATGGGGCGAGACACTCGTTTTTTGTTATAGTGGTCCAACCATATTTGGTTTCGTAATACAGAAACTTGTTATCACCAATTATTATTGTTACGCTGATCGTATTGTTACCGCAAGCATATAAATAAAAAAGTTTACACAAAGCTACGAGGGATTAAATTAAATTAATGGGAATCATTTTTAAGCGCAAGTTCCTTGCGGAAGTGGAGTCAAAGCATCGTTTTACAAAGACGTTTGAAACAAATTACGAAGTTTGTTTCAAACTGTTGTAAAATTTTCAATGCTATATTTGTACAATTTAAAACAAATTTCAATTTAATGGTTTAACTAGGTTTTATTCTCGGCTTCGCTCGTGTAAATCTAGATTTTTGATATAATCGTAAAACAGAACTTTTCCTGTATAAACTATATCTTATATATTTTGCTGTACTCCTGACAACGTATATATAAGCGCTTCACCGTGTTGCCATCTGGTGGCAATGTAAGTAAGTAACAAATTAAATTAACGCTTTATTATCTGTAGTGCCATCTATCGGTTAATACGGAACTTAAATAACGGAGGAAATATTATTAGCAACTCTTTGTTATAAAGTAAATAAAATATAGAAAATTAGGAACATATTACTGTGATAAATAGAATTAAATAAATCAAGATTTAATGAACGTTTTCGTTATGTTTAATTACAATCTAATATTGTTTAAAGAATTTTAAAATAGAAATATGATTTATTTTTGCCACGTAGTATTTATGATTATAATGATTTCTAAATAGGTTAATTGTGATATATTTCAACTTTTTAACATATTGTTATTTATTTAATACTAGCCGACCCGTGCCCACTTCGTTGGGCGGCAATAGGCATTATCAAGAAACAATTTTTTTTCTAGAATCATATATCTCTCATCGTTAAGGCAGCGTTCGTAAGAAACATTTTCGTTCAACCATTGTTTCTCCGACTCTCCAGATATTACCCCGTACAACCTCACAAACTTTACCTCTTTATAATATTATAATAATAATACAATTAATTAATAGCTTCTGTCCACGACTTCGTACGCGTGGAATAGTTATTTTGGGCTAACACGCAGCGGAAGCTCTCAAGAGGAAAAAAAACATTCTTCATCGTTGCTCCGCTCCTATTGGTCTTAGCGTGATGATATATAGCCTATGACACTCACAATTAACGTGGCTCTCTATTGGTAAAAAAATTTTGAAAATCGGTTTATTACTCCCTACAACGTCACGAACTCACAAACTGACAAACTTTGCCACTTTATAATATTAGTATAGATTGTTTTTGTAAACCGTTGACTAATTATTTTTGTAATAAAGAAAATATGTTATTATTGACAAATAAGATATGGTGGAACTGAGTGAGTTACAAACGGGCAATAAGAAACTAAGTTAAGAAAACATTCTTTGGACGATAATTGTAAAGTGACACAGCGAAAGAAAATATAATTGATTTGGTTCTAATGAACAGTGTCATTTTTATAATGGATTCTGGGGAGAATTCTGGTGAAACGCCGACATATACTTTTTTAAATTTTCGTGACAACTAGACTTCTTGGTTGAATGGTTAAGACGTGAAATTGTAACAAATAAATAAAGAAATGAAGTCATATATGCATTTATAAAATTATAGCTCATATCTCTTCTTTATTCATGCCAGTTCAGATGTTTGATAAATGGTCGTATGCACGCGTTTCCGACATTTAATAATGATGATGATAGTCGATCTAAAACTACTTAGGTATATTAATCTAATTTTTCATTAATAATTTTAAGGTTATGACTTCGAAATAAACCTTTGTGGTTAAACTATAGTGCACGTGACTAAGAATATGTAATCGGATACATTTCAATCCTTTTTAGAAATGCTTCTCTGCCTGTTTATTTGTAAATGCGTCATTGCTAAAATACTAAATTTATGAACAAAATCTCACCAAGAAAATTTTAAAGTATAAAACAGGACAAAAAAAAAAAAATTTTTTTTTGGGTTTCTGTTTTCTTGCTTAAATTCTGATTCTAGACATTGAAAAACACTTGAATATCCATATTTAGCTCATAAAGTTTGCTTTGGTGTGATTTACGACGATAAGTATGATTTAATTTATTTATGTTATTTCATAAACAAAAGATTGCTACTACGTCTGAACGAATTTAAAGACAACATGGGGGCCTACTCCGAGGAACAAGGAGAACGTTTTTACCAAGATGTGATGGAATTTGAACGGCGATATCAAGGGCAGTACAACGAGAATATGATGGGAGATTACATTTGGAGTTTAATACGAGAGAGCTCATACGAGCATAAAAGAAATACGAAACATATTCACTTTTAGACATTAGTTTCTTGTTATTTTACATCTATATGTTATTGTTTATCACAAATCTTGAATAAAAAAGACTGTTGTATCTAAAAAAATATTTTCTAATTATAATTTACAGTGGAAGTGTAGAAAAAATATAAAAATCAATAATTTTTGCCGAAAAATTGTTCCAGTTTCTACAAAAGCAAACTTTAAACGGAATTTTTTTTTTCCTTATTTTTGTCGTAGGAAAAACCAAAACTTAACATGTAGAAGTTAGACCCAAAAATCATGTTGACCGGAGTAATCCGAGTAATATTTAGTCATTGTTTTATTAAAATCTGTATACTCCATTAAAAGAAATTGTAAGTCCAGACGACGCGAGTTAAGTACGAGATAAAAGCAGGAAAGCATATGCATTCCTGTGTCATTTAAAAACTGGGTATTTCGTAGTATATCCCATATGTTCTTCTATAAATGTGGGATCCAATAAAACCCTGATAATTACTTTCGCACTGTATTAAGCACAAACGGTGTAGACTACACCACTTTATTATCAATTTCTATACGCGCCTCGTGTTGGCGTCAACACAGTACAGTCGCCATCTTGTAAAACGAATTACAACAGAATACTGCAACATTCACTTATATGTTGTGCCCCGTTTTACCTAATATTTCTATAAAGATAAAATAAATCGCAGACAAAGTCGCGGGTTTCAGTTAGTAACTTATAACACTGAAAATATTCTTTTCGTTCACTTTAATTTTCCAAACTACTAGACTGGAATCGATATATTATGATTTTCTTATAGATAAGGAAATCTTAGAATAGTTTATGATTTAGTTTTGGAATAATACTAAATTTAGGTATACATTTTTGCTAGTGTAGAATATGATATATAATTGTAACTGAATTTATATATATAAAAATTATAAAATCCCATATTATATATATATTTATATATATATACATATTTATTACCTTTCTTCACATCCTCACACGTTGACTTTCGAGAAATATTAAAATAAATATTTCATTATTTTTAACAAAAGTTATTGAAGCAAGTTTCAAATAAATCTAACTCGAAAAATAATTATCATTCCATTCAACATCTTAATGGTCGGATTTCTAGACATCCTACTTTAAACGATGCCTACATTGTAAAGACAATATTCTCCCCAAATTTCAAATTTCTCTCTTTACCACTTTGGGCTGGGCTTTTATACATCTGTAAGTTTCTATTATAGCATAAATTAACTTCAACGAGTAGATATTTATTTTGTTTCGTAGATTTTTTGAAGTTATACTTCTTTTGGCGCGTTAGGGAAAAATGTTGAGAATAAATTTTTACGATGCGCGCGCACACAGTCATGAAAAACCAACACCCTGAAGTTATCTATAGTCAACATTTTGTTTCTTTGTATTTGTTGTTAGTATTTCTATGTATTAAAACTTTCAATGTTTTAAATACCTTTTTTCTACTGTTAGTGTCGTTTTTTCTACAAATGTAGAATAAGCCAAAAGACGAAATTTTTGAAAGGATTTTTATCTTGTTACGCCAAAGAAGTATAATTTCTACCGCGTGTACATAAGTACACACACACTTTTTCGTAGATTATATTGAATAGAAACGTTCTACTTAACAATTTTACCATGAAAGGTATATCTAAATATTCACAATTAAATACTGTGTCAATTTATTTCTAATAGCATAGAATTATAGTACTAATTATGAAACTAATATCAGTTAATTACGAATTTCATGCGTAAATCATAGCGGCCAATGAACGGCCCCTCGTGGCGATTCTATTAAGCGACACTACATTATGAGTTAAAACCTTAATAAACTAATTTAATAAACCATTAAAGCTATCTGGACCAGGGTAGCCACTGTGATTTATAGCAATATGAGAACATTAAAAACGCATTACGAAAACACGACTTTGGGCGCGAAAATTTAACTCGGCTATATATAACCTGTAACGGATGTTTTGTATTTTATGGATTTGAAAAGACTTAATATATATTACATTTTGTGTTTATGTAAAATGGGTAAAAGTAAATAATGACCTTAAATTTTTATTTGAACTTCAATGAACCGATTAAATTATTCGTATATTTAATATAATTGGAGTGTATGTTGTAATTCCGGATCAATGCTCCGAAACAGCTCAACTCATTTTGACGATTGTTTCACTTGCCTTTTAGGAATGTTATCTAGGCTTTTTAGGCAAGTGTCTATGGACGGTGGTGATCGCCTAACATCAGGTGACCCACATGTTCGTTTGCACCCTATGATATAAAAAAAGTCAAAGAACCAATTAGACTCATTTCACTAAAGTAGCAGGCAACAAACTTTCAATATTTCTCCGATTTTTTTAAGACTTGCTTAAGACGGCAGAGCAGTAAAAAAATCATTAGTAATAATTTAACTACCCGATATTTTTTTTTAGATATTGTTAAATTTTTCTTCTCTATTCATTCATTTTTTGTGTGAATATATACAGCCTATAATCGAGTCATAAAGTGTTGCAATACCAAACCCTGTATAAATGTTTACAAACCTTCAAGAAACAGTGTACACTTCTTAAAAAGGCCGAGTTCTTTGTAAGATGTGTCAAATAACATCATAAGACTTGAGACACCCAAGCCAACCTCACCTGCACGTGGTCCACCCTACTGAATAGCAAACGAGGCAATGGCGAAAGCGGGGTGGTAGGGTTTCACAGCCTGACTGGGTCCGAACCACCATGTATTTGGCGAAAAAGCCTGTCATAATGATTCGCATCTGTAGGTCGCGTTTCGGGATCAGCCTGTGCATATCCAGCGTTTTGCAGGCCGGCATGATAGTGGCGATCGGCGATGGATAGTGTGTCTCTCGGTGGTTGCCATTGTTTTTGGATTGTACTGTGCTTACCATCAGGCATAGTGCAGTCATTTTGCCGTGCTACAATAAAAAAAAAAGTTGCGACTCCCCTGATGTTGCTAGTGTTTATGGACGGCGGTGATCACTTAACATTAGGTACCCACCTGTTTGTTTGCCTCCTATGATATAAAAAAAGTGTGTTACAATAGTTGCACTTCAGAGTCGGCCTCCCTTTCTACTTAGCATGGGCACCTATTCGGCCACAGTTCTTTACAAGGTGTTATAGTTTCAAAATAAATCCTAACAACAATAATAAATATAAAGCTAAGAACAAAGGTTGAATTTTCATTTACAATTGACAGATTATACGTTCAAAGTAATAAGTCTATTACAAGAAATTCTGATTTACCACCAGGATTTGTTGTTCCCTTGTGAGTCCAGAGACATTTATTAGGCAAAACCACGATCGATCAAAGTCTTTTTGCTTCATTAATCTTGCTCATCAACGAGCTACTCCGGGATATTTTCTACTAGATACTCACATTTTCTTTATTTTTTTCAATATGAATTTATTTTATTAGTTCGATCTGTTATAAGCGATTATATTGCCAATTATTTCTATGATTTTACTGTCGCCGTGGTCAATGAATTGTTTTCCTATTTAACGGAACATATATAATATACCTTTACCTATAATTTGTATAGGTGAGACAAGTATGTAGTGGTTTCTATACGTTAGCATATAAAAAAAACATTAATAATTATTATTTTTTTTTAGTTTTGACCAGTGATATTATAACTAAATAGCTGTACGTTACTTACATGACATTTTGACAAAACAAATGGCACGATAACGTACACATACGTAAAGCAATATTGTTACGCCACACTGTCTTCGATAAAATGTGGAAGTAAGATGGCATATTGTCAATACCGTTGGTGAAAAAGAAATAGTTATATGTTGCTTGGATACGGACGGAGCCGTCAAAACTAAGCTAACTAGCCAAGTTTTAACAAGGCGTTGTCGAAGCGTATATGGTGTATTTACAGCTTTTTAATTATAATGTTATTGGTTTTGACAACTTCGTTCTTTTAAAAATGGCTTTGCTGTTTCGTGTATACTAAGAGTATTTTGTGGTTTCCTTTAATGTTCTTTGTCTGCCTCTCTATCTATATTAATCTTGTTAAAATCGATTTAGCTGCTTCGGAGATTATTCTGAACAAAGAGTAGACACTTCAATTTTATTTATATGTATAGATTTAGGCTTGGCCTCGTTAAACTTTGAATTCTGTTCCGTCTTGCAAAATACAGATGTAATTCGTCTTAATATCATTAAGGGACCGAACGCTGTAATTTGATGATAAGCTCGAAGTTCGAAAGATTTTTAGTGAATTCGACAGAGTCTTATAATTTCAGTGAAAAAGTTTTGCTCCTCTCAAACGTCGCGTCGTTCGTATCTTGTTAAGTTTCGAAATAAGATTTCGCACATTTTTAACATAAACTTAATACTGTCCCTGACACTTTAAAAAGAATCTCGAGCGACTGTTTTTAAGATTCAAATATAGAACTAATTTTCTTAAGGATTAAAATTTTAGTTTCAATGAATTATTATCATTTAAAATTTGAATAAAATTTATCTAATTTAATGCTTAAATTATACAGAAATGAGCATGTTTATTTAGTCTAAATACAGGGCTACTTCCAAAAATAAATAAACGGTTCAACTCTGGGAAATGAAGCGTTGAAATAAATATTTGTCTTACCTTAGATTTATCATGGTTTATATTCCAATAAATTATGTTACAAAGTTTGTCATATTAATTTAAGTTTTATTTATACCTATAAGAGGCATCAAAATAACACAGATAGGTCTGTTATTAAGAACCTATTAAAGATTATTGAAATACTAACTATCGATCACGGCTTCGCTCTCGTTAATGTAGATTTACCCTATTCCTCAGAAATGGTTTTTTTGCATGAATCTATACCAATTTCTTCTCTGTACCTCTGAAAACATGTATGCAAAATTTCATGATGGTTGGTTGAGTAGTTATGGCATTAAAGCATAACAAATATAGTTCTTTCCAATAGTTCCAAAGTTTTCTATTGCTCTAAATAACAGGATAATAGATTCAGTTCAAAACGCAAATTTATATATTAAATACGTGAAGCGAAAACTTTGTATCCCGAATTGCGCTAACGGATGAACGTGAAATTTGGCATAATTAAAGTTTATATGGAGAAGAAATGCACAAAGCTATTTTGTTTGTATATAAAATGCATTAAAACACATTAAATTAACTAAAATATACATTACACACACTACTACATGAATGACTCAAAATATACACACATACGAATGAAAAAGACGTTTCACCATCCTTTATTTTACTCTTACGTTCCAATTACAATACCTTACATGCCCTTGAAATTAACTGGTCCAATTGTTGGTTAATTTTATAATAAAATAATATGTAAATTTATAATATACATTAAAAATTAATTGATAAATAATTTATTTTTAAAACATTTATGAAACCACGGAAATAATTATTATTCTCTTTGGTCGTATTGAATGTGAAAATTAATTATGGTGGAATCACGACCACTAGGCAACCGTTAGTTTAGATAAAAACACGTATTATATTATATGCATGACATTGAGACAGGTTAAAGATAAATAAATGACAATTTTAGATTCCTATGATCATATATTAACTTTGTTTTTTTTTTTTTATGTCAAAACGCGGCCAACGAACAGGTGGGTCACCTGATGTTAAGTGATCACCACCGTCCATAGACACTAGCAACACCAGGGGAGTCACAAGTGCGTTGCCAGCCTGTGTATGGGGGGTAGGGAAAGGAGAAAGGAGAAGGGAAAGGCGGAAAGGAGGTGGGCCTCCGGCGCTCTCACTGACCGAACGAAACGCAACAATGCAAGCATAGTTACTTCACGTCGGTGTTCTATAAGAGGGTGGTACTACCCCGGACGAGCCGACCCATTCATGCTGAAACCAGTAATAGCTACAGCGTGGCTCTACCACCTTCAAATGGTTTTGTATTATACTCTCCACGATATTATGCGCAATTGTTATTGTTTCTACGCGATATTGTTAGTTAAGTTTCGAGATTATTAGATCATAGTTATGTATTTATATATATAATTACTACAATCTTAAGTACATATACATATATAGAGGAGTAAGGAGAGATATTCTTTTAGAATTCGTAAGAAAAACACGTAATTATTTAAGTAGATACAAGAATACAGGGAGCGTGACTTCATTTAATAGCCATCCGCCACCGCTAACTTAATTTAAAAAGGTTACCAAGTTATGAACCTTGTCTCCATTAAGCTAATAAGTTAGAGCAAAGAAGATTTTTTATTTATAAGTAACAATTATTTAAACTTTGATAAAGTTTCTATTAAGTATTCAGTGATTTAAAATATATCACATATTTCAGTGGTTTTTGAAATGGCGATTCAATACGACGCATAGCAATAAAGAACTGTTTTTTATTTTATTTTATTCGTATTTAATTACTCCCAGTACTTGCAGACACGATCAGTGTGGAATGCGGTCCCGTCAAGATATTTGAAATACGCTGCATATTGAAATCCTCAGAACGCCGTCATATCGGACGAAAATGACCTACGAGGGGCGCCTCGGCCTCCATTATTGCTTAGAAATATCCGTAAGAAATTTCATAGGTGCTTTATCAACTTTCTTTATTGTACCTTGTGATAGTAATAATAACAAATAACAGAAATGTTTCGAAAGCAGAACATGAAACGTAACATATAAAAAAATGTCATGCATCTGTTTCTATGTATTATTTAAAAATGATCACGTTAAGAAATTTCTGGTTAAATTACCTTCTCCCTTCTAAATAAATGTATGTAGGAGTTTAGGGCATCATCACGTCGGGGTCACCAAATATAGGGCTTCGGGCTCACTACTATAAGATTCTAGACTGACACGGAGAGTGTAATAATAGTACTCGGAGTGCGTAAAATAGACTGTTTATTAAAATGATCATAAAAGGTAATTGCACACGCGACATTTCATTTATTTGTTCAATTGTTTGAACGATATTATATTTACAATATTTACAAAAGTTTCAGCCAGCCTGCCAAAGAGGATGACATTCTCGGTAGCTACATGTATATAAAGCTACATGTAATTTTTAGGTTACGGCTTTTGACCAAAATCTCAAGGATTTGATGAACATATTTCCGATTACGGCGTCCGATTTGGTTATTTATTGAACACTATCATTCAGCTTTTTTCTTCTTATTATCTTCCTCCAAGTTTGTTTCTTATCTAAAATCTTATTTACATGTCTTATTTTTTATACATATCCATATATGTAGTTAGATATTATTATAGCTATATAATATATAGCTATGAACTCTATCTACTATAACTTACTAGTAATAAGCGAAAACGTTGTGTGTTTGGTCTTTGTATTTTGCTGACTTTTGTATGATGAACGCAGTTATTAGTTCTGCGTAGCTGTTATACCCATATATAAAATATATTTTGTTTAGTTTAGTTTAAATCTTTTTTAATTTAGGGACTTATGCCCACAAAGAGCATGTTAGTCCCATCGTACTCTAATCTAAGTATATTTACAAAGGACTATTAAACACAAGCTTCCATAGAATCTTGGCTACCTAACTTTCAGATGCAACAAGATTCTATGGAAGCTACCCTGAACTAATTTATTTATTTATAACTAATCGATGACAGCTTTTCGTTGTTTATTGCGGTGACATTCCATCAACAAGTGTTGCGAGTCTTCCATCGTTTCACACGTTACACAATTGGGTCATACAGTTTTCTCATAAGAAATACCATAATACAAGAGATCATTAACTCGGAATTGGATTCTCGTTTGTGAAATTGTAGGTGGTAGAGCCTCGCTGAAGCTACTACTGGTTTCAGCATGAAAGTAAAGAGGTATACGCACTATGTTTTCAACATGTTTATGCACTGGTTTCAACATGACTTAGTACCAACCTCTCACAGAAAACCGACGTGAAGTAACAGTACTTGCATTGTTGCGTTTCGTTCGGTCAGTGAGAGCGCCGGATACCCAACTCCCCTCTCCTCTCCCCACTCCTCCTTCTCCCAAACACAGGCTGGCAACGCACTTGCGACTCTTCTGGTGTTGCAAGTGTCTATGGACGGTGGTGATCACTTAACATCAGGTGACGCACCTGTTCGTTTGCCTCCTATTATATAAAAAAAAATTGTATAAAAAAATCACTAAGGCAAACTCCGAACGTAACATGTCAAGGTAGCTGATACCATGAAATTCAGATTAATATAGAATTACACTTATTTGCGAGTTACAAAGTCCTTACATTGTAAGTATTGTTATAAATTAACAAAGTAGGTCAAGAGAACGGTCCAGCTTGGTGGCTGCAAACACTTACAAGTCGCTCGGGTATGTGTTCACTTAGTTCCACTAAACAAACACACGAGTAGTTGCAATCGTGACGTGACCATCGCCTAGAATCTGAACTTACTTTGATCCACTGATCATAAATTATTTCTAGAAATGACTCTTAATGTTTCTATTATATACGCTGGTAGCAGGAGGTTTGATAATTTAAAAAAATCTCGTTGGAGTTTACTTAGAACTAGACTAGGCTATTGTTTTGCCCATAGCTTAATCAAATATCAGTTGCAATTTTTTTTAAATATTCGTGCAGACTAAAGTTAAATGAATTCATCATCATACAAATACACAACACTCACACTCTCATCTTATAATGCTGTAGGGGCAGTCCACTTGAAGATCTTTTTGTGTCTCTTCGAATTCGCTTAAATGTTCAAAACATACCTCTGCTTGGACGCATCGTTTATATCCCTTTCAATAAAGAAGGTTGAAAAGTCTGGATGGCTGACGTCATTATTCGAACGATTAAACAGAGTTCGAGACGGGTTCTTTATAAACCCATTTTTTTGGGCCTCCACGATCGATGAATAATTAATTTTTTATTTGTAACAACGAGTTGGCATACAGAGTGTAGCGAAATAATTATAAATAAACTTCTCTTTCATTATACGGTGCAGCTATCAATTACATATTGGGAGTTCAAGTCATTGCTCGCCGTTTGAACTAACAAGTTCAAGTTGAAAATATCTCATCATCATGTCCATGTGCACATTCTTTCTAGACTTAGGTTAACTGCATCATTACTAAGCGTTTGTTGTCAAACGCTAATAAAGACAAAGAAATGTCATATAAAAACTAATTTTATTAAAGGGCAATATTGAACACAATTGTTAAATTTTTCTATATGATTGTGTTATAATTGATTTCATATACACTCATCAAAAAAGTCTAGGCAACATATACTAATTTAAATTTTAGGATGGTTCTTCACATTATAACGTTGTATTTTATTTTTAAAATAATATCTTTAGGGTTCTATGATGTAAAAATAACAGCTGTTGTCTTTATAAGTTCTTTTAATAACAGAAATGAACAATATTAGAATATACTGTAGAAACTAAGATACATAAGAAACTAAACTTTTTTCTTACAAAATGAAATTTCTAAAGAAAATGTATTTATTGTGACAGAATAGAACAATTTAATACAAAGTATGGTCTCCTCTGCTATTCAGAACTTGTCGGCAACGATTATGCATTGAATTAATGAGACTGTTTATGTCATCTTGCGGTATTCGCTCCCAATGGAATTGTAGCAAATCCTTCAGCTGTTGGCTTGTTGTTGCTCCGTCCAAGTCCTTCAAAACACGTCTCTGGAGCATGTCCCATGCGTGCTCGATGGGGTTGAGATCTGGTGATTGTGCAGGCCAGGGCAATACCCGGATGTTCTCCGTTGCAAAGTATTCACTGGTTCGCCGAGCTGTATGTGAACGCGCATTGTCATGCATTAACCTAAAATCGGAGCCAAAGGTTTGTGCAAATGGGTAGACATAAGGTCTGACAATATTCTCAATGTACTTTTCAGCATTCATGTTTCCATTTACAAAAACGAGCTCAGTTCGCCTGTTTCTCATAATACCCGCCCATAACATAACTGTTGAGCCGCTGTATGGATGAACTTCCTGAACGCACCTGAGCCTTTCAGTATTTCCGGGCCGACGATACACTCGCACCCTTCTTGTATCAGGCTTAAACCCGAATCGCGACTCATCGGAAAACATAATTTTATCCCATTGTTCCTGGGTCCATGTTATGCGTTCTCTACACCATTCATATCGACGAGCGCGATTCCCGTGACGTATCGGTGGGCACCTGATTGGGCGTCGAGCTCGTAGGCCGTACTCATGCAGTCGATTTCGCACAGTTTGAGGACTTACATCAACACCACTTGAAATTTGTAGCCTCAAACTTATCTCTCGAGCGGTTAACATCGGCTGGCGTCTTGCAGTCAGTTGTATGTACCGGTCTTGCCGAGTGGTTGTACTCCTTTTACGGCCTGGATGCTGTTCAGCGGGTTCTCCTGTATTATTGTAGCGCTGCCAAAGACGACAAATAACACTTCTATGAATGCCAAAATGTCGAGATACCTGAGATTGATTACTTCCCGCTTGCAACATCCCTACAGCTCTTTGCATTTCATCTGCCATCAAATGACGTCGCTTCATGACGTAAAGAATATCTAGCAATACAATTTTGTCGCTAACTTTATTTAAATGGTTGGTAAAATTATAAAATCAAGACTAAACGTAGCAATTAAAACGCACTTAAATTCAAATCATAATCAAATTTTTTTTTACAACCAGCTAGTATGTCATCAATAACAAAAACGTTTACTTACCTACGCACTTTGTTTGAGTAAATACTTAGAAATGAATTAATATAAATGGTAAAATTTGTAATATCACGCATGTTGCTTAGACTTTTTTGATGTGTGTATTAAAACTTTCCCAAGTTCATAGATTATTACAGAGTCCTAAAAATTAGTTTTGTAGTTTCTGAAAACGCGTCTTTTTTAGTCAATAAATAAATAGTTATTGGATTATTTTACTATGTTATTATCGATATAAACTTAGTAATATAACTATTACTGTATACCATGTTAATCAACTTTACATCCACGGTCTTGGACCGTGGTGTAACTGTATGCTGCACTATAAAATACTGTTTACATTTCCCCTTTGTTGTTCATTTGTTTGGCGTACTCAGTTGCGGCGAAGCTGTTGTGAGATCGTATGCTATTATTTATTCAAGAAATTGAACAATGTGTGTAAAGATATGGGTGTATTATATATACACATATAAATGTATCAATTATTAAATAAGTACAACATAATAAACGCAAAAGTTCCGATATAACTTAATTTGATATGGTAGAAGAATAGTATTTGTAACCGGAATGATCTGGCACGATCAATTAAATAGTGGAAAACAGATTTCAAGGTTATGCTTTACATTCTACTGTCTGTAAATTCTTCTCTTGTATAATGCACTATATGGATGGGATATAATACCCGCCATAGATGTACGGTTAAGAGTGTTGCGTTTTGGGATTGTGTATATACATTATACAGAACATATCTATATTAATATATCTATATCTATACTAATATATAAAGCTGAAGAGTTTGTTTGTTTGTTTGGTTGAACGCTAGGATCTCAGGAACTACCATTCCGATTTGAGAAAATCCTTCGGTTTTAAATAGCTCATTTATCGTGGAAGTCTATAGGTTATATATAATCACGCTAAGACCAATAGAAACAGAGCACTAATGAAGAATATTTCAAAATCGGGCACATTTTTTGCTTTTGAGCGATTACGTTATTATTATATACGTTGCTATGGTAACGTGGCAAGTAGTAGTAATAATATTCGTCCAATAGGACGGACGAAGGAATTAATCTATACTGCCAATTCTGAAGTTATGTGGTAAGTATCAAAGCTAACATTTTCTAAGTTTATTTTGTTTTCCTATTCAAATACAAAGGCGAAGGAATTAATCCATACTGCCAATTCTGAAGTTATGTGGTAAGTATCAAAGCTAACATTTTCAAAGTTTATTTTGTTTTCCTATTCAAATAGTTCATACTACTTTTATTTCCAATTTTTTATTTGTTCTCAATTACGTATTATAAAAATAAAGTTTGTGTATGTACTATTAAAATAACAAGTTTTTCATGAATGGATATGGCTACAAATAACCAAAAAAAAACTTTTTTTTATACTTTGTCTATATTTTTATATTATTATATTTTGTCTGTTTGTTTGTTTGTTCTGGGTAATCTCCAAAACGACTGGACCTATTTTAATGGGAATTTTACTTTTTACTGCCAGATAACCGAAATTATAACGGTTGACTTTTCTATTTTATTTGTCCGCGGCTTCGTCCGCATTATTTTCGGCCGATTTTCACGGGGTATTCACTGGTAGATAACAGACCTCATAAAAAATAATTTAGGTTTTTTATTCGCCTTCGGACGCAGTGGAATATCCGTAATGCTTGAACTGATTTTCACGGGATTTTCACTGGAAGATAACTCACCTTATAAGAAGTAACTTAGACTATTTTATTTTGATTCTCAAGACTTCGTCCGCAATATCCTACTATCTCCTAATTGATTGGACCGACTTTCACGGGGCTTTTACGGGCAGATAACTAGCGGGTTCCGAAGACGTTATGATGATAAATCCCATCCCATTCGATATACTATTAGTATTCATATATCTAATGTACACGTTACATGTTACAGTAGATGGCGTTCGTATCGTAGTTACAAATGTTTTTGAAAAATCGTTTCTGTAATGTACACACCCACTTACAATTTTACATTTCTTTCATAAATTTTTAAAAAGCGCGTGCGGAGCCGCGGGTAACAGCTAGTACAATATATACAGAATAAAAATCTATACACAATCTGATTGTGACAACCGTAGCTATTATGATAAGCCCGTCATAGTGACTTTTTTTTGTCGTACTTCAGTGTAAGAATATACAGTTTTGCTGCCAAGGGGCTTGACATGCCGACATGACAGTGACGAATCTATGAACTTTAGATTTCGTGTTGGTCATTATAGTTTTTGGATCGGACTATGATTACCGTCAGGTACAGTGCATTTATTTTGTCGTACTATGGGAACAAAGATCTGCACGTTTATGGCGATGCGAATCAGGTTACGTAGCTAAGAGTTAAATGGAAATATGGAACGAATTAATTAGCAGCCCGGTGAAGCTGTTAAAACCTTGCTAGGTCAACAGTGCAGTCAATTCGAAAAAAAAAACCGAACGAATTAATTTTATCACACATAAAGATTACTTGTACTAAATACTGTGTTTGACTCGCGATGCAGTGTTCCAACCCGAAGAATATTTTTAGCAACATCATATACGTAGCGTTTAAAATAGGTCCTCATGTCATTGGACTCGGGATTGCAGTCATATTTAGATTGATTACTATAGACAGTTCTGAAGCTGTCGGGACCAGTCTAAAGTTTGTTAGTTTTCTGTTACCTAAAAATGACATATAGCAAGCAAACCATATATCTTGAAGAAATTCAATCGAAATTCGTGTATATCGGATTGAAACGAACTAAAACTATTCGATTCAGTTCGATGAGGGAAAAAAAAAACAAAACCCTCCCACCATATGTATATATGTGCACGTCTCGTCGATCTCAAGTGAGTCACTGTATCGCGATAATAATATCACGAGGGCTCCGCGCGGGGACGACCTAGGCTCGAGATATCACTGAGAACCGCGATGTGTGCGGGAGCTAAAAAGGATCGATTACAAAATCGCGGGCGCAACACGCATTTAATAAGATCGAATTTAAATTTACTTAACGGCGACGGCGCCGAAATCTAAAAATAGACTTAACAAAAATTATTATTATTTAACGGTTGTTTTAAGGGAAGATAGACGTAAATACGCGATTTACTCTATCTTATATGAGTTATTTATTTTTGAACAGCTGCGCGCGCGAGCCGTTGTAATGTAGCCGCGATGGCTGGAAACCTATGGTTGTCAAAACACAAACCCAAATTAGAGGCTTTTTCGTTTACAAATCTCCCGTGACAAGGGTTGCTCACCGGCGATACTAGATATATATACTGTATTCATGAACTTTCCCCTTTCTACTAATGTCATAAAAAAAGTTAACCACTACACGTGATGCTTTTATGCCCAGTTTCTGAGGTACTTTAATCGTTGTTTATCTGTTCAATAGCGTTGTCGGTTCGATAACTTGTCAAATTGCGTTTCTGAACACACAATCATACGATAAATAAGTCAGTAAAACACAACGGGCCATTTGACAGTTTATCTTATTAACTTTGTTGGGTCAATAACTATTTATAGTTTAACCGAGTATCTCAGAAACCGGGCATTAGTGAACTAACAATAATTATTTTTTTTAATAAAGTGGGTTATTTTATGACCCAGTTCAGTGATCGGCAAACCGTAGCCCGCGAATCGCATGCGGATCTTTCACCTTTCCTTCACTGTAGCCCTTTCAAAAATGTTTAGTGCAGACACGGAATATTATATATTAACCTGCTTTGTAAGAGATAGGTTGTTTGAAACACAAGCCTACAGAAAAGAGGCACATTTTTAGAATGCAACATATAGCGGTACTATCGTATTAAATGCACCGCGCTCGTTGAAGGCTGCCGCGGCCGGCTCGCGTTATCTTATTTCGCAAGGGGGGGAGCCTGAACTGAGTCGACGTCTAATTGACTAAAAAACTCCACGACAACCAACGCCGCACTATGGGTGGTGTCATGGGGTGCGCAAAGAGGCTCCGCAACACCCTCCGGCGGCAGGCGTTTCCCATGCCACACTCGACTAAGGCAGCCCGGTTGCGAGGCTGCCTCCCAGCCCGACGAACCTCGCAAGTCTAACCTAAGCAAACTGAGACGAAAAAAAGAAATCGGTTAGGTTAGTTTTTTTTTCGACTGCTTGCTCTTTTATCAAAACAAGGACCATTTACTTTTCGATTGGTATTGGTATCGATATTGACGAATCATGGCTGTTTTGGACGATATCTGCACAACATAGCCAGAATTGACGACTAGATGTCACCACTGCCAGAAGTGTGATATGGACACAGCCCAACACAGTTAAAGTCGCGGAAAGGCACCGGCAGTTGTGTCGGTCGGCACGAAAGTGGCGGTCGACTCAGCTCAGGCCCTCCACCGGGGGCATGATGACAGCCCATGATGGATTTTCTCTCCACGTTAAAAAAAAGAGCCATATTATTATCCACGATTAACCAGCGTATTTATTTTCAACTATTTATTGTAGACAGTATTTCTAAAATTCACAAAATAGTTACAAGAAAATCCTCCGTCAACTCATTAAAACCAATAAATACAATTGATTAGATAACGAACTATTCCTGAATTTATATTACGTTCATTATTTTTCATTGCTAATAATCAGTAAATCATATACACAATGGCTCATTTAATCTTTCCTCGTTCAGGTAGAACGCGAACTCGTAAGTTACAATAATTACTGATTGTGAACATTACTAACTTAAAATCTCATAATTGAGTAATTTTAACATTTATATTCACGACACCATTTTAAGAATAAGGGAATAAAAATATACTACGTATATAGAATAATTACTTCTTATATGTACATTCGTTGGTCTTCATTATATACGTGACTAGCATCTTACATTCGTTGAAATTAATTCACTATTTAGTTGGTATGTGTATTTAGTAATATATATATTTGGGGAAATTACAATTATGACGTTTAAAATATAGTTCTTCTTCTTTTTCTAGTTTTGGCTCCGCACAATAAGTGTCGTGTGAATAATTTCAACGTTCCAACAAGTTTGTGGATCTCTTGTTGGAACTTTCCAGGGAGTTATTGTGGCATCTCAGAATTCATGGTCCGTGGCATTATTTTCCATTCACTTCACTTATCCACAATAACCGAACTGTATTACGTAAAATACCACCAATCTCCTTAGTTCTTTTAGTCTTCTTAAACAGCTATGTCCGCGATTCTACACGCGTTTTTATTCAGTAATTATTGACGATTTGTTATTTTATTTTATTAAAATATGAGTATTTATATCGATCAATCTGTAGTTCTGTGTATAAAGTTTTTTAATGATAGATATATATTATAGACACAACCATCTGTCTGTTTGTTATCCAATTTCTCTCAAAGACGGCATTACCGATTTTAAAAAAATGTTTGTACACGGTATTTTCATATCACTCATCAACTGATCAGCTGATAGGATCTTTTGTATTTTTTTTATATTATTGAAGGCAAACGAACAGGTGAGTCACCTGATGTTAAGTGACCACCACCATCCATAGACACTTGCAACACCAGGGGAGTCGCAAGTGCGTTACCCGCCTGTGTTTTGGGGGGGGGGAGGAGAGGTGGGCCTCCGACGTCGGTTTTCTGTGAGTAGTACCCCGGGCGATTCGACCCTTTTATGCTGAAACCAGTAATAGCTTCACACAGTCCATCCTAACCTCTTTGTCTTTCTGTACTCCTGTATTCGTCTACTTTCGCACTCAAAACTTTTCTATTACATGACTTTCATTTTACAACATGAAAACCATGGTACCCTATTACACTTCAACTTCTAATACATGGACATATAAATACATATATTAGTAATATTTATTACATATTTACACAATTTTTATATAATAGTTGTGATCATAAAGAATATTAAATTAAGAGATACTTTTAGGTTATAAATATGGTTATAAATTATGAACCATACAATATTAAAGAACAAGGGCACAATGTCGGCACAAAGATGTCGTAAAGTTCGTTCAAAATGTGATAAGAAAGTAGCAAGTGTCCGTGAGACGCGATGTCCTGCGGCCCGCGATAAACTCCGAATATCCATCATACTTAATTACCTCACTCTTAACAGTTTAGAAGCTCGTCGGGAGTTTGAATTAACGGGCTCCGTCACTTTGTTTCCTGCCTTAGCGTTTCACAAGCTCCCGTTAAATCTCCATTACACTAAATCAACTTTGTAGTATACTGCGCCAGTGTTTTAATAATTACATCATCTACTTCCTAAGTCATTCTTTTCATAAATCCATAATTTGTGTTATAAGGCTTGAATATTATATAAATATTAAACATTTTATTGATTTCCCCCCTACAGTTCTTTGCATTTCATCTGCCATCAAATGACTTCGCTTCATGACGTAAAGAATATCTAACAATTCAGTTTTGTCGCTAACTTTATTTAAATGGTTGGTAAAATTATAAAATCAAGACTAAACGTAGCAATTAAAACGCACTTAAATTCAAACAAATTCGCAGTCATTTGAATTTTATGAAAAAACAAAACATAATCAAATTTTTTTTTTTACAACCAGCCAGTATGTCATCAATAACAAAAAAGTTTACTTGCCTACGCACTTTGTTTGAAAAAATACTTAGAAATTAATTAATATAAATGGTAATATTTGTAATATCACGCATGTTGCTTAGACTTTTTTATGTGTGTATAATGATATATTTATCATTGGCTATTGAACTTTTAACGTATCAGTTATGGATAAATTAATAAACAGTAAGATTCTATAGTCCTGGCCTATTCATAAAATACTACCAATCTATACAAAATACTCAATCATGACATGATTGCTATTTTTGTAATTTATTTTAATGATTTAATATAGCCTTTATAATATTTTAATTAACCTAAATGATATTCAAATTTTTTAAACGGACTGCTGTGAACTTCGTGTCGTCACTTTTAGTATTTGTTTAGACTCTCAATTTACCGGAAATGCATTACTGCCTTTTTGAATATCGTCAAAGACTTTTTTTTTTCGAACTGACTACGCTATTACCCTAGCAAGGTCTTAACAGCTTCACCGGATTACTAAGGCGAGCGCTTAAGGCATTCAGCCGATTTTATTTGACAACTAGCTCAAGGGTGCACGGCACACCTCAGCTTGGGCTGTTGCCTGATACATGTAATTCGCGACCTATCTGAGCTAAGTTACGGGGCCTGGGCACTTCCTAAGCTTTAAACGCTTGATGGCATCCGATACTTCATCTCAAAGTGGCGGGGGTTAGAGTATCTGCTGGGGGAGACGTGAGTGCGCGCTCTACCGAGGATTCGATAGTTCCAATATGTATAGGGTCAGTATTTGCTGTGTTCGGTGAACATTGTTTTTTTTAACTCGCGGCGAGAGGCTCCGCTTTGTCTAAACTATCGAACGCGAACGTCAAACACAAAGTTCGGGTATTCAGAGATTGTCACTCTTTGTTCAACAATCGTTGAAACAAACAGCTTTGACGTTCATAAGCGCCTTCTCAGGGCCTAAATTGAATAAAGGTTTTTTTTTTATAACAAATAAGTAGTAGTGCTAAGCTTTGATGTTTATCAACCCTACTTAGGTGGGATAAGGGTAAGAAACGCTGAGCTTGTCACCCCATTTAACATCAGAAGAAATGCATCACTGTTTGCTACTTCGTAAGAAAATGAATGACGACAGAATTAAGGAAAAATAATAGTAAAGCAGGTATAATTGAAAACTGTGGCTTACTAATAATTAAAATATATTTGAATTATATATCACAATATATTTAAAAAGACGTGCTTCGGTTTAAATTATATTAAACTAGCGAGCCCAGCAGACGTTATCCGGCCCTGATAATTAAAAAAAATTGAGCCGTCACGGGACGCTTGGTAGATGTGAAACTCATGTGTAACGTCGTAAACAACACTGTATACACTATAGGTATGCGAGCTAAGCACGACAAAAGAGATTGCGCACAGTCGCTTGCGCGTGGCATCGCGTCGCCACGTTTCGCCACGCCAATAATCAGGTTTACGTATAGATGTTTCACATCAAAAACCTTGACAAATTATATACCTAAACCTTCCTCAAGAATCACTTTATTTACTCGTAAAAACCGCTTGAAAATTCGTTGAGTAGTTTTTGAGTTTATCGCGAACAGACAAACAGACAGACGTAGCAGAGGACTTTGTTTAATATGTAGTGATATGAAAGTCACGATGAAACTATTAAGTGTTTCGTAAATTAATTACTGTGAATAAGACTTATTACAGGAGATGCTTACCAAGGACAAGACTGAACTATTTGATTGAACTATTATGTTTGTTGGAAACTTTCGACTCGAATTCTGAGGGTATGCCAGAACTTTAATTGTGTCGTTTGATACATTTTGAGTGGATACGAAAATGAACATGATTATAGAATATTGTAAATATCTAAGTGACATTTTTAATAATTGTAACCTTTTTTTATTTAGTAGATTATGGTGTGAATAACCTATATATATGACCTAAAGTAAAAGGCTACATCTGTAGAACCAGATGTCAGGTGCAGATATCGGAACGCACCTATACTTTGCGACAGTTTTTAGCTTTGGGGGTTATAGCTAGTAAGCTAATCATTAGAAGTGGTAGAGTCACGCTGAAGCTATTACTGATTTCAGCATGCATGGGTCGGCTCGCTCGGGGTACCACACTCTCACAGAAAACCGACGTGAAGTAACAGTTCTTGCATTGTTGCGTTTCGTTCGGTCAGTGAGAGCGCCGGAGGCCCCTCCCCTCCTCTCCCAACTTCTCTCCTCGTCTCCTCCCCCAAACACAGGCTGGCAACGCATTCGCGACTCCCCTGGTGTTGTTATTGTCTGTGGACGGCAGTGATCGCTTGACATCGAGTGACCCGCCTGTTGATTTGCCTCCTATGACATAAAAAAGTGAAGGAATTTATATTATACTAGCTGACCCGTACCCACTTCGTTGGGCGGTAATAGGCATTATCACACTTTTTTCTAGAACTCAATCATATATCTCTCATCGTTAAGGCAGCGTTCGTAAGAAACGTTTTCGTTCGACCATTTTTTCTCCGACTCCCCAGATATTACTCCCTACAACCTCACAAACTTTACCTCTTTATGATATTAGTATAGATAATATAATTAGTTAATAGCTTCTGCCCGTGCTCCGTACGCGTGGAATGGTTATTTTGCGCTAAGACGCAGCGGAAGCTCTGAAAAGGAAAAAGTACCTCGATTTTGCTACATTATACATTGCTGCTCCGCTTCTATGTGTGTAAGCGTAATAATATATAGCCTATAACCTTTCCTGATAAATGAGCTATATAACACTGAAAGCATTTTTCAAATCGGACCAGTAGTTCCTGCGATTACCCCTTACAACGTCACAAACTCACAAACTTTACCTCTTTATAATATTAGTATAGATATACATTATACAGTTCTATCACGATGTTTAATTGCAATGAAAACTGCATATCGTTGCAGGAGTCAAATGAATGTCACTGTAGTGTCTCATAAAACAGTTGTTGTGATGCACCGGTTGATGTGTCTGACTAGAATCACAGAATTCATAGGTTCGATTGTCATTAGGTTTAACTAAATTTCTTATTGGTGTGATTTGATATGGTTCGGTACAGCCATAGTAGTGTCTCATAAAACAGTTGTCGTGATGCACCGGTTGATGTGTCTGACTAGAATCACAGAATTCATAGACTCGATTATCGTTTGGTTTAATTAAATTTGTTATTGGTGTGATTTGATATAGTTCGTTAAAGCTATAGTAGTGTCTCATAAAACAGTTGTCGTGGTGCACCGGTTCATGTGTCTGACTAGAATCACAGAATTTATAGATTCAATTATCGTTTGGTTTAATTAAATTTGTTATTGGTGTGATTTGATATAGTTCGTTTAAGCTATAGTAGTGTCTCATAAAACAGTTGTCGTGGTGCACCGGTTCATGTGTCTGACTAGAATCACAGAATTTATAGATTCAATTATCGTTTGGTTTAATTAAATTTGTTATTGGTGTGATTTGATATAGTTCGTTTAAGCTATAGTAGTGTCTCATAAAACAGTTGTCGTGGTGCACCGGTTCATGTGTCTGACTAGAATCACAGAATTTATAGATTCAATTATCGTTTGGTTTAATTAAATTTGTTATTGGTGTGATTTGATATGTTTCGGTAAAGCCATAGTAGTGTCTCATAAAACAGTTGTCGTGATGCACCGGTTGATGTGTCTGATAAGAATTACCGAATTTATGGGATCCAATGTTATTAGGTTTAACTAATTTTTTGGTATTTTTGGAGGTGTCCGCAACTGCTTATCGATAATCTTGAATATCCGATGAAATTCGAGACCATAAAAAATATTCACCCGATATAAATCATATAAATACTCTTAAAAATAACCCTTTCTAAAAATCAATTGTGTTTATAACGTATAGTAACATCATAATTCATCTAACCCAACTTATTAAACCATGTGATTTGTGTAAATTCTTTTATCTGTATGGAACATTACGTTTATTTGCTAATCCATGGCCAGGCCTATTTTTTTGCATAACAACTAGTGTAATCATCAATTAGATAGGTTCTATCATTCATTAAATCATAAAAAAGTAACAACAAAATTATATAAATATTCTTCAAAGAGATATTTCTTGTATTAGTACTGCCATTTATAGAAATTACATATCGTTATTTAATGAGAAGTTTCTGATCAAACGACTCCCATGACAGTTTACTGTATGTAAGTACATAAATGTGTTTTAGTAATCAAAGAAAATGTAAAGGAAAACCGTGTCCAATGCGATGTGTTTAGTAAATAAATTGGGGTCGCTCCGTATCATCAAAGAAATTTTGAAACTCAAAGACGTTTACCTTTTTAGGTTACATCATTCTTGTTTGTGTATTCTTGTTTTTCCGTATACACTATATATGATGGTTCCTTTTGTGCAATTTTAGATCACAGTTATCGGTTTCAGTTTTATAATAATTGGAAGACTGCTAAAAAGAAAGCTGTAGAATTCCGATAACTCGGGTCGTATTGAGATCGATTATTGACAAGCGATTTTCTCCCATTAACGTTGATTGATAGATTAGCGATTGTTAATTATTATTTATTATTAATATTTTCGGCTACCTTTGAGATGACTTTAGAGTATTTTGTTTCTTAAATAAGAAGTACATAAGAGAAAGGTTTAATATTCCTCTTTACTTTTATTTATGAATTGACATAGACAAACAAGTAAAACAATACAAAGAGAAATCATATGTTGTGGTGGGGTTATATTGAAACTCACCCGTTTATCTACCACTTCGCATTGGAAGTTAGTTACCTATTGTTAATTTTCGATGCCTTTAGAGCTAGCAATTTGTGCTTGGTACATAGTGCATAGCGTACTACATTACTATCAGACGAGATTTTAATCCAACGATAAGACGATATACAGTATACAGTATATAACAATATACAACGATACGGTATATAACAAAATAACAGCGATCATTATGGAACCAGCTTAAAATAATATCTACCGTGTCTTTGTAAGATAACTTTATATTTTAAGGGAATAAATAATGCTTTAGACAAGGACGTGAGGAATAGGATAAATGCAGGGTGGATGAATTGGCGAAAGGTGTCTGGTGTAGCTTGTGACCCACGAATGCCCTTGAAACTCAAAGGGAAGGTGTATAAAACTATTATAAGACCATGTACGCATCTGAGTGCTGGGCGACGACAGAGATTGATGAGAGAAAACTACATGTGGCAGAGATGCGAATGTTAAGGTGGATGTGTGGTGTAACTAGAATGGATAAGATTAGGAATGAATATATCAGAGGAAGTTTGAAAATAGCACCAGTAACAGATAAGTTAAGGAGTAATAGGTTAGCATGGTATGGGCATGTTATGAGGAGAGATGAAGACCATGTAACTAGAAAATCTTTGAGTATGACGGTCCATGGATATAAGAGTAGAGGAAGACCGAAAAAAGGATGGATGGATTGTGTGAAAAATGATATGTGTGTAAAAGGTGTGATGACTGAGATGACATCTGATAGGCGAGCGTGGAAAAGGAAAACATATTGTGCCCACCCTACTTAGGTGGGATAAGGGTAAGAAGATGATGAAATAATGCTTTAACCTCCGCAAAATTATCTTCATGTGATATTCTCGTATTCGTGTGAACAAATATAAAAAATAATATAAAACAATGAGGTATCTGAATATAGGATTAGTGATTTCTGATAGCTAGATTCGAATGATGAAAGCCGTTTCTATTTCAGGATGAATGTTGTATCATCTTCAAACAATTAATTAATATCATGTATGAGATAAATATCAATTATTATGGGATATTTCAACACACTACCCGACACAGTGTTTACCCCCCACCACTTTTCATCATACAACAAGTGTGCGGATCAGAATTCCAAAACCCTCAAATAAAAAAAAAACCCCACTTAAAAAAACGTAGTTTTAATAATTATATGTTTAGTAAAATATTTTTATTTCAGTAATTGTATATTATTAGTTATAACAGTATTATCAAGTAAAATGTAGATTTCAAGTATTAATATTTGTGAAAATTTATTGTCGCTATTATAGTATACACCTGGTTTTCGAACGATCCACTTTAATATTTAATTAATGAATTTCCACTACGCGTTTACGTTAAATAAATATCAATATGGCTATTATCGTTTGATGTCTATCAAACGTTTTAGAAACTATTATCTGAATACATTTTTAAACACCGTTAGCTCGATTTACAGATATCGTTTTTGGCGTAGTTCTGTTATTAGCCTAATAACACAGCAGGGAATCGGGCATTGATTAATGGATGAGAATTATTGATGACAAAACGTTCATAGAACTATAAAAATATGTTTAATATTTTTTTTGGTTAAACAAATCTAACATCCAATAAACTCTATTTATACGAGTATATTTATTAGAAAGAGGAGAATTGGTAACAACATTTAATTTAAGCAGGCTCATCAATATTCTTTTGTAAACAATTTTGATTGTATAGTAACATAAAGTTACAAATTATTTTTACGAATAAAGTAAAAGACTCATTCGATGTCCCCTGCCAATGATTAAGTGAATATCTTCCACACTTCCTAGACTGTTTAAAAAAAGATGTAGATTACTTTACTTTTGGCACTTTTACGCGGTTTTCTATAGAAATAGACCGATAGAAATCGTCTTGTTATATCTAATTTTTGATATATTAATATTTTTTATCCTAAAATATTAAATAAAACTTTTAGCTTTCATTCCTTACTATGCGTTATTTGGATTGAAAAAATGATAGAAAGTAAAAAATGTACATAATACAAAGAGAAAGAGAGAGCCACGTGAAGGAGGCATAACGCTTTTTACTTACGTGACGAAAATATGCAAATATAAACAATCTAAATCTCCATATCGAATTATTTTCAGAATTGATGATAAAGCGTTAAAAACTTGGCACCTGACAAACGTCTTCTAATTACACGCGGTTTTTTCTAACTATGATAATACATTCTCAAGAATGGATTCAGGACCAAATTTAGCATATTATGATAATTAAAGCGCTGATATACGTACATGTATATATATTAGGTACATACATATAAAACATGTGTGGAAATCGAACTCGCGCTCCTCTGAATAGTAAGGTTTACCACAATTACACTACGAGACATATGTTATTAAATCACTCAACAATAACAGGATGCCGCTCTTACTACGAGTAAAATATTAACTACGTATTCACGAAATTGCTACGAGCACTAACAGTGCATAGTGATTTACCGTGTTAAGATTTAGCACTGCAATACGTTTAACATTTGTTACTAACTCGAAATCTACAGCAGTCTGGAAAAACGTCCTTTAAGGAAAGATTTCTTGCCCTCACGTCTCCGCAGGAAATATGTTTCGAAAAGGAGAAACGAGAATGTTTTCCACTTTTAATTAAGTCTTATTTTTATTGTGACTTGCTTCTCTTAATCTTGTGATTCGTGACCGACAAGCTAAACAGTACCGGTTTAAAAACAAAGGAAATTCTTTTATAAAATGGTTCTATAATTTTTTACGCACGTGTCTATAATTTTTTTATCTATAACTGTTCGTTTTGTATTATCGTAAACATGATGATATCATTTTAATACGACTAAATCCCGTCAGGAGTTCATAAAATAAAGACTAAAAGGTAATCTATATATTATAAAAGGGTTTTTATTGTTTACACGTATTCGTTCACGTGTTCTGGTATAGGAGTAATTGGGTTGCTTTATTTCTGTTTTCAAATATAAAAGTAAATATTATAACTAACGCATGTAAAACTGATATGAAGGGTAACGTAACAAAATTTATGATTAACTATTTTTGGCTGTAGACAACGGTAATTTTAAAACAAATGATATTTTATTTATATAAGAATATAAATATATTAATACGTGAAGCCCAAACTTTGTATCCCTTTTTGACAGAAATACGCGAACGGATGAACGTGAAACTTGGCATAATTAAAGTTTATATGGAGGAGAAGTGCAGAAAGCTATTTATTTTATATAAAATGCATTAAAAGTACATTAAATTAATTAAAATATGCATTACACACACTACTGCTTCAATTTTACACAACATATACACACATTTAAATAAAAAAGGCATTTTGACATTGTCAATAAAGGACTTTAAAAAAGGGTGTGAAGGAGGTTGCTATGCTCGACTGTATGTGTTATTTTACTCTTACGTTCCAATTACCCTTTTTCGTTCTACATTCAACTTTAAAAAATCAATGAACTATGGTCGAATGTCGCCCACTGGGCGCCCACTAGTAAGAATAAATATATCCGCGGTTTCGCTTGTCTGTTATTATTTACTGCTCTTTGTAATAAATACTCAAGTTATATCAAAATTATTAATATCTAAGCATACCAATTTACATGAAAATCGGTTGAATGAATGAAAGAGAAGTTGTTGTGCGGCAGCGATGTCTAGTGGCGAATAGGTGGCTAAAATACAGAAACACTTTTTTATAGCAAAAAAGTTAGGTATTCCAATTTTAATGGTGAATGATCAGACAAATTTGGAATTTATCAGTTTCATAGGATAACACACACTAAAATCCATTATTGTTCTTGTTTTGGAGCCAGTGACTAATCGCAGAACTATTTATATTGTCTGGGCCATATGAAAAATTACAAGTCCCATCTCGCTATGTAATTCATACACATTTAAAATTCAATACGAAGTAATTTTCTTTCAGTTTTCAAATTATGTCTATTGATTGATACTAGAAAAAGCAAGATGAGAATTTTCTACGGTAACTTTTATAATAACGTTTAAATAAATGACATTACCCGGGCAATATAAATAACGCTGTGATTAATAATTCGATCTATAGTAACGAGAGTTTCTAATAGTTTCAAAAGGGTTAAATAAATAGGTCAAATAACATGTTATCTAAAAGAAAATACGAAGTTATTCCTAGTCCCAAATGAAAGATGAATTGTATCAAATTTCGTTCACATTACCTAATTGTAATTTCTCTGTTGAGATAATGTTTATGGTTAACTTTCTACGATTAATTGTATAAAAAACGATGGAATTTACAGATTATAACTCTTTTTGAGTTGACCGTTTTATTATTTAAAAGACATGCCTCCAGCAAATTCTGAATCTGGCGATGCTCCAAATTGAATTAAACGTGTGAGCGTGTCCGGCCTACGAGCTGGTTTGATCGCCAACCGAGCCGACCCGCCTCGTCCTATCTCCATGCTTCGTGTTTAACATCGCTTGTTACAGTATTTGGATATAAATCTACTCGGTACATTAGTGGTGGTGTTTCTAATGATTACTGAGAGTTAAATCCGTATTATAAATTCAGTATTCTCCTATAATTTAATTTTCTCGTCATTCAATATCATTAATTGAGTAAGCTGTAAAAAAATAACAATAGTTTGTTTATGTAAAATATTAAATAGAACTTCTTGATTTTATTCCTTACTATGCGTTATTTGGATTGAAAAAAATGATAGAATAATAAACGAGATATACATAATACAAAGAGAAAGAGAGAGCCACATGAAGGAGGCATAACGCTTCTTACTTATGTGACAAAAATATGCAAATATAAACAATCTAAATCTCCATATAGAATTATTTTCAGAATTGAAGATAAAGCGTCAAAAACTTGGCTCCTAACAGACATCTTCTAATTAGACACGGGTTTTTTCTAACTATGATAATACATTTTCAATAATTTCCAAATATAGGTCATATTATTATAATTAAAGAGCTGATATATGTACATATATAGATATTAGACACAGATATAGAACATTTGTGGAAATCGAACTCCTATCCTTTGAATAGTAAAGTTTACCACAATTATGCTACGAGGCACGTGATAGTTATTAAATCACTCAACAATAACAGGATACAGCTCTTACTACGAGTAAAATACTAGCTACATATTCACGAAATTGCTACGAGCACTAACATTGCATAGTGATTTACCGTGTTAAGATTTAGCACTGCAATACGTTAAACATTTGTTACTAACTCGAAATCTACAGCAGTCTGGTAAAACGTCCTTTAAGGAAAGATTTCTTGCCCTCACGTCTCGAAAAGGAGAAACGAGAATGTTATGTTTTATGTTACTTATGCTCTCTTATGCTTATATATATATATAAGTAGGCAGATGCAAATAGTTAAGTAAATCTTCCTCCTCTGTTTCTTAACCGATTTTCTTTATTATTTTTCGTTTAATAGTTATTGACGAGTTGCTAATATTGAAAAATGAATGAAGTATGGTCGAATTTCGATCATATACATAGCTGGTGATAAAAGAGTTTAGTACCTTTTCTCTTCCTTTTATAAACGATTTTTCTTCTATTTGTCTATTATTATAATTATATACTTTATAGGTCTTAGCGTTGGACCACGATGTCATTTTCTTTGTCAAATCTATCGACTAGCTTTAGCAAACTTTAATGAATACTAAAGTTAACGTGGTTCGGCGTTCCTGCGTGACTTGATAGGTTTATTTCGTGTAGATATAATGATACAAAACGGGAGACATAATAACCAGTAATTGGTAAACGCAATTTTATTAAATAGTAAGTAGAAAAATATTTTAAAACGTCTGTTTAAATGGCAAATAACAAGTAATAGACTAGCTGGTATTCATTACTTCGAAATGGTATTGATAATTCATTTTGACTACGTGTGCCCTCTAGATTAATTGTGAGTTTTTAGTTTTTTCATTTAATTGCAATTTCTATTAAAAAAATTATCATAGCAGCTAAACGAACAGGCGGTTCACCTGAACTTAAGTGATTACCGCCGTCTATAGACACTAGCAACACCAAGGGAGTCACGAGTGCGTTGCCAGCCTGTGTTTGGAGAAGAGGGCGAGGAGGAGAGAGAGGAGGGGAAAGGTGGGCCAAAAATAACTCAACTTCTGCAGAAAAACGTGATAATATCCCTCATAATACTCTGAAATATACTGTATTTTTTAGCAGAAGTCTCATAAATTTTATTTTACCTTTGCGATGATTAGCTTGGCCAAACAATAACTTGAATTTTATTTCTATGTATTGGGTATTGTTGGTCGTCAGATACTAAAGTGAAATATATATTGATATTATAAATTTTAAAATTGTGAATGCTGTTATGTGTATAGTTATATGTCTAGCACACATCAAACGAAATCAACGCTGCGAGCATAAAAAATATTGTAGCCACATATTTAGATATTTTACATTTACCGAGCACGCTTGCAGACTTTACCAACATGAAAAGGATTCATTAGATCTTACATCTGTGTGTAGTATTTTGAATTTTATTTATATTTTCGTCCTTAAATATTCCTTTTACATTTATTCCAAGTAAAAATCTTTGTGGTGTTATATCTATACTAATATATAAAGCTGAAGAGTTTGTTTGGTTGAACGCTATGATCTCAGGAACTACCATTCCGATTTGAGAAAATCCTTCGGTTTTAAATAGCTCATTTATCGAGGAAGGCTATATAGGCTATATATCATCACGCTAAGTTCAATAGAAGCAGAGCACCAATGAAAAATGTTTCAAAATCGGGCACTTTTTTCCTTTTGAGAGATTTCGTTAGTTGTAGTAACAATATTCGTCCAGTAGGACAGGCGAAGGAATTAATCCATACAGCCAATTTTGAAGTTGTCAATATAGGTATTTTTTATATATCCTTTAATCAATTTTCTTCCATATCCAAGTTACAATAAAGCCATAAGCGCAAAACCTTCTATATAATATGTTGTACATTATTTTATCCATCATTATTATCTTCTTAGTCTTCGTAATCATAAAACAAAATTGTTCAAATAAAGATTTCGTTAGCGTTAGTATTATATACGTTGCCATAGTAACGTGGTAAGTTTCTATCGCAAACATTTTCGGAGTTTATTTTGTTTTCCTATGGAAAAAGTTTATACTACTTTTATTTCTAATTTTTTATTTAATCTCTATTACGTATTATAAAAATAAAGTTTATGTATGTACAATTAAAATAACAACTTTTTGATGAATGGATATGGCTACAAATGACCAAAAAAAACTTTTTTTATACTTTGTCTATATTTTTATATTATTATATTTTCTCTGTTTGTTTGTTTGTTGCGGGTAATCTCCAAAACGGCTGGACCTATATTTACGGGAATTTTACTTTTTACTGCCAGATAGCCGAAATTATAGCGGTTGACATACTCTATTTTATTTGTCCGCGGTTTCGTCCGCATGGCTATTTCCAAAATGGTTGGACCGATTTCCACGGAGTATTTACTGGTAGATAGCAGACCTTATAAAAAGTAATTTAGGTTTTTTATTCGCCTCCGGCCGCAGTGGAATATCCGTAATGCTTGAACTGATTTTCACGGGACTTTCACTGGAAGATAACTCACCTTATAAGAAATAACTATTTTATTTTGTTTCTCAAGACTCTGTCCGCAATATCCTACTATCTCCTAAATGATTGGACCGACTTTCACGGAGCTTTTACGGGCAGATAACTAGCGGGCTCGGAAGACGTTATCCCGCCCCGATAATAAAATGAAAACCTTGACAAATTATACCTAAACCTTCCCCAATTATCATTCTATCTACTGGTGAAAACAGCATGAAAATGGTAGTTTTTGACTTTATCGCGAACAGATAAGCTGACAGAGGACTTTTTTAACCGACTTCGAAAAAGGAGGAGGTTACTATGTTCGGTTGTATATATTTTTTTCATGCATGTTAATCGATATTTTAGTTAATTATGAACCGATTTTAATGATTCTCTTTTTATTTGAATTGGTACACTATGTAGTGATTGACTGCTACCTATGTATTAGTCCATGTGAAATTAAAAATATGTTACAACTGCGTGAGACGTGTGCCTTACTGACTCCAAGAATAAATATACATAATTGAAAGTCATATATTTGTATGTAATATGAATCATATCATCTTTTTGGTCAATTTGGCGGCCATATTGTCTTATTTACCACGTTTGCTTCTACATAACTCAGTTATTATAGCAACGTATAAGAATAACTTAAGTATATCGACAATACGGGCATATTATATCTATCTATAAAATAAAAGATTTAAGATATATTGTTCGATAATGTATAGCTTATAATTTTCATTACTTTCTTATTAGTGTTAGTGAGTACTGAGTTTGGTATATAGTAGGTTGAAGTTCCAGTTATACTATATACCAAACTCAGTGCTCGCTAACACTATATAAGAAAGTAATGCAAATTATAAGCTATACATTATCGAACAATATATCTTAAATCTTTTATTATATAGATATAATATGCCCGTATTGTCGATATACTTAAGTTATTCTTATACGTTGCTATAATCACTGAGTTATGTAGAAGCAAACGCGGTAAATAAAACAATATACCGAAAAAGCTTTTCTGTAATGTACACACCCACTCACAATTTTACATTTCTTTAATACATTTTTTAAAAAGCGCGTGCGGAGCCGCGGGTAACAGCTAGTATTATATATATAGTCGCAATTTCTCTAGAATCGTGTATACGTGATTACGTGAATACGTGATTTCTGTGAAGTAATTATTTTGAACTCTTTATTTTATATTTGTAAACTAGCTGGTAACCGCGGCTCCGCACGCGCTTTTTAAAAATATATTAAAGACATGTAAAATTGTGAGTAGGTGTGTACATTATTGAAATGCTTTTTCAATAATATTTGTAATTACGACACGCATGCCATCTATTGTAACATGTAACGTGTACATTATCTATGTGACTACTAATAATATACTGAATGGGGGGGATTTATCATCAGCAATATACATGGAACTTTAACGTACTATATACCACCCTCAGTGCTCACTATATAAGAAAGTAATGAAAATTTTAAGCATACATTAACAACAAAAATCGAAGAATATGTGTTAAATCTTTTATTATCTATAATATTGTCGATATCATTTAGTTATTTTTATACGTTGCTATAATCACTGAATTATGTAAACGCAAATGCGGTAAATAAAACAATATACCCGCCAAATTAACCAAAAAGATAATATAATTCAAATTACACAAAAATATATGACTTTCAATTATGTATATTTATTCTTGGAGTCCAGTAGAGCGCACGTCTCAGCGCTTATTTACAGTAAACAACATATTTTCGATCAATTTCACACGGACAAATACACATGTAACAGTTCATCACTACATAGTGTAAAACAAAGTCACCTGGTCTGTCTGTTTATCTGTTCGCGATGAACTCAAAAAAAACAGAACAGATTTTCATACTGTTTTCACACGTAGATAGAATGATTCATGGGGAAGGTTTAGGTATAATTTGTCAAGGTTTTCTTTTTATTAGCAGGGCAGGACAACGTCTGCTAAGCCCCCTAGTTTAAAATAAAATAGCTCGTTAGTTAGTTATCTGCCTGTAAAAATCTCGTGAAAATCGGTCCAACCGATTTGGAGATATCACTACAGACGAAGTCTTGGCTAACATAAAATAAAATAGTCTAAGTTACTTCTTATATTTATCTGCCAGTGAAAGTCTCGTGAAAATCAGTTCAAGCATTTCGGCCACTGCTGCTGAAGGCGAATAAAAACTTAAATAGTTCATAGAGCCGCTTCAGTTGCGCAGAGACATTGCCTCACTGAGCATGTTCTACAGTCTGTATCATGGCGAGTGTTGTGAAGAGTTATTCAACTTGATCCCTTCCTCTCCTTTTCATAACCGCACCACACGTGTTGGTCTTGGGAGCCACAGTTTTACGGTAAATCCTATCTGGGCACGAACTAAAAAGTTCGCAACATCTTATCTTTGCCGTACCGTGAAGCTGTGGAACAATCTCCCGACCAGTGTGTTTCCTCCTTCCTATGACATGGGGTCCTTCAAGCGCAACGTGAAGAGATACTTACGCAGGCCGGTATGACAGCGGCGACCGGCGATGGATAGTATGTCTCTCGATGGTCGCCATTGTTTTTGGATTGTACTGTGCTTACCATCAGGCACAGTACAGTCACTTTGCCGAGCTACAATAAAAAAAAAATTGCTTTTTATGAGGTTTACTATCTACCAGTGAACACCCCGTGAAAATTGCTCCAACTATTTTGGAAAAAGCAATGCGGACGAAGCCGCGTAGAAATAAAATAGAATATGTCGACCGCTATAATTTCGGCTATCTGCCAGTAATAATCCCATTAAAATAGGTCCAGCCGTTTTTGAGATTACCCGGAACAAACAAACAGACAAAATATAATAATATCAAAATAGAGAAGAAATATAAAGAAAAAATGTGTTATTTGTAGCCATATCCATTCGTCAAAAAGTTATTTTAATTTTACATACACAGGCTTTATTTTTATAATACGTAATAGATTACAAATAAAAAATCGGCAACAAAACTAACGTCAACTAATTATCTTTTGGAATAGGAAAAGGCTATGTTCACATGACTATGTTTTCAAAACGCGCGCTTACAACAACATACATTTAATTCAAGTCGTACACATGCTACCGCGCGTTTTCATAAAGCGCGCGTTGAACGCTGCCCTGACTCTCGACAGTTGTCAGCGCGCGTTAACGCGTGCTTTGAGATAATTGATTTTCTATGTGTTACCGTTCACATGAGCGCCTTTGACACGGATAATGGACAAATGTTGAAGAAACTGAACCAGGACGGCCATGGCAATACATGTTCAACGCCTGACAAGAGAGCACCGTGTGAACACTATACAAACACTTTTGCGCGCGCTTAACTCGTGTTAAGCGCTTGTCATGTGAATATAGTCTAAGAGTTTTACATCCAAAGTTACCAAAATGTATGTACTCGAACTCCTTATTTAAAATTTACAAGATATATCTCTTGTGACACTTTGTAAGTAATACGGTTGTAAGGAGCAATTCGCTACCTCATTCTCGGGCCACTATCAAACTAGTAAGAAGTGTTATCAAACTCCGTGTCGGGATTTTCATTATCGCAAGAACCTCCTTTGTGTTCGATTATTAATTATTGTTCCTGAGTGGATTTGCTTTCCCCGGGATGTTTCTTTTAAGCCTTAGAGTAGTAGTTTGTGACAGGTTAATATTCCTTTAATGAATTTGAGTGAGTATTTTATATATACTGCGCTGTTTATTGTGTTAGCAATATATTTTATGTATACTCGAAAAAACATAAGTATTAACACCGTTTGCCTCACTTTTTCACGGCAAGTAAACTTACATTGCTTAATGCGTTGAATGCTTAGGAAAATCGTTGTTTCTTATAACCTTCATCATTTTATATTATAAGAAGATATTGTTCCTTAAGTTAAGCCATTGGTTTAATATGTAAACATTTATGAAAATATATCCACTAATTATTGAGTAATGCAGGCACAACGGCAAACCTCTATCATTTTATTTATATATTAGCTGATACCCACGACTTTGTCTGCGTTGCTTATTAAATTGGTAATATAAGATAGATATTTTTTGAAAACAAAGTCATTCGTTTACTTCCACACGACACCGCTTGCTCCCATTTAATATATTGCTGAACACCTATTGATCATAAGAATAGTAGTTTTTTTAAACTTTAATAACTTTATATTAAAGAGCTAATACTTTGCCTTTTGTTTGCGTTGTCCTCAGATAGGTCGCGAATTGCATGTATCAGGCAACAGCCCAAGCCGAGGTGTGCCGTGCACCCTTGAGCTAGTTGTCAAATAAATTCGGCTGAGTGCCTTAAGCGCTCGCCTTAGTAAACCGGTGAAGCTGTTAAGACCTTGCTAGGTCAATAGCATAGTCAGTTCGAAAAAAAAAATCGTTTGCGTTGTTTATTATGTAGACAATATATTTTGTACACTCAGGTATATATACAATATATATGTACAAAGAGTAAAACATTAAAAAATTCTTATAAATATTAATGTATCTTATAAACTTATTCTTAGTCAACTACAATAATTTTTTTTACAAAAATCTGATAAGTACAGACACGATAAATATACATTCTTATTACGTATATATATACTCTCTTACGTCTTACGTATTGTTACAAGCGTTTTCACTTTTCTCAGGTGATTTATTTTTTATTCGACGGTAACTATCTTAAATATATTTATTTACAATGTACATATATTGAATATATTTCCCTGTCTTCACGAAATGACCAATCGGCTCCAGACTTGACATTTACTTTTCGATCCTGTGGGCGAGGCTGTCGCTCCAGAATTGGATTATATAGCCACGAAAAGAAATGTCTCCCATTATATATATATATATACATGTATTTCAAAGAATATATAGTGTTGTCACATTTGTCCTAATTGTCGGACTAACTGTATGTTTTTAACATTTAAGTATGACGTCTGTGCCTCAGAACAAAGGCTTTTGCAATCGGGTTTTATTTATTAATTTTATGGATTTATTTTATGGATAAAATGTTCCCTATGTTCTATTCTGTAGCCCTAAGAACGTTTATGCAAAAGTTTATGATGATCGGTTTAGTAGTTAAGGTATGAAAGCGTAACAAACAAACTCACATTCGTATTTATGATATTGGTTACGAATATTCTTCTTCGTGTCATAATGAATTACGCTTCCAATAATTTTTTGGATACGAAGTAATTTTTGATGTATACGTTTTTAATAGATAATTCTACAACTATGTATAGTAGACATTTTAACATGAATACATTACAAAAAGATATGCTTCAATAATGATAATGTTATGTACGTACTGTATATATCCTGCTTTTTTGTGTTAGAAAGTTATATTTGTTGCATTGAGCATAAATATTCTGGGTACTATATAAGTGATAGTCATTTAATCTATATCTATATTCTATATTTCTATATCTATATCTATACTAATATATAAAGCTGAAGAGTTTGTTTGTTTGTTTGGTTGAACGCTATGATCTCAGGAACTAACAGTCTGATTTGAGAAAGTCTTTCGGTTTTAGATAGTTCATTTATCGAGGAAGGCTATAGGCTATATATCATCACGCTAAGACCAATAGAAGCAGAGCACCAATGAAGAATGTTTCAAAATCGGGCACTTTTTTTGCTTTTGAGCGATTACGTTATTATTATATACGTTGCCATGGTAACGTAGTAAGTAGTAGTAATAATATTCGTCCAATAGGACAGGCGAAGGAATTAATCCATACTGCCAATTCTGAAGTTATGTAGTAAGTATCAAAGCTAACAGTTTCAAAGTTTTTTTTTCCTATTCAAATAGTTCATAGGCGAAGGAATTAATCCATACTGCCAATTCTGAAGTTATGTAGTAAGTATCAAAGCTAACAGTTTCAAAGTTTTTTTTTCCTATTCAAATAGTTCATAGGCGAAGGAATTAATCCATACTGCCAATTCTGAAGTTATGTAGTAAGTATCAAAGCTAACAGTTTCAAAGTTTTTTTTTTTCCTATTCAAATAGTTCATAGGCGAAGGAA